>ML120372.1:674989-838733 GCA_003788595.2 Choiromyces venosus 120613-1
GGCAAATAAGATGCATGGTTCTGGTTGATTATTGTAAGTCTCTCACTTACAGGCCCTGAATTGTCTCTTTTGGCCAGTACCAGATCACGACACCCGGCCTCTCCGTATTCTTCAGGAAGAATCAATGCTACCTCATCACTTGTTGGAAGGTTCTCCTGCCTTCGGTCAGCTCCAGATTCAATGACCAACTGCATCTGGGGATTGAGAATAATTCTAAACTCTCCACCTCTCTCCTCTGCTTCTTCCATTCTTTCCTTTGCAGTTTTATACATCTGTATAAGTGGTGAACATTCTTGAAACATCTGTGTCAATGCCAAGATGATCTCAGTATCGAGCCCCTCAGATCTTGTTGTATGAGCTTGAGCAGCAAAGAGTGGATCGTATAGATATATTTGTGAGAAAGCGGCATCTCTTCCAGTTGGTGCTTTTAATGGTCCTTGAAGATGATAAACCGCACCATGGACTTGGAAAAGATGCAAACCGCCACCTTGGGCAGTTGTTCTGTTGTCCATATTATAACTAATGGAAGTAAATGCAAATAAACTGTTCCATCTTCTGACATCCTTAAGAAAGTTCTTTGATTGTAACGTTGTACCACCCATCAAAGAATTAAGAGGTTCCGGAAGCTGCTTAAGTTTTTCAAGAACAACATCACCATGTTTACAGCATGATTCAAAGCTGTAACCATGTGCCTGTCTGCATCTGCTTGGTTCCGCTTTCCAATGTTTGGCATGGCAGTGAACACAGACTATATTCATAGTACCAAGGTTGTGAGCAGTCCAGTAGGCCCAATTCCTGGTAAACGCGAGATTCAAG
Source organism: Choiromyces venosus 120613-1 (assembly GCA_003788595.2). Lineage (NCBI taxonomy): Eukaryota > Fungi > Ascomycota > Pezizomycetes > Pezizales > Tuberaceae > Choiromyces > Choiromyces venosus. The sequence goes on from ML120372.1 coordinate 675,806, forward strand.
GTGGGTGATGGTGGATGAGCAACCATCGGAACTGCATCCCCCGAAGCAAGATTGCTGACTTGTACAGCATTACGTCGATTTCTTTGTGATAACTACATGGTTATTACAAGTTGTTAGTATATAGTTTTCTAATTCTGCATAGTAATAATGAATGATTTATGTTGAAACCAACATGTTAATAGCAAGTGGAGATTAACACATACCAGGCAGTTGCGGCATGCTTTACACAATATTCCAGCAACATCTCGATCAAAATCTCCTGCCCCCTTTTCCTGACGGCATCAGTAGCATCATTGCATAATGGGTGTATTCATTCTGCTTCCTACTATTTCTCGCATTTCATGGATTAGTAAACTCATACTTGACAAGATTATCGAAGTTAAATTAGTATAGGTGATTGATGGATACCTTCAGGAAATACTACTTCAAATAGTGAGGAGGAGAAAAATAAAATATTGCAATAAGGTCTGTAAGACTATGCAATACTATTACGAAAAGAAGGAACCATGTTAGCCAAAAGATACATGTTAAAAGAATGCTTAAAAGTATGATAGACCAGTGGGAGGTAAAAGTAATTATTTATGTAGAATTGAGTAAAGGGAGAGTGACAAAGAGATGGAAATAGAGAGTTTAAAGGAGGATGAAGGAAGATACATACCTAGAGGAAATAGAATACCCAGTGAAGAAAAAAAGGTGGGGGGAGGTAATCGATTATCTCCAAAGATAAATAAAATTGAGAAGAAAGGGAGCAGGATAGGGGGAGAAAGGAAATTCTAGTAAAATCACTATTAAGATATTATAATGAAGAAGGAAAGATATTGATAAGGGCAAAAAGGGTGACAGGAATGAGAATAAGATTGGAGGAAAAATCTTTTCAATAGAAAAGAATGGTGGATGATATCGGAGGAAGAGGATATGAAGGGAATAGAAGGAAGAAATAAGAGTAGATACGGGGGATAACAGCTCCTTATATACTATCAAAGGTCAATAAAGTGATTGGAAGAATATAGAGTGAAAGGGCATGGTTAATTACGGTCACTTCAACACATAGTATTGTGACTGGTTTCTTGACCTCCTTGGCAGAGGTTTTTTTCTTGGCAATATTGTTTCAATCATTAACGTTGCTTTTCTCAATAAGATTCTTATCAGATAATCTAGACAACACTTTAACTTAATCCTATATAGTTCTATCGAGATTTTTTTCACTTCTTTATAACTTCCTTTCCCTTTGTATTCCTGTTTTTCTTTTTTCTTTTTTTCTTTTTTTCTTAATTTATATCTATATTTTTCTGTAACTTTGTTTTACATTTTGTGTTCGTTACCAGGGCAACCACGTTCTTATCAGATCATCAGATCACCCATTGACTTATTTGTTGTACAGTACTATATAGACAGTAATTTAACTCTTGTGGTCGTGACTGGAAGCCTCAGTTTTGAGCCGCATTTGAGCCGCATCTTCGGTTGTGGATGGAAACAGGAACAGCCCATCTCCGGGTTGGAGTGTCTCAGTGCACATGTCTAGTAACCTAGCACAACCCACTAGAATACAGAAACTATAATGCCGGTAGGTATGAAAACAAACATTCGACAACTTTTATTTGAGTTTAACTTGGGTAATCAATTTTTTCTACTTATAACTCAACAACAGAAATACACGGCGATATAGTTACATCAGGCTAGCTTTCCTCAACTTGGTGTTGAAGGAGAAGGCAATTCGTACAGTAGGAGGATTATTACCCGTAACTTCTCCATTTAAGACCCCTCAATTTTTCAACTATTAAACTAAGCCATTCAATCGCTGGTCTCAGAGTTTCTCTTCAAAAAAAAGCTATGAAGGATAACACATCTACAGGTACCATATCTGCCCATGATAGGGCCCTCCTTGCTTGTGTTTCGTGGAATATGGGGGGCAGAGCAAATGGTCCAAAAAGCATGCGCAACTAATTCGAGTGGATTGAATTTTGTGCAAGTGAGTCCAAAACAGCTACCCCATTATCAACAACTCGGTTTACAGGCCCGGGTAGTCCCAAGTCTATTTGATTCTCCATTCATGCAAGTACTGGGACCAGACAGAGACAACTGCAAGTGCTGTATCAAAATTTAGCGGATTGTAAAATCAACTTTTTTTTGTCATACACCAAAATTTCTTCACTCCCTCTTTCTCTTTCTTTTTAAGAAAATTAGGCCTATGATGATATCTTCATCCAAAAATTGACTCATAGTTTTCTGTTGTGAAAGCGGTTACAATATGGTAGGAATTTAAGATCTAGAGTGATAAGATTTAATCTTGATTGTGGATTATCATTCTGGTACTCATAGTCTAGAAGCAATCACAACAAATTCTATTAACATGGCGTGGAACGCGACTGGTGATCTATGGATATATTACGACAAATTTTGCCAGGTAATTTGGGACACGGCGAATAGCTGTCTGTCACATAGACACTTTTGTAGCGTAGCAATTACTAATGAAGACTGCCCCTTCTGCACTGAGGGAGACCTCTCGTAGAAGGTGTTGAAGGGGGCGTTGTTATTGATAAGAGCTATAGGAAAACAGCAGGCTTAAATACGTGATGAAAACCAGCTCCACGCCTTCATGTCGAGGCCGCATCCTTTGGTCGTAATGTATGCCGTGGCCATCCACGGGTCCCACAGCACCTTACCTGAGTAGCCTCCCACTATTAGTTCGCCTGCTAGTAACCTCCTGCTCTGCTTCGATTATGTCATTAAGCAACCCCCTGAAGTTTGGTCTAAGCTAGTATTGCATTGCCGGATAGGGGGTAGCGGAATGGGAGCTACGCTCGGGTGACCAGAAATACGCATCCCGCTGCTCTGAGGGTATTCGACTGAATCGAATTAAGTGAAGCTACAAAAAGTAGTGCAGTTTTGCTGCGTATTTATGGTCCCCTCTGGGCGTAGCTCTCATTCCTACACCCCATCCGGCAATGCAGTACTACAGTATTTACAAGTACTCGAATACAAGAGAACTGCGCTAGGGCTTCGTGGTTCCCTCTCATAGTACTCGTGAAGCGCTGTAAATATGAGCTGGATTTGGGCACCGAATTTTGGGTATTTAATGTAGTCCAGCCGAGAAGTAGAATTTCTACGGTACTTCAGAGCCTGTCAGAGGCTCGCCTGTAAGTTAAGTCAATTAAACATTTTTATGTTCATTCAATCAGGTTGTTACAATTATGGTCACTAGAAGCATATTATCACCGGAACTATAGGTCTTAGGGAGCCTTCACTCAGATTGTAACATAAAGGTTGTATCCTACAAAGTTGAGCATTTATTTAACCTTATTAATGTTTTATCTAATTGGATTTCTTGCAAGGCGGCTTATCAGATGTTGGCAGCCATAGTGTTAGAGATATATCTATTACCCCGCTCTCCGGCCGGTTCAGCTTAAAGTTATCGCTCCCACAGCACCCACCATGACCACGGTCATCTGAGCTCACCGATTCAACTCACAATATCTTAAACCCCCCAACCTTCGATTTGGATACCCTTCAACATACCATACGAAACAACATAGCATCACCAGCCCACGTCTGACTAAGCGATACCGGTATAGGCTGCAAAAACAATTTTAACATATCAAACAGCTACAACACGACATATGTGGACGAGGGGCCCAAAATTCCGCAGTGGCTATCGCCCCTCGAACCTCGCTTGCGCCCCCGAGATATGCGGACCCGCCGGCTGGAGGGTGTGGAAATTGGTTTCTACAAACCGAGGAGTTTCTCAACTGGTACGGTGGCGGGGGTGGAGATGATGGAGTTGTCCTCTTTTGTTCTGGGGCTCCGGGTGCCGGGGAAACCTATCTTAGGTAGGAAGATATAGTTATTACTGATGTATCTTGCAAATGATGAGCGATGACTAACGGTTAGTGGCATTAGCTCTCTGGTGATGGATATGTTATACGATCAGGCTGTTGGCAATAGTTTCGCCGCCGCTCACCTCTACTGCGACTTCCTGACCCACAATGACCGGATCCCCGAGAATATGCTGAGTGCCGTCGTCAAGCAAATTGTACGGGCGTTAGGATCAATCCCTGGGGAGATCGATGATGCGTTTCGGAAGGCAAAGAGAGAGGTTAACGGTCGTGGTTCCATGCGTCCAGAGATTCTGGGTTTCTGAAAATAGCATTGGCTCCCCTCGAGCGCGTATATATTTGTATTGATGTGATGGATGAATGCCTGCCGAAGCATCTACCCGAACTTCTCCGCTCACTGCATGCGCTTTCCCAGCAGTTTCAGGGTATACGATTGTTCATTACAAGTCGACTCCGTGTTCTGTGCGATATCAAGAAATACTTTCTGGGGGTGCGCGGTTTCTCGATTTTGTGCCAAAGAGGGAAGACATAACCAGATATCTGCAGAGGATGCTGGGTAACGACTCAGACCCTGATGCAATGAACCCTGAGCTCAGGGCTGGTATTATGCAGATTGTCTCAGAAGCCATTTCGGAGGTGTATGTAACCTGGATAGTTTTCAAGCCACGGGCAATTGCTAATAGTGGTGCCTAGATTTCTGCTAGTTTCACTGAAGATCGAGACGATATTAGAAGAGACAACAATCTACGGGCGACGAGAGAAACTCAAAAGAATCTCCGATGGCTTTGGCTAAGACGAGGCGTATCGTGCAACGCTGGTCGGAATTGAGTGTCAGAGCGCAGGCAAAGCGAGGCTCGGGAAGGCCGCTTTGCTGTGGATTTCTCATTCATAGGCGAATGAGGGTGGATGAGCTACGTGCTGCCCTCGGGGTTGAATTGGATACGACCGATGTCAAGAGTGATAATCTCCCTTTCATACAAACAGTACTGGCCTCTTGTCTTGGGCTGGTTACCGTGGATCACGAGGAATCAACAGTGCATTTGATACACTTTACGCTGCAGGAATATTTCAATAGGCATTCGGAAACATTTCTGAACCCGTATTCTACAGTGGCGGCGGTTTGCTTAACATATCTCAATTTTGATTGCGTAAAGACTTCCGACTGCTCCAAACTCTGCGCCACCCACGATACCCTTCCTAGAATACGCCTCCTGTTATTGGGGAATCTGTGCACGCGATGAAAATGCCGAAAGTGTGAAATCACTTGCACTTCAGCTTCTGAACCGATGTGATGGTCACATATCAGCCGATAAGGAACAGGATTTACACTCCGCCGGTCCCGAGTCTTTTTGTTAATTCAACAAATGGAAGTGTTGCGGGCGCAAACCGTCGGAAAAACGAGACGTTACAGTATCTTGCAGTCTTGAGACTCGGGTGCAGAAAAAAAACGACGAGTAAAAGGACATGTACAAGGGGGTTAAGGGAAAATGATGAGTATCTTGTGGCGGTGCGATTCCAGCCTAATTGCTGGTTTTTGTATGAGACCGTGCCGCCACAAAATACTCATCATTTTCCCCTAACCCCCTGTACTTGGAGTTGGGCTGTTCAAGTTTTAATTTAACCTATTATACTTGTACGTAACCTAGCAAGAAATACATATGATATCTGTTATCGGGGGGAGTCTCTGGGGAAGTCTAACTCCGGGAGTGGATATATCTTAGTGTTTAATCAGGGCAGTCGCAAGGCATGTAGCGGCACGCAAGTTTCCTGATTACAAATTCCTTGTGGGCGAAGGAGTGGTCTGAAGGTTGCTTCATTAATGTTCCACCGTATCTAATTCTTAATTAACATAATTACCGTACTGTGAAATACTCGTATTGTTGAGTAGGCGCGGAAGTAGGTGCTTGCGATTTAGTGAGGAAGTATTATCAAGTTTTGTTTTCACTATGCCGTACTGTACTGCACAGCACAGAACGGTGTTCTTCCCCTCCGCGGTTGCTTCGACATGATCGCAAGGGCACCCGACATTACTAAGTTTACGACCTCCTAACGAGTGATCGTACATGAACACTACTTCACCTCTTCGCAACTTACTAGAATGTGATATACCTCCTATGATACCTCTACCACTTAGTCAAAACCCAACCGCGCATCCGAGCTGTGACGGCCACTACCTCTCTCGGGCAAACTTTTTTAATTTCCGGGAGTAGTGTAATAGTAGTACCCATCCCTATGCACCTCCTCTCCCGTAACCAGAAATTCATGTACCGTACTCTCGTAGGATAACTTAATAAATGATAACGGGTTCTGCTGTAGATAGCAGTTATGACAACCCCACCTCCTCCTCCACCTCCCCGCACCACCCGCCCGGACTATTACCACGCCATGCGGTAGTTTGCTCGTTCGATCACTCAGAGCTATAGCGCAGGGTTAGGGTCAACTTATTCGCATCTACAGAATTTCCAAGTTGGCTTTGGTGAGTACGATGGCGTGCTCACTCTTACAATATTGTGAGAGTTCTCGGAAATGCCGGTCGAGGCCATTGCGTGAGTATTTGGCGGGAAAAGAGGAGGTAACTTGGCTGCTATGGTACAGTAGTAATTTATTCTCTTTCAGATTGTTGACCGTTTAGCTTAATAATGGCCGGGATTTTCAAGCCACTTGGGCGATAGACTCCAAGTGGTTTTATTGGAAGGATACAATATCCGTGGCTATCCAGAAGTTTATAACGATATCAACATCCCGGTGATTAACTATATAAAATGAAAAAAAAAAAAATCCCCCATAGGAACCGCCCGCCGGTATATTCCAATCCAGCGTGACAAATGAAATTTGATATGCACTCTCAGGAATGAAACGAAACTCCCATACTGTGTAAACAGAACAATGATAAGTATGACCGTATTTAAACAGAAAAAAACAAATTAATGGTCTATGTGCAGCGTGTCCGTCTATACTGGACCGCACTCTATCGATCTATAACTCCTGGGGAAAACAAAGAAATAGGAAATAAAAACCCCTGCCAAAAAGAAAAAAGGGAAATTTATAAAAGGAAATTGTATATCATAGGAAGGGATTTATCCAGGTAAAAGAATGGTAACTAGAATAAAAGTGCAGGCGAATAAATCCCGGTGTGCCCCCGCGCCTTTACTCTAGCGGCGGGGAGAGAAACTTAGAAACCTTCAGTCAATCACGTTAACAGGTATTCCGGGAGTGCGGAAGGGTATATGTCTACATACCAGTGGGATATCCATTCCGGCAACGGCAGCATAAAGGACTCTGAGGTTTATGTCACATTGGTAACATGGAGGACACTGGAGAAAAGGAAGGGAAGCTCGTGATGTAGCAACAAAAGGATGTCATACTCTCCGGAAAAGTTGATAAAAGGCTGGCAGGGAAGAGAAACTCGACTTGAGTTGGGGGTGAGAAATTGAGCATGTCGCTCTTATACCTCATCGGAGATCCTTCATCACCGTGCAGCACACTAGAGTTGTGTTCAAGCCACGTCGTCTTGAAGATCCATTTCGACATCTTCTGAGTCCAGCAGCAGCTTCACCACTCCTTTGTGCCTCTTCGGAAAAGCCCGCTGAAGTGGTGTTTGATTATTGATATCTAGGCGACTGACGTCTACATCTCCCTGTTCCAGGGGCAGCTCCACTGCTCCTCTATGCCTCTTCAAAGTAGCCCGCGGAAGCAGTGTTTGAATATTCTTATCGAAGTTACCGGGGCAATTGGGGTCGACATCCTCCGGTTCAAGTAATAGTTTCACCACTCCTTCATGTCCTTCCAGAGCAGCCCGCCCAAGCGGTGTTAGACTATCGTCGCCCGGGAGATTGGGGTCGACATCCTTTCGTTCCAAAAACAGCTTCACCATCCCCTCATGTCCATTCCCAGCAGCCCACGAGAGTGCTGTACAGCCTAGGAAATCTGGGCGATTGGGGTCGACATCCTCCCGTCCCAGTAATAATTTCACCACTCCTTCATGTCCGTTCTGAGCGGCCCACAAGAGCGGTGTACTGTCTTGGTTATCTGGGCGATTGGGGTCGATATCTTCCCGTTCGAGCAGTAATTTCACCACCCCTTCATGTCCGTTTCCAGAAGCCCACGAGAGTGGCGTAAAGCCTATAATATCTGGGTGATTGGGGTCGATATCTTCCCGTTCGAGCAGTAGTTTCACCACTCCTTCATGTCCGTTCTCAGAGGCCCACGAGAGTGGTGTACGGTCTAGGACATGTGGGCGATTGGGGTCGACATCTTCGCGTTCTAGCAACAGTTTCACCACTCCTTCATGTCCTTCCAGAGCAGCCCGCCCAAGTGGTGTTAGACTATCATCGTCTGGGAGATTGGGATCGATATCTTTTCGTTCCAAAAACAGCTTCACCACTCCTTCATGTCCTCTCAGGGCGGCCCACAAGAGTGGTGTACTGTCTTGGTTATCTTGGCGATTGGGTTCAACATCTTTCCTTCCCAGCAACAGTTTCACCACTCCTTCATGTCCGTTATGAGCAGCCCACAAGAGTGGTGTACTGTCTTGGTTATCTTGGCGATTGGGTTCAACATCCTTCCTTCCCAGCAACAGTTTCACCACTCCTTCATGTCCGCTCCGAGCAGCCCACAAGAGTGGTGTATTTTCTTCGTCATCTGGGCGGTTGGGGTCGATATCCTCTCGTTCTAGAAGTAGTTTCACCACTCCTTCATGTCCGTTATGAGCAGCCCACAAGAGTGGTGTACTGTCTTGGTTATCTTGGCGATTGGGTTCAACATCCTTCCTTCCCAGCAACAGTTTCACCACTCCTTCATGTCCGTTATGAGCAGCCCACAAGAGTGGTGTACTGTCTTGGTTATCTGGGCGATTGGGTTCAACATCCTTCCTTCCCAGCAACAGTTTCACCACTCCTTCATGTCCGCTCCGAGCAGCCCACAAGAGTGGTGTACTTTCTTCGTCATCTGGGCGGTTGGGGTCGATATCCTCTCGTTCTAGAAGTAGTTTCACCACTCCTTCATGTCCGTTATGAGCAGCCCACAAGAGTGGTGTACTGTCTTGGTTATCTGGGCGATTGGGGTCGACATCCTCCCGTTCAAGCAGTAGTTTCACCACTCCTTCATGTCCGTTCTGAGCGGCCCACAAGAGCGGTGTACTGTCTTGGTTATCTGGGCGATTGGGGTCGACATCCCCCCGTTCTAGCAGCAGTTTCACCACTCCTTCATGTCCGTTAAGAGCGGCCCAATTGAGTGGTGTACGGTCTAGGATATCTGGGTCATTAGGGTCGACATCTTCCCGTTCTAGCAGCAGTTTCACGACTCCTTCATGTCCGTTAAGAGCGGCCCAATTGAGCGGTGTACAATCTGCGTAATCTGGGCAATTGGGGTCGACATCCTTCTGTTCCAGTAGTAGCCTCACCACACTGTCATGTCCATTCATCGAAGCCCATCCGAGTGGTACACGACATACGCAATCTTCCCCGTTTATCTCACAGTCGTCATTACTTATCAAGGCAATCGTAAGCTCAACAATCCCGAAAAAAGATGCGCAATGTAGTCCAGAGAAAAGCGGAGTTGTATTGATATCCTCGATAAAACTCGGATCCTCAACTTGCTTCAACAGCGATACAGACGATATGTGGTCCTCGTAGCAATTTAAGAGCTTTAGCCCAAGCAACATCCCGTTGTCTGAGAGTTCCTTTTTGGCGTGTGCTCCCCAGTATCGTGAAGAATAGTCGAGAAAGCCTATGCTTCGTTGGTCTGGAGGGGGGTGGGAGGAGAGGTTCTTGACTTGTTTGGAGTTTAGATAAGTCAAGCATGTCTCCGCAATTATCGAATGAGCACCGGTGAAGAGATCTGGATGAGTAGAAAGATACTCCTGGAGTGTAAAATGGATTAACCGTACAGTCGACGCTTTCTTATCGACGGTTATTAAGCCTTGGCAGTAACTTAACAATGTTGCTATTGGAGTAATATTGTCAGGATCGAATTCCGTTGACCCTATCTCCACTGCCAGTGCATGACACAGTTCATCCACTTGTAACGGCCGCTCCGAGTAACATATCCACATAAGAGCCGCCATCGCTAATTTTCTCTTTTCCCCGTCCTGGGCCCGTATTCGCTCCAATGTTGATTCGTATGCATCGCCTAGCACTAACCCATCCGCCGTTGCCTCAAGATTTTTACGCCTGCGAGCGATGCTCGTTTCGCGCAGTACTCTCTCGATATGTAAGGAAACCAGTAGGAATCTAGATTCGACTATGTTAGCCAATTTTTCTGATGTAGCTTTCTCATTGCTCTTGATTGTACATACGTATCGGAGCTCGATTTGGGAATCTTCTTCATGATATCATCCTTCAATTTGCTGTCCATTACCTCCGGGCTTGTGTCCTTCCTCATCCTATCGCCCAGGAATCTAATGACATCCTCTTCCAAGGGCTCTATCGACACACTTATTGCCCTTCCACCATGATGCCTCTCAATCTCACGCCGGATGTGAGGTCTTCCGGTCAAAAATATGCGAGTTTTCGGCGATCCTAGCAGAATATTTTGTAGTGAATCAAGAACTACAAACAGATGCTCCGGCGCACATTCGTCAAGTGCGTCAACAAATATGAACGCCCGCTTCGTGGTTGTGATGCTCTGGACCATCTTCACAACTCCAGAAACTTGTAGTCCGCGGCCTCCAACCACCTTTTTTTGCTTTCGATACTCCTCGACCACCACTTGAGGAATCTCTTCCAATCCGCTAATAAGCTGCTTCAGCAGGGAGCCCAACATATCGATCGGCGAGTGCTGTTTCCGGGCAGCAAAGTCGAAATAGAAGCAGGCAACTGCATTATCTTCTTTCGTGGCCTCATCACATATCTTGTCTATGGCCAGTGAACTAATCCGGGAACCTGTCAGCATTTTCAGAAAATCTATTTTCCATCAAAGACCTCTCTTACGTAATATAGCTTTTACCGACTCCTGGATCCCCGTAGCAAAACAGGATCGCGCGATCAGGTCCATCTTTCTCATTCCCATCATACCAGCTTTTGAATTCCGGAGTTTCCAGTAGCCAGTCCCCGACTCCATCTGACCGCTGCGTCCGAATATCCTGATGCCGTAGGCGGGGCTCCAAAGGTGATAGCCAGGCCAGTATATTAGAGTCGTCATCGGTACGGGTACAGTTGATTGTAGTGGTGTTGAAACAGTCTCTGTTATTGTTAAACGCTTGATACATTTTCTTCGCTTCGGATAGTGTAGAGGACAGAGTTGTAGTTTGTTCCCTCGCGGTCGAGAGTCTGAATCCTTAAGAGCTGAAGAAACAAAAGCGGGGTCAGTGCGCAGCCTTCTCCCTTCCACAAGGATCCAATCAAATGCTTACTCATTTTGTGCAGCCAACACTCGAATAATTGAATAGTGCTCGCGAAATTTAAGGGTGGGCCAGGTTATCTTTGGTTTTTCAAACGTTCATATTCACAAAACATGAGTCGCAACTAACATAATCTCAAGTTGTCCTAATCTGGCATTTTTAGCACCTAAGAACTATATCCTTCTATCAGAAAAACCTAATTCAAAATGTTATTCAAAAACAATAGAAATCTTATGAGCTATATTCGTCACACTTTCCCCTACCCCGTCGTGCATTTTGCTCCTGCCCAGGAGCCGGTCGAACCTGGTTGTTCATATTGTTTTGGAAATTAAGCATCTGCTCGACATAGCAGATGGCAATAAACCATAGTTAACTTATTGGGAATTTTGAACCTTTCAATAAAAAAGAGCCATAATCCAAAAACCTCACTACAAATCAATGATTAATACATTTACTTCTAGGATCATTGAACACACCATAAACTCGATCCTTTCTCTTGGGGTTACTTTAGAGGAGTCTACAGCTGTTAAACCTGTACGGCAGTTTTATTCCCTTCGGTACAGCCAAAAGGCCATTAATATTTGTTATGAATAAAATTCCTCCTCCATACGGTATTAATGAAGCGTATTCTTCGCATCTGTTGATATTCTAGAGAAACCAACTCTCAGGACCTCGTACAGTAATTTAACTCTTGTTGTCCAGGCTAGAAGCCTTAGTTTTGAGCCGCCGCATTTGAGCCGCATCTTCGGCTGTGGATGGAAACAGGGGAATAGCTTATCTACGGGTTGGAGTGTCTCAGTCCAATGCCCAGTAACCAAGCACAGCCCACTAGAACACAGAAACTCATGCCGGTGGGTATGAAAACAAACATTCGACAACTCTTATTTTGAGTTTAACTTGGGTAATCAACTTTTTCTACTTATAACTCAAGCAAAACAGAAATACCGGGCGATATAGTTACATCACGCTAGCCTTCCTCAACTTGGTGCTGAAGGAAAAGATAATTTGTACAGTAGGATTATTACTATCGGTAATTTCTCCATTTAAGGCCCCTCAATTTTCTGACTACTAAACTAAGTTATTCAACAGCTGGTCTCAGAGTTTCTCTTCAAAAAAGCTATGAAGGATAACACATCTACAGGTACCATATCTGCTCATAATCGGGCCCTCCCCGCTTGTATTTCGTAGAATATTGGGGGCAGAGCAAATGGTCCAAAAAGCATGCGCAGCTAATTCGAGTGGATTGGATTTTGTGATAGTGAGTCCAGAATAGTTACCCCATTATCAACAACTCGGTTTACTGGCCTGGCTAGTCTCCAAGTCTATTGGATTTTCCATTCATGCAAATACTGGGACCAGACAGAGACAACTGCAAGTACCGTATCAAAATTTAGCGAATTGTAAAATCAACTTTTTTTTTGTCAAACACCAAAATTTCTTCACTCCCTCTTTCTTTTCCTTTTTAAAAAACCTGGCATATGATGATACCTTCATCCCAAAATTGACTCCTAGTTTGCTGTTGTGCAAACGGTTACAATATCATAGGAATTCAAGAGATCTAGAGTGATAAAATTTAATCCTGATTGCGGATTATCATTCCGGTACTCATAGTCTAGAAACAATCACAGCAAATTCTATTAACATGGCGTGGAATGTGACTGGTGATCTGTGAGTATATTACGACAAATTTTGCCAGGTAATTGGGGACATGGCAAATAGCTGTCTCTCTTATAGACACTTCTGTAGCGTAGCAATCACTAATGAAGACTGCCGCTTCTGCACTGAGGGAGGCCTCTCGTGTAAGGTGTTGAAAGGGGTGTTGTTATTGCTAAGAGCTATATGAAAACAGCGGGCTCAAGTACATGATGAAGATCAGCTCCACGCCTCCATGTCGAGGTAGCGTTCTTTGGTCGTAATCTATGCCATGGCCATCCACGAGTCCCACAGCACCTTACGTGAGTAGCTTCCCACTATTAGCTCGCCTGCTAGTAACCTCCTGCTCTGCTTTGATTATGTCATTAATCAACCCCTTGAAGTTTAGGCTGGGGAAAAGGAATGGGAGCTATTGTACGTTAGCATAAGTAACCGAACATCGCGATGCAGCGAATAACATTCTTAGCCCAAAACTAAAGACTCCAAAAACAATCCTCGCTCAATAATGCTAAACAGCATAATCCAACCCATTACAAGATTTGGGTAATTAATGGCATGGTTAGGAATATATTGTAGATACATAATTCTTCTTCAAGAAAGTCTAGTCACTGTGGATCTGATGTGGATGTATATATGGTAATACTTTAAACAATAAGTATTTCCCTACCATACTGTACTCCCACCCATAACTCATGACAGAAGCCTAGTGTTACCATGATTACAGCACATCAGGAGCACCTCTCTATTCTCTACCTTACCATACCAAAAGTTTGAGGATCGGATGAAGAGGGAAGAAATGGAGCAAGTATTTGATATACTAGATTGTTTAGATGTTTTATCACTTTAAACATGTCATATGTAAAGAACTTTCAATAGAACATACACAACAATCTTCAGTTTGCTCAGTAACACCTTTCTGAATTTTGGATTATTTTTTTTTAATTATTTATCATCAAGTAAAGAACATTAGTTGAAAGAATTCTTTTCAATTCCGAGGCTGGGAGCGTTGCTATGTTCGGTTATTTATGCTAACGTACAATAGTCTACGCTCGGGTGACCAGAAATACGCATCCCGCTGCTCTGAGGGTATTCGACTGAATCAAATTAAGTGAAGCTACAAAAAGTACTGCAGTTTTACTGCGTATTTATGGTCCCCTCCGGGCGTAGCTCTCATTCCGGCACCCTTTCTGGCAATGCAGTACTGCCGTATTTACTCGAATACAAGAGAACCGAGCTAGTGCTTTGTGGTTCCCTCTCATAGTACTCGTAAAGCGCTGTAAATATGGGCTGGTTTTGGGCACTGAATTTTGGGTATTTAATATAGCCTAGCCTAGCCGAGAAACAGAATTTCTACATTCTAGCGCGATTCTCTTGTATTCGAGTAAATACAGTACTTGAGGGCATGTTAGAGGCTCGCCTGTAAGTTAAGTCAATTAAGCATTTTTACGTTCATTCAATCAGGTTGTTACAGTTATGGTCACTAGAAGCATATTATCACCGGAACTATTATAGGTATTAGGGGGACCTTTACCTCTTACACAGGGTGTAACTTAAAGGCTGTATGCTACAAAGTTGTGCGTTAACCCTTATTAATGTTTTATCTAATTAGATTTCTTGCAAGGCGGCTTCTTAGATGTTGGCAGCCATACTGTTAGAAATATATGTATTACCCCGCTCTTCGGGCGGTTTAGCTTAAAGTTATCGCTCCCACAGCACCCCTACGACCACGGTGGTCTGACTTCACTGACCCAACTCGCAGTATCTTAAACCCTCCAACCTTCGATTTGGATACCCTTCAACATACCATACGAAACAACATGGCATCACCAGCCCACGTCCGACTAAGCGATACCGGTACAGGCCACAAAAATCAATTTTAACACATCAAACAGCTACAACGCGGCGTATGTGGATGAGGAGCCCAAAATTCAGCAGCGGTTATCGCCCCTCGAACCTCGCATGCGCCCCTGAGATATGCGGACCCACCGGCTGGAGGGTGAGGGAAACTGGTTTCTACAAACCGAGGAGTTTCTCAACTGGTACGATGGCAAGGATGGAGACGATGGAGTTGCCCTCTTTTGTTCTGGGGCTCCGGGTGCCGGGAAAACTTATCCTAGGTAGGAAGATATAGCTATTACTGATGTATCTTGCAAATGATGAGCGATGACTAATGGTTAGTGGCATTAGCTCTCTGGTGATAGATGTTATACGATCAGGCCGTTGGCAATAGTTTCGCCGCCGCTTGCCTCTACTGCGACTTCCTGACCCACAAGGACCAGATCCCCGAGAATATGCTGAGTGCCGTCGTCAAGCAAATTGTACGGGCATTAGGATCAATCCCTGGTGAGATCGATGATGCATTTCAGAAGGTAAAGAGAGAGGCTAGCGGCCGTGGTTCCATGCTTCCAGAGATTCTGGGGCTTCTGAAAATAGCATTGGCTCCCCTCGAGCGCTATACATCTGTATTGATGCGATGGATGAATGCCT
This sequence comes from Choiromyces venosus 120613-1, assembly GCA_003788595.2. Lineage (NCBI taxonomy): Eukaryota > Fungi > Ascomycota > Pezizomycetes > Pezizales > Tuberaceae > Choiromyces > Choiromyces venosus. The sequence goes on from ML120372.1 coordinate 691,118, forward strand.
GCCGAAGCATCTACCCGAACTTCTCCGCTCACTGCATGCGCTTTCCCAGCAGTTTCAGGGTATACGATTGTTCATTACAAGTCGACTCCATGTTCTGAGCGATATCAAGAGATAATTTCCCGGGGGTGCGCGATTTCTCGATTTTGTGCCAAAGAGGGAAGGCATAACCAGATATCTGCAGAAGATGCTGGATAACGGCTCAGATCCTGATGCAATGAACCCTGAGATTGTCTCAGAAGCCATTTCGGAGGTGTATGTAATCTGGATAGTTGTTTTCAAGTCATGGGCAATTGCTAATAGTGGTACCTAGATTTCTGCTAGTTTCACTGAAGATCGACGATATTAGAAGAGACAACAATCTACAAGCGACGAGAGCAACTCAAAAGAATCTCCGATGGCTTTGGCTAAGACGAGGCGTATCGTGCAACGCTGGACAGAATTGAGAGCCAGAGCGCAGGCAAATCGAGGCTCGGGAAGGCCGCTTTGCTGTGGATTTCTCATCCATAGGCGAATGAGGGTGGGTGAGCTACGTGCTGCCCTCGGGGTGGAATTAGATACGACCGATGTCAGGGGTGATAATCTCCCTTCCATACAAACATTACTGGCCTCTTGTCTTGGGCTGGTTACCGTGGATCACGAGGGGTCGACAGTGCATTTGATACACTTTACGCTGCAGGAATATTTCAATAGGCATTCGGAAACATTTCTGAACCCGTATTCCACAGTGGCGGAGGTTTGCTTAACATATCTCAACTTTGATTGCGTAAAGACTTCCGACTACTCTAAACTCTGCACCACCGACGATACCCTTCCTAGAATACGCCTCCTGTTATTAGGGAATCGTGCACGCGATGAAACTACCGAAAGTGTGAAATCACTTCAGCTTCTGAAACCGATGCGATAGTCACATCTCAGCCGATAAGGAACAGGATTTACACTCCGCCGGTCCCGAGACTTTTTGTTAATTCAACAAGTGGAAGTATTGCGGACGCAAACTGTCGGAAAAATGAGACGTTATTTTGCAGCCTTGAGACTCGGGTGCAGACAAAAACGGCGAGTGAGAGGGCATGTGCAGGGGGGTTAAGGGAAAATGATGAGTATTTTGTGGCGGTGCGATTCCAGCTTAATTGCTGGTTTTTGTATGAGACCGTACCGCCACAAAATACTCATCATTTTCCCCTAACCCCCTGTACTTGGAGTTGGGCTGTTCAAGTTTTAACTTAACCTATCATACTTGTACGTAACCTAGCAAGAAATACATATGATACCTGTTATCAGGGAGAGTCTCTGGGAAAGTCTAACTCCAGGAGAGGATATATCTTCGTGTTTAATCAGGGTAGTCGCAAGGCATGTAGCGGCACGCAAGTTTCCTGATTACAGATTTTTTGTAGGGGAAGGAGTGGTCTGAAGGTTGCTTCATTAATGTTTCACCGTACCTAATTCTTAGCACAATTACCGTACTAAGCAATACTCGTACTGTTAAGTATGGACCGGTAGTGGGTGCTCGCTACTTGGTAAGGAAGTATTATCAAGTTTTGCTCTCACTATGCCGTACTGTACGGCACAGCACAGAACAGCGTTCTTCCCCTCCGCGGTTGCTTCGATATGATTGCAAGGGCGCCTGACATTAAATCACTACGTTTACGACCCCCTAACGAGTGATCGCACATGAACACTACCCCACGCCCCCCGCAACCTACTCCTGTGATATACCTCCCACCTCCACCACTTAGGTAATACCCAACCGCGCATACAAACCGGGACACCCACTCCCTCTCTCGGACAAACTTTTTTAATTTCCGAAAGTAGTGTAACAGTAGTACCCATCCCTATACATCTGTCCATCCCGTAACAAGAATTTCATGTATTCTCGTAGGATAACATAATAAATGATGGCGGGTTCTGCCGTAGATAACAATTATGACAACCCACACCTCCATCTACCCACACCCCCGCCTGTCCGGGAACTATTATCGTACCGCACAGCACAGTAGTTTCCTCGCTCAGGCGCTCAGACATACAGCGCAGGGTTAGGGTTAACTTACTTGCATCTACGGAATTTCGAAGCCGGCTTCGGTGAGTATGATGCTTGACTCAGTCTTACAATATTGTGATAGTTCTCGCAAATACCGGTCACGGCCACTCCGTGAGTATTTGGCGGTAGAAGAGTGGGTGACTTGGCTGGTATGGTACGGTAGTAACTTATGCACTTTCAGATTGTTGACCGTTTAGCTTAATAATGGCCGGGATTTTTGAGCCACTTGGGCGATGGACACCAAGTTGTTTTTATTGGAAGGATGCGATATTAGTGACTATTTGGGAGTTTATAACGGTATCAACGTCACGGTGATTAACTATATATAAAATGAAAAGAAAAAAAATGAAAAAAAATGAAAGCTCCCATTGGAAACGTCCACGAGTATATTCAAATCCAACGTGACACATGAGGTTTGATATGCACTCTCAGGAATGAAATGAAATATTAAAGACTGTGTAAACATAACAATGATAGGTATGACCGTATTTAAACAGAAAGAATAGAATTAATGTCTATGTGCAGCGTGCCCATCTATACCGTACTCTATCCATCTACAACTCCTGGCGAAAACAAATAAATAGGAAATAAAAACCCATGCCAAAAAGAAAAAAAGGAAATTCATAAAAGGAAATTCATAAAAGGAAATTGTATATCATAGGAAGGGATTTATCCAGATAAAAGAATGGTAACCAAAATAAAAGTGCAGGTGAATAAATTCCGATCTAACCCCGCGCCTTTACTCTAGCGGCGAGGAAAGGAATTCAGAAACCTTCAGTCAATCACGTTAACAGGTATTCCGGGAGCGCGGAAGGGTATATGTCTACATACCAATGAGATATCCGTTCTGTTAATTACAGCATAAAGGACTCTGAGGTTTATGTCACATTGGTAACATGGGGGACATTCAAGAAAAGTGAAGGGAAGCTCGTGATGTAGCAACAACAGGGTGTCATACTCTCCGCAAAGGTTGGTAAAAGGCTGGCAGTGAAGGAGGGGAAACTCGGCTTGAGTTGGGGATGAGAAATTGAGCATGTCGCTCTTATACCTCATCCGAGATCCTTCATCACCGTGCAGTATACTAGAGGGGTGTTCAATCCACGTCGTCTTGAAGATCCATTTCGACATCTTCTGAGTCCAGCAGCAGCTTCACCACTCCTTTGTGCCTCTTCGGAAAAGCCCGCTGAAGTGGTGTTTGATCATTGATATCCAGGTGACTGACGTCTGCATCTTCCAGTTCGAGGGGTAGCTCCACTACTCCTCTTTGCCTCTTCAAAGTAGCCCGCGGAAGCAGTGTTTGGTTATTATCGAAGTTATCGGGGTGATTGGAGTCGACATCCTTCCGCCCTAGCAATAGTTTCACAACTCCTACATGTCCCTTCCGAGCAGCCAACAAGAGTGGTGAACGGTATTGTTTATCTGGGCGATCTGTGCCCACATATTCGCGTTCTAGCAACATTTTCACCACTCCTTCATTTCCTTTCAGAGCAGCCTGCCCAAGTGGTGTTAGACTATCGTCGTCTGGGAGATTGGGGTCGACATCTTTTCGTTCCAAAAACAGCTTCACCACCCCTTCATGTCCCTTCCAAGCAGCCCACGAGAGTGCTGTACGGCCTAGGATGTCTGCGCGATTGGGGTCGATATCTTCCCGTTCGAGCAGTAATTTCACCACTCCTTCATGCCCGTTCTCAGAGGCCCACAAGAGTGGTGTACTGTCTTGGTTATCTCGGCGATTGGGTTCGACATCCTTCCTTCCCAGCAACAGTTTCACCACTCCTTCATGTCCGTTATGAGCGGCCCACGAGAGTGGCGTTACAATATTCTTATCGGCGCAATTGGGGTCGACATCCCCCCGTTCTAGCAACAGTTTTACCACCCCTTCATTTCCGTTAAGAGCGGCCAACAAGAGTGGTGTACTGTCCAGGTCATCTGGGTGATTGGGGTCGACATCCTCTCGTCCAAGTAATAGTTTCACTACTCCTTCATGTCCTTTCAGAGCAGCCCGCCCAAGCGGTGTTAGACTATCGTCGTCTGGGAGATTAGGGTCGACATCCTCCCGTTCTAGCAGTCGTCTCACCACTCCTTCATGTCCATTATGAGCGGCCCGCTTGAGTGGTGTACTGTCTTGGTCATCTGGGTGGTTGGGGTCGACATCCTCCCGTTCTAGCAGCAGTTTTACCACTCCTTCATGTCCGTTGTGAGCGGCCCACGAGAGTGGTGTACCTTCTTGGTCATCTGGGCGATTGGGGTCGACATCCGCCCGTCCAAGTAATAGTTTCACCACTCCTTCATGTCCGTTATGAGCAGCCCGCGAGAGTGGTGTACTGTCTTGGTTATCTGGGCGATTGGGGTCGATATCCGCCCGTTTTAGCAGTAGTTTCACCACTCCTTCATGTCCGTTATGAGCAGCCCACGAGAGTGGTGTACCTTCTTGGTCATCTGGGCGATTGGAGTCGATATCCTCCCGTTCTAGCAGCAGTTTCACCACTCCTTCATGTCCGTTCTGAGCGGCCCACGAGAGTGGTGTACTTTCTTGGTCATCTGGGCGATTGGGGTCGACATCCTCTCGTTCTAGCAACAGTTTCACTACTCCTTCATGTCCGTTCTGAGCAGCCCACGAGAGTGGCGTTGCGATATTCTTATCGACGCAATTGGGGTCGACATCCTCCCGTTCAAGCAGCAGTTTCACCACCCCTTCATGTCCGTTATGAGCGGCCCACGAGAGTGGTGCACTGCCCAGGTCATCTGGGTGATTGGGGTCGACACCCTCCCGTCCAATTAATAGTTTCACCACCCCTTCATGCCCACTATGAGCGGCCCACGAGAGTGGTGTACTGTCTCGGTCATCTGGGCAATTGGGATCGACATCCTCCCGGCCAAGTAATAGTTCGACCACTCCTTCATGTCCGTTCTTAGCGGCCCACAAGAGTGGTGTACTGTCTTGGTTATCTGGGCGATTGGGTTCGACATCCTTCCTTCCCAGCAACAGTTTCACCACTCCTTCATGTCCGTTATGAGCGGCCCACGAGAGTGGCGTTCCGATATTCTTATCGATGCAATTGGGGTCGACATCCCCCCGCTCTAGCAGTAGTTTTACTACTCCTTCATGTCCGTTCTTAGCGGCCCACAAGAGTGGTGTACTGTCTTGGTTATCTGGGCGATTGGGGTCGATATCCTCCCGTTCAAGCAGTAGTTTCACCACTCCTTCATGTCCGTTAAGAGCGGCCAACAAGAGTGGTGTACCGTCCAGGTCACCTGGGAGATTGGGGTCGACATCCTTCTGTTCCAGTAGTAGCTTCACTACACTGTCATGTCCATTCTCCGAAGCCCATAAGAGTGGTGTACGACCTATGAGATCTCGTTCGTTTATCTCACAGTCGTCACTACTTATTAAGGCAATCGCAAGATCAACAATCCCAAAGAAAGATGCGCAATGTAGTCCAGAGAAAATCGGAGTTGTATTGATATCCTCGATATCACCCGGATCGTCAACTTGCTTCAACAGCGATACAGCCGATATGTGGTCTTCGTAGCAGTTTAAGAGCTCTAGCGCAAGCAACATCCCGTTGTCTGAGAGTTCCCTTTTGGCGTGTGCTCCCCAATATCGGGAAGAATAGTCGAGAAAGCCCATGCCTCGTTGGTTTGAAGGGGGGTAGGACGAGAGGCTCTTGACTTCTTTGGAGTTCAGATAAGTCAAGCATGTCTCCGCAATTATCGAATGAGCACCTGTGAAGAGATCTGGATGAGTAGAAAGATACTCCTGGAGTGTAAGATGGATTAACCGTACAGTCGAAGCTTTCTTATCGACGGTTATTAAGCCTTGGCAGTAACTTAACAATGTTGCTATTGGAGTAATATTATCAGGATCGAATTCCGTTGACCCTATCTCCACTGCCAGTGCATGACACAGTTCATCCACTTGTAACGGCCGCTCCGAGTAACATATCCACATAAGAGCCGCCATCGCTAATTTTCTCTTTTCCCCGTCCTGGGCCCGTATTCGCTCCAATGTTGATTCGTATGCATCGCCTAGCACTAACCCATCCGCCGTTGCCTCAAGATTTTTACGCCTGCGAGTGATGCTCGTTTCGCACAGTACTCTCTCGATATGTAAGGAAACCATTAGGAATCTAGATTCGAATATGTTAGCTAATTGTCTGATGTGGCTTTCTCATTTCCCTTGATTGTACATACGTATCGGAGCTCGATTTGAGAATCTTCTTCATGATATCATCCTTCAATTTGCTGTCCATTACCTGGTGGCTTGCGTCCTTCCTCATCCTATCCTCCAGGAATCTAATGACATCCCCTTCCAACGGCTGTATCGATACACTTATTGCCCTTACACCATGATGTCTCTCAATCTCATCCCGGATGTGAGGTCTTCCGGTCAAAAATATGCGAGTTTTCGGCGATCCCAACATAATATTTTGTAGTGAGTCAAGAACCACAAAAAGATGCTCCGGCGCACATTCGTCAAGAGCGTCAACAAATATGAACATCCGTTTTGTGGTTGCGATGCTCTGGACCATCTTCACAACTCCAGAAACTTGTAGTCCGCGGCCTCCAAGCACCTTCTTTTGCTCTCGATACTCCTCGACCACCACTTTAGGAATCTCTTCCAATCCGCTAACAAGTTGCTTCAGCAGGGAGCCCAGCATATCGATCGGCGAGTGCTGTTTCCGGGCAGCAAAGTCGAAGTAAAAGCAAGCAACTGCATTATCTTCCCCCCTGGCCTCATCGCATATCTTGTCTATGGCCAGCGAACTAAAAACGCAATCTGTCAGCATTTACAATGAATCGATTTTCCATCAAAGACCTCTCTTACGTGATGTAGCTTTTTCCGACTCCTGGATCCCCATAGCAAAACAGGATCGCGCGATCCGGTCCATCCTTCTCATTCCCGTCATACCAGCTTTTGAATTCTGGAGTTTCTAGTAGCCAATTCCCGACTCCATCTAACCGCTGTGTCCGAATATCCTGATGCCGTAGGCGAGGCTCCAAGGGTGATAGCCATGTCAGTATACTAGAGTCGTCATCGGCACCGGTACAGTTGATTGTAACGGTGTTGAAAGAGTCTCTGTTATTGTTAAACGCTTGACACATTTTCTTCGCTTTGAATAGTGTAGAGGACAGAGTTGTAGTTTGTTCCCTCGCGGTCGAGAGTCTGAATCCTTAAGAGCTGAAGAAACAAAAGCGGGGTCAACTGCGCAGCCTTCTCCCTTCCACAACGATCCAATCGAAAGCTTACTCATTTTGTGCAGCCAACACTCGAATAATTGAATAGTGCTCGTGAAATCTAAGGGTGGGTCAGGTTATCTTTGGTTTTTCAAACGTTCATATTCACAAAACATGAATTGCAACTAACATAATCTCAAGTTGTCCTAATCCGGCATTTTCAGTACCCAAGAACCATACCCTTCTGTCAGAAAAACCCAATTCAAAAGGTTATTCAAAAACAGTTGAAAATATTATGTATAAAAATTTGCATTTATTCTTGGTCCCCGATTTTTCTTATTTTTTTATTCAAATGATTGGTTCCCATAGTGGTGTTGTATGTACTCGCACACTTTCGGAAACGTGAGTTTGGGAAAATCGGTCAGAGCAGTTTTTTCAGAAACTTTCATTTTGACCCCGTTATTGCAACTTTGTCGAGTTTGGTGTCAACCAGGCGCCCCACTCCAAAGCAAAGTGAAGGTTTGCTGCGAACATCTACAGCCCTGTCAAGAAAGTTCTCGTACCCGACCATGCAGTATGGCGGTTTCTCGGCGAGTGCGGATGTATTCTCATGCATCAGTACTTTTATTATCGCGATAAAATAGACTACCATTTAATATATCCGCCTCCCACAGCTTTGATAGCTCGCTGTCGATTAGGAAGACTATCTATAAGGGTATCCAAAACAGATTGATCGATTGCCTCCCATTCCTCCAGCATGGCCTCCCATAATTTCTCCTCATCATTTGGTCTCCTTTCTACCACCATGATAATAATAACTCTAGTACCCCTACTTGAGATTACACCCACATTTGCCAAGAAACAGCCATACCTCAATTACAGTAGCAAAAAAAAGAAAAAGAAAAAGAAAAAGAAAACCCTCCTGAAAGAAAACAAAGAATAAAAATGGAGAAGAGCAAAAGTTCTCCCTTCGTCGGGAATATTAAAAGCTTATATCGTAGTCATTCACTGGCACTCGCACTGCTAGCCAATTCCTAACTTATCCCCTGCAGTGTTGTTAGTGTCGAATTTCCCTACATCACGCTAAGATTCTGCTAGCAGTATCTTTCTAAACCAGAAACTAAAAGTAGTAGTAACGCATCATCAGATCCGGTATAGCGGAACAGTGGTTACGCCTAGTTGACAGCTCGATAGTCTACGCCAGGATAATTCCGCCGCTTTCGTTAGTTCATTTAGCCCCCCAGAGTTGATAAACCGCTTTGATATCCTCCGTACTTCTGGGTGCAGCAGCATATTTGAAGTCCCGCCATCGGGTAAACTTCCAAACCTGACGATACGATGCTTCACTTTTTAGTATCGGGCCAACGCTAACACTAGTTGCCGAATATTAGCGGGATGTAGGAACAGTCTGCCACGACTGTTCCTCATGGGTGAGGAAATCGCAATACAGTCCCGCAACGCGACGGCGATGTCTTTTCCGTTGCCTTGGTCGCATAGGCTATCTATCACTAAGGAACTAACACCCCGTTCGCCATCAGTTATGTCGGCTTTTTTTTTTTTCTTCCCCCTCTTTGCCACGGGGGAGGCATTCTTAACTCAGCTATGACTTCCCCACACCTGGTTTCCCTGACTGTACCGTACGTGCCCGTTCTCTGTACTCATATCACACCATTTTCGAAACTCGTTGGCTTCGGGGAGCCAACCCCCAACGCCGTCGAGTCGATCGGTTCGCACACTTTGGTGTCGCTGCTGAGGCTACAGTGGCGATGGCCACTCCAGAATCTGGCGCCGGTCCTCATCGATTCCGCTATCGACGTTGACTGTATTGCATTGATTGAGAGTCTTGGAATTGCTAAAAGAGTTGACATTATCGTTAATTCTTAAGGTTGGAAAAGTTTCCTGCGCCATATTAAGTTGTTTTTGATATATCGTGTGCGATGTGAAAGGTGTATCTTAGAATTCGGACGAATTCCGAAGAGCTCAAGGCAGAAAGAGGGGATAAGGTTCTGGCGTTGCACAAGCAAATAACACGTCCGACGCGTTGTCAGCCTCGCAGTGACTTTACCGAAAAACCACTTTGAGCCTCGATACTGTAGACTAATTGTAGATCTTATCTGCACCGCGAATGCATGGAAACGAGCTACTGAAGCACCCAGCGAAAACTACTCAAGTACAATACCGATAAGAAAGCCTTTATTTCCCCGTGATTTGTGACCATGCTGATCCCAAATCGTGTTTTCTGGACCCAAACCATCATTCTAATTACTATTTGGCCCATCACGATTTCCAAATCCCGAATTGAACACCGTTTCAAATTGCCGTTAGGGAAGATGGTCTTTACCAACCCCCATATCTACAAGATTCCAATTTCTCCCCATATCTTTAGCTCCAAATCACCATAAATCCCTTTTTTTCCCCGAATTTTAGACCTTCTCGGTAAAACTTCATTTGCAACGCACGATTTCGTATTCCCTTCTCCCAATCACGATTTTCCAAACCACGATGTGAAAGTCACGCTCATCCAAAATCATGGCATGTCGAACGCCCTATGAACCCGGGACTAACATACTGTGCTGTACAAGTAATAAATCACTCTGCAAGTGAATTTTGTCTGAGGGACTGTTTGACTCGCCGTCATTTCAGCCTTTCGTCATTTTCAAACGCGTGCTTGTAAACTGTGCGGTATACTCGTACGATTACAGTCAACATCCCCCCCTTTGTGAACCAAGATGTCTACGATGCGTCCAGGCAATCGTCAGGGTCCTCGGATCCGTACAAACCACCTTTAGCGTGAACAGGAATATAACGTGGTACTCCCCTTAACCTTCACAAACCCCACCATACCCCATTTTATGTTTGTTTTTGAATATGACTGTTTTGGGTGTTAAACAGCAAATGACCCATGTTTATTTGTCATCGTGCTTTATTTTCATCTTTATGTCAGCTACCGCTATGAAGGAGTAATCCTTCAATTCAAGTTGGGTTGGGCGTAAGCCCAGCTCCTACCTAGTGAAAATAATATGACACGATAAATAAGCATGATTAAACAGAGAAGAGAAGAATAAACAAAACTCGGGGAATATAACAACTACATCTCCATTCCCGGCCATGTCAAGTTACCCGCTCCGACACGTAAGTATGTACAGATCCATATCTACAGTACCGCCTATCTATAAATGTTCAAGCTACCAACCTCGGGCGACCGCCATCGTATTTATAAAATAACAAAACCGAACAAAACCCAGACAAGATAGAAAAGACAACAAGAGGCAAAAAATACTGCGAGAGAGGCAAAAGCGGAGAAGGAAGCAAATTTGGGGGGGAAGCTCGTTTTAACCACTGAGGATTCAACAAATGTGTCAAGGGGGAGCGGAGGGAGATTCCTGTTTTGTTCTGGGATATCATGACATGTAACGCCTATGGACGGAGGTTCGGAAGGTTCGTGGGAGTGAAGCTCTGTCGATAACTCGCTGCTTGTTTCTTCGGGAAGAGGGCGCCGGTATTTTGAAAGCAAGTTTGCAATCCTACTTTGTGAATTGAGACCACTGTCATCCGCTGTGTCGGGGTTAACGTCATCCCGCTCTAAAAGCAACCTTGCAATTCCCAGGTACCACTTTCGGGCAACCCACGAAAGCGGTGTTCGACCGCCATTATCCGCTTTCTCGGAGTTGACATCCTCCCGGTCCAATAGTATCTTCAAGGTCTCTTCACGCCCATACCAGCGCGCGGTAGCCCAAGACAATGGTGTTCGACCGTTCTTGTCCGCTGTTTCGGGGTTTACGTCCTCCCGGTCCAATAGCATCTTCAAGGTCTCTTCACGCCCATATTCGGCAGCCAAAGACAACGGTGTTCGACCGTTCTTGTCCGCTGTTTCGGGGCTTACATCCCTCCGGCTCAACAGCATCTTCACGACGTGGTCATAGCCATTACAGGCAGCCCACGAAATTGGTGTGCGGCCATAGTAGGTATCTATAGTGTCCGGGCTAACATCGTCTCGTGCCAAGAAAAGTTTTACAACCCCTTTGTGTCCCTTCCCGGCAGCCCACGAAAGCGGTGTCCGACCATAGTAGGCATCTACTGCGCCCGGGTTGACTTCGGCCCGTCCCAAGAGCATCTTGACGACACCCTCATGTCCCTTCCCGGCAGCCCACGAAAGTGGTGTTCGGCCATAGTAAAAATCTACCGTGTCGGGACTGACTTCGTTTCGTTCCAAGAGCATCTTGACGACCCCCTCATGTCCATTCTCGGCAGCCCACGATAATGGTGTTCGGCCACCCTTATGCACTATGTCGGGGTTAACGTTGTCCCGCCCTAAGAGCAGCTTGACGATTTCTTCGTATCCATTTCCAGCAGCCCAATAGAGCGATGTTCGACCATCCTCATCGACAGGATTGGGGTTGACATCATGTCTCGCCGATAGAATCTTCACAACTGCCCTGTGCCCGTTCCTGAAAGCCCGCAGGAGCGGTGTTCGACCTCGCTTATCAACTGTGTCGGGGTTGATATCTTTCTGCCCCAAAAGTATCCTCAGGACCCCCTCGTGCCCATTCCCGGCAGCCCACGAGAACGGTGTTAGACCTTTCCGATCCATTGAGTAAGGACTAACGTCTTTCCGCCCCAATAGTATCTTCACAACCTCTTCGTGCCCATTCTCGGCAGCCCACGAAAGTGGCGTTTGACCTCGCGTATCCGGTGTATCGGGCTTGATATCCTCCCTTTCCAGCAAAATCTTCACGACTCCCTCATGTCCATTTTTAGCAGCCCACATGAATGCCGTATTTCCTTTGAGGTCAGTTTCCTGGAGATCCCATTCCTTCAACTCCAGTAAAGCGAGAGTTAGCTCCACACTCCCAAGATATGCGACTCCGTGCAGCCCTGTAAATCCCCTAGGACTCCCACTTTGATCAAAGGGTTGGCCCAACCGGGTTTCTTTATGCAATAATAACAACTTTGACGATATATGCTCGTCGTACCCATCGAGAATTTTGAACGCAAGTGATTTCATACATTCACTGATTTCCTTTCTCGCATGTGTCCACCAGTAATAAGAGGCATATTCTACAAGGGGGGTGGTGGGTGGAGCCGAAAGGAGAGCTGGCGAAAGATCCCTGACACACTTAAAGTTGAGGTAGGTTAAGCAAACCTCAGCAATCATCGAGTGCGGGCTGTGAAATAAGGCGGGATTGTTCGAGAGGTACTCTTGTAGAGTAAAGTGAACGGGGCGGACAGTAGATGAGGACACCTCAACCGTGACGAGCCCCAGACAGCACCCCAGCAAGGTCTCTATAGCGGGAATATTCTGAATATTCAGGTCTGAGGATCCCCTCTCCACCCCCAAGGCATGGCATAACTCGTTAGCACGTAATGGCCGCTCCGAGTGTGATATCCACATAAGAACATCCATGCCGAGCTTTGATTTGCTTCCACTCTGTGCCTTCACCCGTTCTAAGGTTGCAGTGTAAGCGTCGCCCAGGCCCTTCCCTTTTGTCATCTCCTCAAGTTTTCTTCTTCTCCGGTAGATTGTCATCTCTCCCAGTATTGCTTCAATATTGAGGGAAACTAGAAGGAATCTGAATACCATTATCAGTCAATTACCTACAGTTGTATCGAGAGAGCACTTAACGTCCGTACTCGGTGATGACTCACATTGTTGAAATTGTTTGCGGAATCACTTTCAGAATGTCTGCCCGTAGATCATCGTCCATTGCATGAGGCTCGGTGTCCGCCTTCAATCTTGCCTCCAGATAGCTCCTAATGTCATCCTCATTAGGGGTGATGGGTATTATTATAGCCTCGTGGAAAACTGTCGCAACCTCGTCCTCGACGTAAGGTCTCCCGGTCAAGAATATCCGGGTGCTCGGGGACTCCTGTGCGATTTCTTGCAGCGCCCCCAGAAGTTGCACCCGATGCTTGGGAACAGACTCATCTAAAGCATCGATACAAATAAAAACATGGGGCAGCATCGAGGTGATAGTCTTGAGCATCCCCACTAGTTCCGGAAGTCGTAGACCTCGGCCGCCAAACTTCGTCTTCGCCTTTTTAAAAGCTTGTCGCACAAAATCTGGGATTTCGTCGCCGCCAACAAGTTGTTTTAGAATGGCACCCACCATATTCGTGGCGGACTGTTCCTCATGGGTGAGGAAGTCGCAGTACAGTCCAGCGACGGCGATATCTTTTCCGCCATCTTTATCGCACAGGTTATCGATCACAAGCGAACTAACACCGGCGCACCGTCAGTTCCATCTGTATTGTGTCGCCAGGGGAACGGGCCCCCTCACCTCAAATAGGTTTTCCCAACACCAGGTTTCCCGGAGCAAAACAGTACTGACTGAACGTGCTCGCTCTCTGTCCTCAAATCACACCATTTTTGAAACTCGTTAGTTTCCAGAAGCCAATCACCGACGCCATCGAGGCGGTCGGTTCTCACACTTTGGTGTCGCTGCCGAGGCTCCAGTGGCGATAGCCACTCCAGGATCTGACGCCTCTCATCGTCTGTTCCGGTGTTGATATTGACCGTACTGTGTTGATTGAAAGAGTTGGAATAGTTGAAAGAGTTGATATTTCCGGAAGCCCCCCGGTTCAGTGATAATCTCTCTTCCATAATGCCCGAAACTTTTTTAAAGGTTGTATCTCAGAGTTCGAAGGAATCTGCAAGAGGGGAGGCAGAAAGAGGGGTGGTGAGGCTGTGGGGTTCACAAGCATAGGTTGCCGATTCATTTGTGGTACAAGCCAAGAAAGCTTAAGCGCAACATAAGCGAATACGGGTAGCCGAACACCACTTTCACGAGCTGCCGGGAAGAGGTGCCGGTGGCAGGTCATGAAGATTCTGTTCCAACATGGCGATGTCAACACAGACGAAGCGGATGGTTCACGAGACGGTGAAGATGCTGTTTGAACAAGACGGAATTGACCTCAGATATGTTGAATTGTGATGGAAGTTGTTGGATGATTGCCGGGAGGTTGCCGAAGGTTACGGGAGGATGTTTGGCATGGTAGATGGTAACGGAAGTTTGGAGTTGGAAAACTACAGTAGGGTATTCTGTTGTTATTTGTTTCCTTTGTTACTACGGGAAGGTCACAGGAGTGTGCGGAGGAATTTGGATGTATGTGGTGATCCATGGAAGGATCAGGATCTACTTGTTATTTGATATATACTTTTGTTGTTTCCGCGTTAGTTAGTGAGTGAGATAACAAAAGGAACAAGACACTAAGACAAGACTCTACGAGATTATTACTATTCCCCTACTACCTTTCCCAAAGTCCCACTCATATCCGATCACTCTACTTTGCCCACTGCGCCGCTGAATACCGCCCCCCTGACACATTATCGTAATTATCCTGATAAGATAGTGGTGCAAAAGGTGTATCTTAGAGTTTTGACGAATTCCTAGGAGCTGAAATGGGTTATAAGGTTCTGGTGTTGCACGTTGTCAATCTTTCATTGACTTTACCAAAAGACCGTTTTGAGCTTTAATATTTGTAGATCTTATCTCCGCCATGAATGCATGGCGTAACTAAGCCGAGTATAATGAGTTAGTGTACGCTAGTATCCAATGAAAGCTACTCGAGTATAATAAGAAGGCCTTTGTTTCGCAGCGATTTGAGATGATGATCTCGAACCGCAATTTGGACCCAAATCACCGTCGACGGGCACTTTGGGAATTTGGCTCATCACGATTTCCAAATCGTGAATAGGACAAGGTTCAAATTGCGATTGGTAAAATGTCCCTTTATCAAAATCTAGGGCTATGAGGTTCCGGTTCTGCCCACAACTTGCCCCCGACCCAATTGTTTTTTTTTTTTTAGCCCGAATCATCATAAACCATCATTTTCAAATTGTGGATTTGTTTGGCAAAGCTACATATGCAATTCACCATTTGTAATTCGTCTTAATCATGATTTCAAAACCGCAATCTGAAAGTTATGTTCTAAAGTCATGACAAGCCCAACACCACCTATCAGCCCGCGAAGTAATAAATCACTTTATCGGCGAGTTTTGTCCGAGGGACGTTTGGCTCCCCCTCATTTAATCCGACGTTAGGCTTTCCAAACGGCGTCTTTAAGCCTTGTGAACGGTACTCTGGCCAACCCGCGATTTTGAATGTAGAAGGAACCGGGAGCCAAAACATCCCCCGGCCCCCTCAATTCCATCATTGGTGGATTTTTTCGATAAAAAAAATAATCAATCTTCATAATCTGGTTCCCCGATGGGCGAATCTAAAATGCAGAACGGTAGTGTCCTCTCAAAAAGATCTAAACACTCTCATGAGTTTTCTCTTACTGATCTTGAACTGCAATTGAGATCTTTAGATTTCCATTCTTATGGTGCATTTTAGCTCACTCGTTACCCCATCTGACATGCTCATGGGGTTAAAATGTTGATACTTTAATACGACTACTATGCAGTCACTAGACAAAAGTGTTCGTGAAACGGAGTTTCCCTTTGACGGAGATCAAAGCGGCCTAAAGGGGGATATTGCGCAATTGGGGGCCTCTGTGCCGGGGGGGCCCATTCCCCAGGGCGAGGGAAATGCCGTTTCACGAACACTTTTGTCTAGTTACTGTACTTAGCACCATTGCTGCGGTACCCTGGTAACAAAGTAGATATCATACCGGTATGAATTGCTGCCTGCTAGAAGGTTCTTCCCTTTTAGCACAGTTCTAAAACGGTATGATACCAAAAGTGTGAGAAAACCCAAAGTGTGAGAAAACCGAAAGGGTTGAGATTGACTCGGAGGGTGTTAGTTCAACTTGAACACTCTCATCCCAGTCCTCTATTTTAAAAAAAAAAAACAATAAAAGTCCATTAAATTTTCTTTTTTTATTTAACAGAATAGGTGACTCCATTCCTATTCGAAAAGTTACAGAATAAAATGCTCTATCAAATTTTGAGAGGGAAGTTGAAGAATTATGAAATCATAGTATCTCACTCACATCTCATTCTCACAGGCGGAAATTGGAAGTGGTTATTTTTTTTGTACGCACTCAAATACTTCTCTCAAGTGACTCAACTATTTGTTTTACCTCCAGGTAACATCATAATTGGGACACAGCGATACATAGTTATTCCTCTTGAACTTCCCGGCCGACGGAAGCTTTATTCGCAGGTCATTTTGTCGGATAACCCTGAAGGAATGATATTCGGGATGACTCCTATACCTTGACACTATGCAGAACTAAACCAGCTTTCTTGGTTACCGTACATTATGGCAACTCACATTCCCCAAGTATCACTTTAGTATAATCCCAAATTGATCACAGGCCATTGAACTACTCGCATAACTCACATAAGCAAAGTTAAGCAGTCGGATGATGGGTAACTCCCCCCCCACTATTTTTTTGAACTTTCAAGTCACGTATGTGAGCAGGCTGCTTGAGTTCATCCTACTTGAGGTTAAGATTTTGGACTCATCCGGGTCAAAAATGTCGTTCCCCCTAACTTCATCCTCCAAAGTTACAGCTTATTTGTTGTCTGGCTGCGCACCACTGCGACGCAATCGATGGATGACGGATTCAAAGGGGTCCTGGACAATAACAGATTTGTAGCACATATGTAAATTACCTGATGATCAATAACTTTTCGCTAACTCACTCGAGTCTACAATCTAAGTTAGTAGTCTAACTCACCGGCGGATGTTGGGTGTTCAACCATGATAGGGGGTGACATAGTCGGGCTATCGCAGCATTCTCAAAAATACGGAGATGTAAAGTTGGGTTGAATTATTCCTCGTCCTATACCCACGGTAAAGACAGTGATTTCTGTCATGTGTAGTTTTTTGGTTAGCGATATATCTCGAATTTTTGGTGATTCCATTGCCACTTACGGTAGGCGGATTGGCTTGGAGAGATTTATTGCGGGTGTCGGGTTGCATAATTGAGATAAGATAATCTAGGGAGTGCTTAACTTGTGTGTTTCAGGTTTGGGTATAGCGTGTAGGTGCTATACACTAGGCTATCGTTTTTTATGATATGGGACTACCTCCTAATTACCCCTTCGTGCTTAGAGCTTGAGAAGACTTGTGAAAACTGGAGTGGTCATGAAGTTCCTATAA
Organism: Choiromyces venosus 120613-1; assembly: GCA_003788595.2. Taxonomy (NCBI): domain Eukaryota; kingdom Fungi; phylum Ascomycota; class Pezizomycetes; order Pezizales; family Tuberaceae; genus Choiromyces; species Choiromyces venosus. Next base: position 708,383 of record ML120372.1, read on the forward strand.
AACTATAATACTAGATCCCGGGGTACTGTACTCATCTATGATAGAACGTAATTCGTATAAAGTCTCCGGAGTGATGTTCTTCGAAGTCTTTGCTTCCATGTACTGCACGCAGTTAGTCTGATTGCCTATGGGGGATGAGTGCTTCGGTGTCATAGATGGTCACTTGGTAATCCTTGCCACCTGAGTGTTTGGAAGGTTGCAGGATCTACACATCTGTTTGATTTGATTGTTGTAATATGGCACCGCAGGGCGCATATCCAGTAAAATTCGAGATAGATGAAACAGGTTGGTTCTTTGGTTTACTTAATGTACATCAAGCGTAAAATTCTCACCATCTATTCTTCGAGGGGGTCTCTCCCGCAATTAATCCCGAATATTCAACTTTTCACAGAATTCCAAAGGTAGAGAGCAAGCGTAATGCACTACCACCCCCCACAATCCTTTGCCCATAATTTCTGCCATTCTGGAATTACAGCTCGAAATCCACCGTAATACTCTATCTCACCGTCAGCTCTGTCTCAGCACCATACGAAATAATCAAAAGCTCAAACTCACCCCAAAGCTCGCTCTCCTGAAAATTAACTCAAACTTCATATCCCCGCTCGAAATTGACAAATCTAGATTATACCTGGCGATATAAAACTTTTTCCAGCCCTTCCACTTCTTCTCGTAACTGGACTTACTCACGGAGCTCAGATCCGCCGTGATATTGCAAATGTGCATGACATCCTGTGTGACCCTGGACGGCGGACGATCCAGATCGCATGCAACCATGCTATCGACCCATGGCCCGGAGTATTTTTTGAAGGTGCGACAGAAGTTCCTGGTTATACGTCGATCGTCGGTTATTAGCTCTCCCTTTTGCAGGAACCAGGAGACTTGGTTCCGTGCCATTTTGCGGCCGGTTATTGGGTCGGTGTAGGCATCGCGGTCGCTGTGTCGACCTGGGACGAAGGGGGTACTCATCGGGGTGCCATAATGTCGTCGGGCGCGCCGGGCAAAGGCGCTTACTTGAAGGGGGATGGAGGACTCGAGCCCCCGCAGAACGGCACCTTTTACTACTGCCGTCGCGCTGAGTGTGTTGTTAGTGGTTGGGTGGAAGTGAATGAGGTTTGGGAGGGAAGGAGAGATATACGCTCCGGCGGGGGAAATGGCGTTGATTCCCCATTGTCGGCACCAGGAATCTAGGCGTTGGAAGAGGTACGGGGACTCACCGAAGCCACCGACTAGGAGGACAGACTGTAGCACAATTAGTACAAACGACATGTCTAACTCAGTGTAGAGTTGGCATACATTCACTCGATACCCCTCCCGGCTGATAGACTGTATTTGACCATTAATCAACGTCATGATTTGATCTACTATCGGGTCAAACAATTGTCTCATTTCCTCGCTAGTTACGCTGCTCGTTGGTAGCCGCACCCACATCCGACAGCCAGATCACACAGACTTACCGAGTCAATTGGAACTCTCCACCGTATATCCCGGCTTCTGGAATTGTGTCTATTGCCGGAACACCCACGTGATAGACATTTTGATCAGGGTTATCCCTAAAGGCGCATTTTACCTCTTCAAAGCTTTTTACGATACGCTGCTGAGTTTCTACACGCATATTGTCGTAATGGTGGCCCATGCGTCGCTTGAGCAACAGCTCGAAGTTACGGTCGATGTAGGTCGAGCCGCAAAAGCCGCCTATGGGAGGGGTTTAGTATTTTGAGGAGTTTATAGGCCACGGGGAAGATTCACCTGTTCCCACAGCACATTCTGTTACCCTTAGAGGATTGATGCTAAGGACGGTGTAGGAGATTAAGTCCTGAGCTATAGTTAGCCATGGTTCTCCCTTGATCTCTCTTGATCTGCGTGGTGGTAGACTTACGACTGTTCCGCCCCCAGCATCGCAGACCACAATCCTGTCGTGAACCTTAGGAGGTTAGCTAGGTTTATTATGAGATTCAAGCAATATACATTTATAGCGTGCGTATCCTGATTCTTAATGGTATATATCGCCGCAGCCTCCGGCTCCGACAGCAACGAAAGGTCATGTTCATTCGACATTCCCGCCGAGATGGCCGCTTCTCTCGTCCCTACCGTCCATTAGCACATCCTAACCACCCATACATGCAACCCATAAACTAATCCAGGGAATATGGTGAAACCAACTCTGCTTAGCAGTATCCGACCAAACCGCGGGCACAGTAAGTACGAAATCAACTCTGGTCATAGACATCACCGCATGCCCGTTCTGCCTCCAAAGTGTGCTGATAGCATGCTGGTACAGCGCTGATAAGTAATCCCGAGTGACGTCCATTGCCGTCATCCCCGGCGGCAGCGGCACCCCACTTTGTACGTGGTCATCGTTACTCTCTAGCAGCAGCTTGAACCACTTCAATCTCCGTACACTTCTTGGGATATCATAGCCCCAGGAGAAGTCTGTTGTGCTGCCTTCGTGGTAGGCGATTTCTGTCGGGGCGCTGTGGTGAGTTAGGATTCCGGCGCTCGGCCAGTTTCCTATCAGGTTGATTTGGCCAGGGAGGTTGGTTGAGGCCCAGGCGAGGGCTGAATATGTCGTTCCTGGGTGAGCGAGGGATTTGTGTTAGTTTCTAATTAGAAGTAGTGATGGAGGAGAAGCTTACCAAAGTCGAGACCGACGACGATTTTGTGAAGGTTCGCCATCGGTAGTTAGAAATAGTGTCTGAAGATCAGATGCGGGACTAAGATATCTACTGCCAAAGAATGATGATTGTAGCTCAAAACTCAAACACCTACACTCTCTCCTTTGCTGCCGGAGTTGTGTGGGTGGGGTGGTGGGATTTTTCCCCAGGATCAAAATAGCTGTACTGGTACTGTACGGGTAGTAGAGGATACGGTAGCGGTACGCTGCTTTGGTCAATTGTGCCTATCTACTCGCGTAAAAGTACTATTATGGTAGGCAAGTGAGTAAGCGCTCATAGTGCTACCAGAAGTGCATTGTGTGGAGGCATTGGCAGCCATGTTGCTGTCCAACACACTTTGCAGCTTTGCATGTGAGCTATCAGTGTCAGACGGTATGGTACCGTATGATACATGTCCAGTAGCGGTACAACACCAGTGTCATGGAGATTATTGCTTTGGTAATAAGATACGGTAGGGTACTGTAACTCGAACTACAAAAGGTCTATTGGCCAATCCACCGCATTGTGCTTTTTCCACGAACAAGGCTTTTTAAGTGATCCGGTAATAAATTGTGATGGGTTTTTTTCCTAACTATACTCGAGTGCTGTATTTCCTTTTTGTGATGGCCTAGCCAACATAGCCCCAACACTCAACTTAAGTTACCAAAATTGCCTGGGCTAAATGAAGTGAGCGTTAATCCCACAATATAGGCGCCAACAACTTTTTCCCCATGAAATTTTGGCTTGAGAACTCGTGCGACACGGTAGTGTAAAGGCAGAGTACCATATCATAATCGCTGCCAAAGCGCTACACTGCAAGTAACATTTACCAGGGTACTGCCGGGACAAGCGACTGATCCACTGGAGTATCTTACAGTACCTTACCAGTGTAACCAAACAAACCCTTGTCAGCAAAAAAAAACAACCAGCCAACCACTGGTTGGAACAACCCCTGCTGAGACAACCCCACCTTCCCGCCCCCGCCTCTCCAAGCGAGAGTACGGTAAAAGCGCAACACTGCAAATCATACTTTGATTGATCAAAAAAAAAGAAAAAAAAGAAGAAAAAAAAGCCTCCACAGGTCGCCATGGACCTGGAGCCTCAGTTTGGAGAGCCAAGAAAACTCTACCCCTACTTCTGATTCTCTTACGGTATGAGAGGATTTCCTGTTATTGTTATTATGATTTAGTCCAACTTGCAGTACAGTACTAGTAACCGCTGCGATCCATGGTCATCAGTGGCGGGGAAGAGGAGGGCCCACATCTTCTGCTCGTCTGTAAACGCCAGGAAAACCTAATTCGTAAAAACGTGGAATGCAATAGAGTATCCTACAGGTAATTGCACAAGCATATGATTGCATCCTACAGGCCTTGGCGCCTCATGGTGAGTGACTGAACGGATAAGTCAAGAGGGAAATGTGAACCGCAGATTTAACTTACTCTACCGTAATCCAATAATGGTCTCTTATTATGGTATTATTACAGCATGTACCAATGGGATAGGAATCAATTGATCTGACATAGTACATCACTCCATCTCTTCTACTGACACCTCTTCCCTTTCATCTTCTCCATATAACCACTCCCTCCCCCTTAAACCCTTCTCTGCCACCCGATACCACCAAAATGGCAGCGATATACTCAGTTACGTACTCAGTTGGACAGACGGTACTAGCAGTGCCACTCCAAACGGGAGGAGATCAGTTTGCGCCTCTACCATTCACCGGGGCAACATCAGGAGTCACTACGACCACCCACTATGAAACCATAGCGATACCTGTTGCAAGCCAGTCCAGCAGCCAATATGTAGTAAGCAGTGCAGGACGCAATACAACCCTCTTAAAGGCGGGTCAAGGAGTATATACTGTATCAGTTATACAGCCGGTCATCGCCTTATCGACTACATCTGTCACCCAATCCGCGGCGGGTTTGGGCACCACTACCGGTGCTCCTGCCTCGGGCGTTGGTTCCTCCAGTATCTCAAGCCAAGCACCCACAAGCGCAACTGGAAATGATCTAGTTGGAGGTTCAAATGATCAAAACCTAGGTTCAAATGATCAAAAACCAGGTTCAAATGGTCGAAACCCAGGTTCAAACAATATAGCCGCGATTGCAGCTGCGGGTGTCATGGGGGGATTATTCGTTATCGCCTTAGGAGCTCTGCTGTTCCTAATATTTAAGCTGAGAAAATGTTACCTCATCTCTCATTCTCTTTGGCCAATTCTTAGGTATACCGGACTGACGATTATAATATTTGAAAAAAAAAAACAGCTGCAAAACACTCTGTCCACTCTCCACCAACGATGACATATAATGAAACTGACTCTGCCAAATACCAACCTACAATCGGCCAACTAAGCGCCAGCAATACCCAATTAATGAGCCAGGTAGAACAGCTAGAAGAACGCAATACTCAACTCCAAGTGCAACTCCAAACGCTCCTAATGCGTTCCAATAGCGTGCCTCCATCTCTTGATGATCGCAGCATAGCCTTGCGGTTTAAGCAGCTTGATCGGGAATTAAACGATTGGGTCATTATACATTTCAAGTCTACGGAACAGCGCGTAGACCTTTCACCGGAGTTGCGAGAGATTCTGATTTCCCAGGTTCCGCTGTTTGATCGGTTGCTGCAGCAGCCCAGATCCCGAACCACGGTACTCCGCGCTGTTGTTGGCCACGTTATCCAGCAAGCATTCGAGAGTGGAGAGTTTGTCGGGGTTGACGAGGGCCTAGGGGCTTTGGAAAGGAGTATGGGGAGAAATAGTCAGTCTCCTTGCTTATACCAATTCCTATCTGGATGCAAAACTAACAAAAACACAGCTTCAGAAACTGAATTCAACAAGTGGCGTTCTCAAACGTTCCTCACCCTTTCGAAAGCCTCTACTACTGAATCCAAAGCACAAGTCGTCGCGACCATCTCCCAGCGCATAGATAACCTGCTATCCCCCTTCTCCGCAACTCCAAATCAGCCCGAGCGCCTACATTTCCTATCCCGCATCATAGAATCTGCCGCCACCCTGGCCTCGGAGCTGGGCTGCCAACTTGCCAAGTTCAAAGTCCTGTCTGAGCCGCCCGAGACTCCGTTCCATAGTGCCTACATGGAGGACGTGTATCAGGAGCATGAGACGCAGACTGATCCGCAAACCGGGAAATCAGTTAATGCGCTGGATGGGAAGATCATTCTGGCGGTGGTGTTCCCCAGCGTGGTTAAGTGGGGAAATGAGCGGGGGGAGGGCTATGAGGAAATGACAGTGCTTTTGAAGACTAGGGTTTTGACTTGAGCTTTCTGAATTATAGGCAGGGGTTGGTTTTAATGTTTTGAGATGTATTCAACTTCTATGATGGGCGAGCTATCCCTAGCGTTGGGTTTATGGGACGAGTATGATACTGATAATGTTTTATTGTTTTGGTTATTTTTTTTTTTTTTTGGGTACAAACACATTTCAATTTCTATGAACTCTCTGAATCTCTCTGTTGTACTGTAAAACAAAAGAATTCTGTTGGGATATCATCAGATAAGCGATCTGAATTGATATCTTTCTTTCTTCCTTCTGGTGGATCTCCCATGCCGGCAACCCTGAGGCATCCCTGGCAATGCGGGCGGAAGAGTGGGGAGGGAGAAGGAGGAGGGGAAAAAAGTTAGCACAACGCCTACCGGAGCGAGCGCCGCCCTCGAGGTCTCGAGGGGAACCTTGCTAGTGTATAAGTATCGTAGGATATAAACTCTTACCACCAGTATCCAGAGAACTTGAATCCTTTGCCATTGAAAAAGAAGTTTGCTTTAGTTTAGTAATTCTGGTAACCCAGCCCAGGCTAGATAAGATTTACTACGGTACCGTAGCTGCGCGGGCACCCCAACCCTGCCAACACACCACTTATCACTCCCAAATTCAGCCAAGATTAACCAACCGTTCACACCCACAAGTAACTGCAGCAAAGTTATCTTCGGATCTCACCTCGAGCAATATCACATAGCACGGCAGCCCAGCCGGCTACTCTAAATTACCATACCGCAGTTGACAAGTAATCCTACCCGTCCAGCAAAAGTACTACCGTATTAACTCGCATAAGAGAGCGACGTGCTAGTAGGTCAGATTAAGGTAAAAACCAAGCCACTGAAGTGTCGCAATACAGTTAGAGGTGCAGTGCAATCTCAATTAAACCCCAAGCAGCCAAGTGGGAATTGAGGAAAATTTAAAAAAAAAAAAAAACAAGCAGAAAAGACCAAAAAATCTATTCCTTGGCTTTTTGGCAGGGTTCACAGTTTGGGCAAGTTCTACCACACTCTAAACCAACATACCGGTACTAGCACACGTCGCTGTCTTAGGGTACCGGTACCGGTATTCGAGTTAATACGGTATCCAGCACAGTACTATTCGGGTAGGGATGAAAAAATCGGAAAAAATGATCAGCAAGATTGTGCGGGGAAGGAAATAGAGAGTAAAGAGGTTTGGAAAAAAAGAAGGGCTCGGCAGACATCAGAAAGTGGGATGGTGGTGTTTTGAAGTGTCACTGGCTTGGAGTGATGCAACAATCTGCAATGATGAACTAGAAGCAGGAAGCATAGAAGTTAGAAAACCAGCCACTCGGTGCAACTACTTTGGTTATAACCATGGGTTTAAGATGACCAGCAACCAGATCGCTTTTTCACCCGCTGCCACATCAATCATCCCCCTTTTCCCTGTTTTGCCACCACAAGTTTTCCGATTTTTTCATCCCTACCCGAGTACAACATCACCCACCCTAGCCAACTCCAACTTCGTTTAATTATCCCAACAGGGTTTAAAGTTACCGGGACTGCAACCTCAAAGCTTGACCCACTCCAAACGGGAGTGACTGGGTGAAGAAAATTAATACTCGGTAAGATCCTCGTACCGTATGACTTTATGCGCTCGATATGTTGTGCAACTGTTGAAGGGAATTTACAAGTGCACTCTTTTCTTTTTTTTTCTTCCTAGGGGATCTATTTTAGTATGCATTTAAGCTGCGGGGGGGGTCTTTGGTGTGCTCAAGTCGTTTTCGCCGGCTTCCACCGCAAGGCGGAATGGCGATTACGGTACAGTATTTTTTTTCAACGGATCTTGTCGTGGGGGGTTGAGGGCGATTGGATCGGAGTCTTTACTTGGCTTACAAGTATAACAACGTACGGTACTGTAACCGTAGCCTAACTCTGGGACTGGAATGTAGAGCGCGCAACGGTACTTTACCTGGCACCGAGATCATCAAATACGGTAGATGTCCCTCTTTTCTTCATTTTTCGCGGTTCCGAGAAAAGGTCAATCACAAAACCATGCTCCTTTCTAGGGCTTCTACAAGCAGAAATTTACAGTTGTGTGATTCATTCACCGCAAGAAAAGCTATGATACCGTACTTTACAGTACCCCAATTGTATGTTCTCCACCCAAATCCAGGGCAATATCTTAACTTGAGACACAACCAATAACTAGGGCCAGCGGGCAGGATATCAACCTCCTGATCTTCATTCAGTCGGCCTTACTGGGAGATTAGTTATCCAGTGGCTTGGGACTTGTGCTTCTGAAAAATTATCAGCTCAAGGAAGCAAGGTATAATAGGGTGTGAAAATTATGAGCGTGATAGCGAATGCTTCGTGGCGGAAAAAGGAAAGGAAAACACTTTTTGTATTGTGGAGGGAGTTGATGTGTTCGACATCGGCTCTCCTCTCGTTGAATTATTTGCCAAGTATGATACAGAAAAGGAAAGTGTGCGTTACCATGAGGGTAAACCCCATCTATCTATGCTAGTACAACATGAAAGACACCCATCCATAGCCACAGCCCTTCTCATCCACTAACACGGTGCTCCACACTAACTACTATGTTTTACCTACAACGGTAATGATTGAGATTACCACTCTATCAGAGCGGACTACGGCAGAGGCGACAAAGTCCACAGACAGTACTTAGGGTAGATCCTCGTAAAGCGTAGAGAAATGTATTACGGTAATGTTATGTGGCATGCACAGCAGACGAACGTGGACTTGGTGCAATAATGTGATGAAGAAAGGGGTAAAGTAAAAAATAATCGTCGTTGTTTGCAACCAAGTTGTCTAACTTCAAAACATTCAAAATATCCGGAAAGAGCGGGAATAATCCAAATATCATCTCTCGCTCACCATAGATGTCCATCCTTTTCCACAACATTCCGAAACATGGCAAACGAAAATGACTTGGAGAACTTTCCCCGAAATCCACCAATACAAAAGAAAGTCATACCATCACTTTCCTACATTTTGCAACCCCAAAAACCTCCCAGCGTCAACATGTAGTAGAAACTAAAATAAAAAAAAACTGTCCCTCGTTCTTATTTGTAAGATCTAAGCTTTTCCTTGAGCCTCCGTACTGTACAGGTAGCAGGCAAAAAGTGTACGAACATTGAGGCGTAAACAGGGGCGAGAGATCGGGTGGTGAACAGAGATTTGGCTCAATAAGGAAGACCCTCTCGGCAAACACTAGCCGGTCTTATGTTCTGATGATTTCTTGCCTGTTACTTGTAGGCGGTTAGCTGAGGACTTAACTTCCGGTGCTTTGAGGATCACTGAGACATGCATGGTAGCATTAACAACTTTGAGTTTTTTCCCTCTCCACTGGGGGGTTGTTCAATGGTGGTGAAGGCACACACCACAAAATCCGGTCTCTCAGATATGATATACGGCAGCGCTACTCGTACACTCCCCAAAAGCAAAAGAAGCACAAAGTGGGAAAATTGGTCAAAAAGGGAACCTCCATCCCCCACACAGCTCACGCATCCATCCACACCATCAAGCTAGCCATCCAGCCAACTACGATAGATCACTCGCCTGGGGGGGGGAGAAAGAGGAGAGGGAAATATGACGAAATCTAAAAAAAACAAGAAGCAAGGAAAAAGATCCACAAAAACCTCGTGCCATCCTCCCTGAAGCGAGGAGTTAGCCTTCGATCAACGCACGAAACAACTTACGAGGGATCAGCTGAAGACACGGGATATCGGATAGATTACAATTCCGAGCGTCTGGGACTCTCGCATACTATTAGACAGAAACCGCGTCCGCCGGGAGTAGCCCCGCCGCGGCCGAAGGGGAATCCGTTTGAGGAGGCGGAGGACGAGGAGGATGACTTGGAGGAAGCTGTAGGAGGATTGACTAGGAAGATGAATTCTGGCATAAACTATCGGGGGAATACTAGTGCACGGGGGAGGGGGATGGCCGGAGGGGGTAGAGGAATGGGCGGACCTGGCGCGATGGTGAATGCTGGGAGAAATGGTCTACTGCCGCAGGTACAGATTCCGACGTACAATTCTATAACGGGGCCGATATCGCAGGTACATCAACAGCCCGGTGGCGGGGTGCAAGGTTTCCCTCCGACGCACCAAATAAATGGATATATGTTTACACCGGGTTTTCCCTCAGGAGCACAAAACCCCAGGAGATTGAGTGCTCCCCTGCGGGGACAAGGACGAGGAGGTATGGGAAATATCCCATCTGTTAACCCTCCGCCAAGAACCGTACCCAACCCAACACCATCAAACTGCAATGATCCAAGATTCCGCACACTAGTAGTTCTAGAAACATCATTCCAGGATAACCTCATACGAGATGCAATGAGGGAACAGGACTTACAGCCGCCTGGCTCAACACACAGCAATGTCTCCAGTCGGGAAGGCTCTATCTTTAACGCACCAAGTTGTAATTCTTCCAGTCTAAGTCTCCCGTCTACCACTTTTCCAGGTTCAGATAGGCGTGCTAGCACTAGCAATAGTAGTATCGCATCATCGGTGTACAAAGGAAAAGCCCAAGAAGAATTCCTCCGAAGACAACAAGAAGAAGAGGCAGTCCACCAACGACAAAGAGAGGAAGACGAGCAGCCTCAGCGGCTGCACAGTTTCCCAACATCTCCAACAACCCCCGGGGGTGCGGTCGCAACGAAAACCATATTCCCGCCCGGGCACGCAGAGTACAAGCCAGAGACGGCGAGGTCAGGGCTTGGAATCACCCCAGGTGGAGGAGCCACAACCGGCCCTGACCAACGGTTATCAAATCCATTCGATCGGCCAGATACCGCAACAACAGTCGTGAGTCTCCCGGAACTCGGCAGGAAAAGAACAGATCCCGGAACTCTACCGCGAAGACACTCGTCGACGCAATCTTGGTCCGGACCCGGTCACACAAACTCTTTGGAAATGGACACTGCCGTAGCAAGGCATCGAAAACCTGTGCCTAAACCTCGGGCAAATTCAGACACCCCACCAACTAAACCTCTATCATTATCAAAAATATCTACAAGTGGAGCAGACAAGCAACCACTACAATATACCGGCCCCGTGGGGCCCTGGTTTCCGAGTTCCCCAACATCCAGCGATGATGATAAAAACTCCCCTCTACCCCCCCCAACCGAACTCCAAGGTTTATCCGCGACAAAGCCAAACACCTACTGCATCAGTGACGACATAACCCGCCGCCCATCCGTCGCGCACAGACACGGGTTCAATCCAGAGCACGAAGTCTCATGTATCAGCGACGACATGCAGAACGGTTCACTCTGCAGCGAGAAACTCGCTCTTCCGCCGGAGTTCTTCGGTGGACGGCAGGTGCCATGCCTCAGCAATGATCTAGCAAAGGCATACAAAGGCCTCGGCGAAGAAGGTGAAGAAGAATTACTGGCCCAAATGGAGAAGGAAGAGCGCTCGCGAACGATGGAAAGGGAAAGGGTATGCTTGGGTGATGAATTGGCTGAGTGGCATACCGACCGCTCGGGATTGATTCCGGTTATTGAAGAGGAAGAGTGCGAAACACCTTCCCATACACACACGTATGCTGCGGGGATTCCTGTGATGGTGGAGGAGGCTGACGCGCGACGGTGATACCTCTTTTCTTTGAAAAATTTATAGATACTCGCGTTTCTAACATTGATGGACGAATGGAGAATTAGTCGCTCAAAACTGTTTAATAATCCTGGACATCTAGCCCGCAGACCCCCGCCGCCGCCGAAACCTCCGAAGGAGCCGATTGCCCCGCCGAATATTCCCGAGACTCCGCCCCCTCCGGAGGCCGCAGTTCAGCCGTCACAAGCGCGGGGGGAGATGAGTTGGGAGTATCATTAGAGGGTTTGGGTTTCTTATTATCTATGTTTGTGGATCAGGATTGGAGACTGGAGTTAAGCGGTGGTACCTTAATTTATGATTTGGTGTTCTGCATATATGTTTATTTTGTTTGACTACAGAGTCACAGTAAATATTTAGATTTGCCTTTGATAGGCTTTCGGGCATATAAATCAAATTTAATCATATTATATGCCATAAAATAGTATTCATCCGTTCAATTCCGGAAGTGAATCGAATTAGACAATGCACTTGCAAATCGTTACTGCAACCCAGATGTATATTAGGGTACCCTTAACTTAGGTTTCGGCTCACTGTTTTTTCAGAGCACCAGGTGAACAGTGCTCGAATCCAAGAGTCTACGAGTAATCTACCGCACTGCATCCTCCTGATATATGATGTGCCACCCACTCGTCTACTCCTCCAGTATTTGTACTCGTACTATTTTTTTCGATATAGATGAATACCCGTACGATATAATATGGTATTTGAAAGAGTACTATTTACTGCTGAGCATAACCTAAGATACCCAAACTACCAGCACAAGACACAACTCCCCGTTCTTTCCCCTCCCTCTACGTGGCCCACGTCGTAGTCATTCATGTGCCAATCAAGCATCTTGGGAAAAAAAAAATATTCCCATCCTTCCCCTCTCCAAACCCCCACACGGTAAGTTACTCAAGCCCTTCATACCTATGATAACTATCATAGCACCCACCACCCACCGCCCACATTACATCTAACAAGCCACAAAGCCTCCAAGTGCATGTACGGTAAAGTGTCATATTCCTACTGCTTCCAAACCCCTCTTTCTCAGACCAGGTCAAGGCCTCCTGCAGCATTTGGCAAGTAGATAGCGAGGTGAGGTCGGCGTACCCGGGAGATGCCGCGCAATTGTTGGGGTCTTGCTACCTAATGGTATGGAAATGGGGAGGTGCGCTCCTGCGGATGCCTGGACCAGGCGCCCTTGTGGGGTGGATGCACAGAGGTTGTCTTTGAGATTGTGCGTGAGCGGGTGATGAGACGCAGGTTTCTGATAGAGTGGTAATCCCAATCATTACCGTTGTAGGTAAAACATGGTAGTTAGTGTGGAGCACCGTGTTAGTGGATGAGAAGGGCTGTTGGCTTATGGATGGGCGTGTCTTTCCTGTTGTATCATACTGGCATAGATAGATGGGGGTTTACCCTCATGGTAACGCACACTTTTCCTTTTCTGTACTTGGCAAAACAATTCAACGAGAGGAGAGCTGATGTCGAACACATCAACTATCTCTCCACCATACGAAAAAGTGTTTTCCTTTCCTTTTTTCCGCCACGAAGCATTCGCTATCAGTTTCCTGAGCGGAGGCGTTGAGAGAGGGAGCGGTTGTGGCGGTGGCGGTGGGTGTCACAAGCTGTCACATGGTGTCACTCGGCAGCGCCGGAATTGAGAGGGTGGGAGGTTGGAGGATGGTTGAAGGATAGGGTAAATCTGGTATTGTGGCTTTTTACTCGGCTGTTTTTTTTTATTGGGAGTTTGTCGCGGAGTCCACCGGTGGTAGGGTATTCCGGCCAGCTTTTCAACCAACAGGAAGCGCCCAGGCGTGATTTCACCGCCTGAATCGGTTTTGGTTTTCCTAACCGGTTGCTGAACTCACCTTTTTTCGTTTTGCATATTTCAATGGCGTCTATAGCCATAGGGGCTATAGGTAATAAGAAGTCAATGATCGCCTCAGCTTTTCTAAATCAAGTAATACTGTGCCGTAAGAACTCGAATAATTGGACCTCGCGCTAAGACATCCAAAATTCCCTCTCTTAGATGGGGGGGGGGGGCGAAAACACTGCAAAAACTGACCCCCTCAACCCCAGCTTAAGGCAAAAGAAGAAAGGAAAAAAAAAAAAGTGCCAGACCTTAACCTGCAAAGGCAACTCCAACGTCCTAGCGCGAGGTCCAATTATTCGAGTTCTTACGGTACTGGTCCGGGTATCATATCATATCACTCGTCAAGGTAACTCCCAATTCAGCCACGAAGTGCTTAGTCTGCTTCCTGGTCCCTACCTCAAAGTACAGTCTCAAGTACGCGAATCAAGATGGAATCTCTTCGCCTCCAAAGGCCTGATTGGAAGTTATATAATCTCCGCATCCCCTGTACCTGGTCGTTTTCACATAGGTTGAAAGACTTTGAACACCTTTTTTTTGGCATCATGTGCGGCAAATAGAGAAGTTAAAGTAGCGGTTGGTTTTGCAGGATACCAAACACCTCAAGCTTGAGAAGGTGGATGTCAGGGATATAGGTGAATTGATGTATTAAACCAATCTCATGTGTCTCACAATGGTACAAAGGCTAAGAATTCGCTCCTCAACAGTGGGTCATACTCAACGTATGTCAGTAATATATTACACTGGTAATTTCGAGCTTCCAAGTTGGACATAATGGCACTAAATGGGATCATTACTGAGGATAAATAACTTTCTTACTAAGAGCACTCTTCACAATTTCCTTTTCTAAAATCCATGGGCAGTTTTAAGTAACCTGGGCGAACGGACCTGTAGGCTGTTCCCGGATCCTTGGAATAATCACCATTGCACGGCATTTTGTCTATCGTCCTCTCTTCTACTCTGCTATTAGGGTAGAATATCAAGTGAGAACTTTTCAGTATGCAAGGGGAGGATGGTGCTATTTGTGTAATTTTAAATTTGTTTACATTATAGCATTTTCTCGGAATTACTTGATGTTCAATGGGGCATCGTTTGCCAAGTATTCCCCACTACTTTCTGGTTCTCCCATCGCAGGTTTAGTTTAGGCCGTTAGGGAAACTCCAAGGTCGAGGTATGGATTGGTTTTCTCATTATATTGTAGCCCCTTGTTCATGCTCTTCTGTAACTCGAAGCCACAACACTGCGGTCGGAGAAGGAATCGTAAAAGGCGAAGGTGCCTGTAATCCAACGGATATAAAGGCTGTGCATCTTATCAGACATTTCCAATGGCTTCACATTAGATCTCGGGAAATAGCCCAAACAGTTAAAGGGGTGTTTGGCTTGTGATAAATTTCACAACTATACGGAAAAAAAAAAAACAAATTTTTAAAGAAACTTTTTGGGTTACTTCATGAAGCTAACTCCATATTTATATCTACATTTTCACATTTTGCACTTGTTTGGGAGTGTTATTTGAAAATCGACTTTTTGTTTCTCTCCAATGGTGACTTCGGGTTGGCAAACTGGTTCCCGTCATCTGAAAACCTGACATGCCAAATGGCCCCTAATGTCTGTTTTAAAATGTTAGAAAAGACGGGATTCCCGAGGGCAACTATGTGTCAATTATACAATCCATCGTGCTGGTTGTATCACAAAGACTCACAAGAGTTATTTGCCCTCATTGTCCCTTCTAGTTTCTCCTCACGTAAGCCAAATATATAAATTCACTATGTCACTTGTTAGAAGGGAGGTCCTTCGAGTGGTGGTGGTAATCAAACAAATGGAGAAAAAAATGGTTTGCGTGTTTTCGCGCTAAATTCTTCCTCTTCCTCTTCCATTGGTCTAGACTAGTGTACCCCAGGGGGATATAGGGACGAAGAGCACAACCAAAGAACAAACATTTGCTTGAGTTTTGGTCATGATGTTTGTCGCTGTTCCAGTGTTGCGATGTATTAGTCTAGCGTCTTCTTCTTCCGGGCCGCTAGTTCAGGTTCTACATATACGGGTCACCGATGGTCCAGGCACGGAGGTGAAAGTTCCGATGGCGTTTAGAGGAGGTTATGTAATGGTTGCACTGGTTGCTGCTTCCATAGATAGGTCAACCAATTGATACTCCGCTGTTACAATCTATATTTCACACATCGAGGCAAATTTCCAAATCGAGTGATACTATATGATATTAGCTGCTCATGAGGAGCTAGTTCACGTAGGATCACTTCCTGCGCCGGTACATAATTTCTGGTTTATTGCATGTCTCTTTTTTTCTTTTTATTTCTTCTTTCCTCATTATCTCCTAACCACTAGGCGAGGTGATGAAGGTGAAATCTAATATCCTCCGGTCTGGTAAATCGATAGTAACTTTATCTTGCTTTTTTCTATAATTTCATGATAGCACTACAATCCGAACCCTCGACTCTATCATTTCCCGTCGGCCAAATTCACAAAGCTTGGCACCCCCACATCCCCACTATGAAAACCTCCCCTCCCCCTCCTTCTTCTTTCCTCATACTTACCCAACACCACAACCACATCACACAAATCCTCCCTCCTCGCAGTCTCCCACCTTCATTCCACTCCAAAGATGCACACTCCGCCATCTGTCTTCAGACAACCTGGTCTGCCTCAATCTTTATCGGCATTGCCATTCTGGCCGCAGAGCGAGGGGGCGAAGCCGATAATTGTGAAAAAGAAAAAAATAGTTCTGAGCTTTACCTAACTGTGTGAATTACTACAACAGTCCCTTTTCCTTCCTCGTTATCACCACAAAAAAACATCATGTGCAAAGAAAGCTATGCCCTGCAGCGAGCTCATGGTTCCGCCTACCCCCTTTGTTTCACTGCGGGCATGATATACCAAACCATCTAACATGACTCCAGACCTAGGCTCCTTCCTCTTTGGCCGAGATGTCCAAATAATAACCTACCCGGTTGAGAGCTTGGAGGGACTCTATTGCTCATCCTTATATCCTTCCAAATTTCAGCTTTTCGGCCCCAAGAGAAACATGACGGGCAATCATCACTCTGTTCGGGTACTGGACACACTAGCACCACGGCAATTGGTGCCCTAGTCCATCATTTAGAAGTAGAGATCGGGAGGGAATCAGCATTCGTAAAGGGGGATCGAGTAGTAGTAGTGAATTACCTTCCACCCAATCTTCCCCACTACACTAGCCCGGCATCCACTAATACAGTAGGCTTCAACACGCATCCCAACGCCTGTAAGCTTAGCCGACTTGGTCGTGCCTCAATCCCTGATAACCCATGCGGGGCCGCAAACAAATGAGATTTTGAATCCTTCATGTACATAGGTCCCCAGGTATACCACGGGAAGAACTCCTCATGAAGGAACCGATACATCTCATCGAAGGTTATGCACTCCCATAACTGTCATCAATCATACCATCAAATGCAATATTTCCCCTATCTCCAATCAATGATGGATGACCACAAAGTGGAACCATCTCTTCAGAGCTGTCATTATAACCTTCTGGAATTGTACCAAATGGGGGGTCCCTGAAATGACTGTAAGTGTGGGTGCTGCTAGTCAGTCCTTGCCCTATAACATTGTAGCAGTACATCCTGTAGGGAGTTACAAAACCCAATTTCGTCTCATCCCCAGGTCTGATAGGTATTGCCCAATAAGAATTGGTAGTATCAGTAGAGAAGAAGAAATACTTTCCCTTCTTTAGGGCAGTGTAAGCAATGTGCTCTAACCAAGGACAAGAATACTGTGACTTTTCTGTAACTCTATTTAAAGGGATGAAGTTGTGGACCATTCTTAGCTGTGATTCTCTTGGTAAGGTTTCTGCTCTTGGCTTCAAAGGAAACTTTGTCCATGCTCACCACTTATAATCATAGTGAAAGATCAGTCCAGCTTCCTCCATCTTTGGTAATAGCTGATGACAAAATGCAATCTCCTCTTCTGAGTACAAAGGAATCTTAGCACAGAAAGGTTTTGCATTTGAGGATAAAATAATTGCATGTTCGATGAAATCTGTATGATGAATATGAAGAAGATCTGTTTCAAAAATATCTTGCCATGTAAACAACATTCTTTTTGCTTTTACTTTCCCCCCAGCTGTCAGAGATGCTCTAAGGTGAAGTTCTGTTCCATCAAACTATTCATCAACCTCAGTTTCACTGGAATCTGCCAGCAATACAATCTCATGGTTTGTTGCACAACAGGTTATTGGAAAGAGCTGAGCTTTGTTCCTTGTTAGTACAGATATCTTCAGTACCTTTGAAATACCTAAGGCCTATTCTCCCCTCTGATTACCAGTCTCCTCTTGCACATCCCCTCCTTTTCTGTCACCATGCACTTCACTTTCCTTTAAACTTCTCCCCAACTCCTCACTTGCATTTCTATCACTATACCTATCCTCCTCCTCTTCTATCTCTGAAAATAAGCTCCCAAACTGTGATACTAAATTCCCACACATCTCCCAATCTCTACCACTTCTACACAAATCACCACTACTACTCAAACCTTCTCCATTTCCTCTGGGGTCAAATAAGCATCATCTCTTCCCCTGAAACCAGAACCATGTATTTTGTTTTCTGTAAGGAAAGTCTTCTCACCCTCCTCCTCTCAATAGTTAAGTTCAATCAACCATGTCTTGACCACTTCCTCAACTTCATCATAATCAACTTCCAGAAATAACTCTCAGTTGGCCTTTTCCATATACATTGATGACTTTGCAATTAGAATGCCTGATACCTTTCAGCAAACATGATCACTGCCCTCAATAAAAAAAGACTTCAATTCTCATGATATTCACCTATATGTACATGTTTCAACCAATGATGTAAGAGTAAGAGTTAATAAGTTTTAGTCACAATGACCTCATAAGCCTTAACATGAGCAAGTATATAAGAGACCACAACATCTATCCAAATGTAATTCTTCAAAACAACTAAGTGATCATCTGCCAATCTCATCCCTCGACCAGTGACAGAATACTGATACAACTTTAATTTGTCAACTAAACTTGTTGAAATTAAGTCAAACATTTCTCCAGCATCTACTAGGATATCTAGAATTTGGTATTCTCCAATTGAAGCATCAATGTATAAACATTCAATGTTGTCATCAGCACTGCTTTTGGTCTCGCTAATAATCTCATGGCCAAAGGTTTATTAGGTAAGCTGCAGGATCATTGATAGTGGTACTGGTGGAACAGGAATCAATTTCTTCTTATGAATATGAGGAACAGAGGAATGAAGAAGCTTTGCAAGGTCTCAGTGAAGACGAGGAGAAATATCAAGAAGTTGTGAAAGTATAATATGTAAGGTTGTAGTTGGTCCTTCTAAAATATCCTGAATGGTGAAAGGAATCTAGCCATTCATCTACTTAATCAACATACTCAGTTATTTGCCTTTAGTCTTCTTTGAGCCTACAGGAATAGGAAAGGATGATTACAGTGATCTTTCTAGTTCAGGACCTTCAATAAATGAATCCACCATTTCTGCATCACATGCCATCAGTACAAAATCTTCCATTTCTTGCTGATGATCCCTTGGTGCTTCTTCATTTCATCCATAGACTAAAAGATTATTTGTTGGCCTTGTCAATCTCTAGACCTAGGAAGCCTCACTATGGTCATTGATCTTTTATGTAACCTTCGAAATACTTCTACTTATGACACTCTCATCATCCTCCTCTTCTACTTTTGCTATTTTTTCTACCAGAGTATTCTTAAATATCATTCTCACTGCAGCAATTTTTACTAACACAGTACAAGCTCTTCCTAACTCATTTTTTTGAATAGAACAAGAACAGATACATGAAACCTGCAGAGATAGAAGAGGTTTAAGTTGTGCTTGTTGTTTAGACATCAACTAAGGGAGAATTGTATGAGGGGTAACATCAATAGTATTAGATCCTGAAAGAGGTAAAAGGAGATGACAATCACCCATCTGGGGATTATAGTCTTGCTGATTTCTCTCTTGACAAACATTATAATAAATATGTTGCTGTTCATATAAAGAAACAGGAGGATTTCCACACAAGTCCAAATAGTGACTATACTGTCTACAATTATAACAAGTAATATGAGTATTTAGATGATAGTTAACTGGTGCTGGAAATCCATTCCTTTTTCCCTTCCTATACTAGCCTCATAGGTAGACATAAAGATATTGAATTGCTCCTGCCATATTACAGGTGAAAGGCTTTCATTCAGAACTAGGGTAAGGGGAAATTATGACTTCAAAACAGGATTCACTATTGTGACATTTGTTGGTGTGTAGAGAGAGGACCCTTCCAATTCCTGAAACTTGGGTAAAGGGCAAAAAGGTTCTGGCTCACCAATCTCCTGAAATCAAAATTTAACTACTGATAGAGCCTTTATAAATAAGAAATTCACATCATTTTTCAGATCAAAGGTAACATGCTGCCTTCAATCTTGATCTTTCATTCTCTTAATAAATGCGATAGCAAAGAGTGAATCTATCTCCTTGAGAATTTTGCAAGACAACTTCTCCAATCTATAAACATATTCACAAATATGCTCCACCTCTCCCTGAGCAAGAGACAACATTTCATTTTGGACCATAAAAAGGGGAGAGGCCTGAGATGCCTTAACTCCATAACATTCTCTAAATTCCTCTACAATCTTCTCATAGTCTTTCTTAGCAGCTTCAGGAAGCACATAATACTACCAGTGCCAAGCATCACCTTCATGTTCCATCTTTTAATGGAAATGACAAATCTTGGACTTGCTGTTAGCTTGCATAATACTGGGAGTAATTGTAGTATTCCAGAACAAAGTCATAGTTTCAACATCATCTAAGTATTCATCCACACTGTCAGTAATATTACCAGGGCCACTATTGAATGATGTAATCTTTATAAAGGTAGACATCTCACCACCAAAAACTGAATAGTGTTGCTTGTCTTATTGACCGATCGAGGTATGCAGAGTTGCTAATAATTCTGAGTTTTTGTCAGCTCTTCAGAATCATGGCCGGACTGGCCGGACCATGGGTCCGACTGGCCGCTTGGGATCACTGGTCTACCCCCTCCTCAGCCTCTAAAAGTCTTCT
Source organism: Choiromyces venosus 120613-1 (assembly GCA_003788595.2). Classification (NCBI taxonomy): domain Eukaryota; kingdom Fungi; phylum Ascomycota; class Pezizomycetes; order Pezizales; family Tuberaceae; genus Choiromyces; species Choiromyces venosus. The sequence continues at coordinate 728,847 of ML120372.1, forward strand.
TGTTTCTAGTTTTTCTTCACAAGTGCTTCCCTTTGCATTTTCTTGCTTGTCTCGTTGTATACTGACCTTACCCTCTTTTTTTTTTTTTTTTCTGCACCAGGTCTCTCGTCGTCTACCAACGACATCGTCTCTGCCTCCCAACTCTTTACTACAAAAAAAAAACAGTCTCTTTACAAGTAACCCCTCTTTTTTTCTATTGATCCCTCCTCGTTACTGACCATTGGGGGTTTTTTTATTTTTTTCCTCCTCTCTTATGGATAGTGTCGTCATCAGCCTTCTCCTCTCCCTCTAAAAGTCTTCTTATTTCTCGTTTTTCTGCACAAGTGTGGCCCTTTGCGTTTTCTTGCTTGTCTCGTAGTGTACTGACCTTGCCTCTTTTTTTTTTTTTCTGCTCCAGGTCTCTTGTCGTCTACCAACGACATTGTCTCTGCCTCGCAATTCTTTACTACAAAAAAGAAACGGTCTCTTTACAAGTAATTCCCCTTCGCTTTTATTAATCCCTCCTTATTACTGACCATTGGCTTTTTTTTTTTTCCTGCTCTCTCGTCAACAGTGTCGTCCATCCCCACTCACCATCTCAACCTCGACCAGGAGTTTGTCGCCGCCTGCTTAGCCACCTCCACGCAGGTCAGGAACCAGTCTCCCATCTCTCCTACCGACACACTCATCTCCTCGACTGTCTTCTCTTTTGACAGACTCTCACGCTCGAACTATGGCCAGAGGATGGCCACGGACGACGTCGTCTCCAAGGTGACCCGCCTCTCTGACAAGTACCCCAATGCCTACAGCGACTTTTATGGCAGCGGCACTCCCTGTGTCCAGTGATCTCAAGCGGCCAGTCCGTCCGGCTTTGGGTACAGCCGGACTGACCCAGGCTTTTTCCGGGATGGCCGGGCCGGACTGTAGGAAAGCGGCTTTTCAAAACTAAAGCCGGGCCCGGCCTGGGTCGCCTCCAGGCTTTGTATGTGGCTGATACATTGTGATTCCATATACGCTGGATATCCATGGATGGCCTGGGTATCTGTGGGTTATGCACTCGAATTAAAAATAAGTGGTATGCGAAAAGCTTAGCCTGGGCATCTGGCAGCTTCGGCTTGGGTTGCCGAACCACTCGGCCTGGCGGTCGCCTGGACGCCGCCAGGCTTTGGTGGCCGGAAATAATTTAAGCCGGACTGACCCAGGCTGCTCAGAATCATGGCCGGACTGGCCAGACTGCCGACCTGCAGGCCGGACCATGGGTCGGACTGGCCGCTTGGGATCACTGCCTGTGTCTTCAAGTCTGGCCCTGACTGGCGCGTCCGCAAGGGCCCTGAGGCCCAGTGCATCGAACGTGAGGCTCGCCCAGTCTACCGTCATGCTATTGGGCCCACTTGGCTCTCTATCGGCAAGCGCATCTACCATGACCTTGAATCCATTGGCGTAAAGTGGACTTCCATCAACCCTCTGGCCTATGCTGACGCCGGGGAGGCCAAGCCCTTCTGCTCTCTCATCCTCTCCATCGGGGTGAAGCCTCACGCCCTCCTCTACGATGCCGCCGTTGCCGCTGCCGCCATCGTCAAGGAGATCCTCGCAGAGGCTGGCTTCCCCACCATCGAGGTGGCCTTTGTCGAGTCGGTAGTCACTCGTTCCGTCACTGCCGGCCCCAAGCTCCTCTCGTTCGACCCCCTCTTCGATGACATTCCTGACCTGCGAAAGCCCTTCACTTCTGCTCTCGGTCTGTCCATAGCACCCCTCAAGTGCCCTCACTTCGAGGGTATAGCCGCTCTCTACTTCGGCCTTGGCAAAGACGACAAGCGCACTGCTATCCTGACCTGCGCCCATGTCGCCCGTCCCACTCCTGTCTACATTAACACGGGCATGACACGTAGGAACACAAGCCGGGCTCGTGAGGAGTTTATCGCACTCGGTAACATGGGCTACAACAATGCTGTCAAGTCCATGATGGCCACGATCGGCCACCTCCTCCACTCGATTAAAACCTCGAACAACCTGCTTGGCAGGCTGGGGGAACCCGTCGAGGGAGAGAACAGCAAGGTCACCCAGAGGCGCAAGGAGCATGTGGAGTTGGTGGCGAAGGCGACGAAGAAGATCGAGGAGGTGAATGCGCTCCACGATGAGGTCACCAAGCGCCATACCACCCCTGACCAGCGTGTGGTTGGCTTTGTGCTTCACTCCGAGAAGATTGAGGTTTCGGTCGAGCCCCACGGTTTCACCAAAGACTGGGCCCTGATTGAACTGTACGACGAGAATATTGATTGGTCTACGTTTAAGGGAAACAAGGTTTACGTTGGTACGTCTTTTTCCGTATCTTTGTCTCCATCTTGTCTCCATATCTCGTCTTCTTCATCTCTCGTGGCGTTTTCCATCTCCTGTCTTGTTTTCAGTTTTAGCTGACTATGACTTTTCTTTCCTCCGTAGGCGGTAACCTCTCGATCGCTGACTTTGGCAGCTCAATGTTCCCTCAGCCCATCGATCGAGCAAACTACCGGTACCCCGGGATGGTCTCCTTCAGGCCTATGGTGTCGTCCAGGACGCTGAGATCCGCAACCCCCAGCACCTCGACGTCCACGGTGAGAAGTGCCTGCTAGTTGTGAAGAATGGGTTGACCACAGGGACTACTGTCGGTCGCACCAATGGTCTCGAGTCCTTCACCCGTATCTACGGTGACTACGGCATCAATGACACCTCCGTCGAGATTGCCGTCTTGCCCTACGACCAGTGATCCCAAGCGGCCAGTCCGTCCGGCTTTGGGTATGGCCGGACTGACCCAGGCTTTTTCCGGGATGGCCGGGCCGGACTGTCAGAAAGCGGCTTTTCAAAACTAAAGCCGGGTCCGGCCTGGGTCGCCTGCAGGCTTTGTATGTGGCTGATACATTGTGATTCCATATCCGCTGGATATCCATGGATGGCCTGAGTATCTGTGGGTTATGCAGTCGAATTAAAAATAAGTGGTATGCGAGGAGCTTAGCCTGGGCATCTACGGGTTTTACCTGGGCATCTGGCGGTTTAGCCTGGGCATCTGGCAGCTTCGGCCTGGGTTGCCGAACCACTCGGCCTGGCGGTCGCCTGGGCGCCGCCAGGCTTTGGTGGCCGGAAATAATTTAAGCCGGACTGGTCCAGGCTCTTCAGAATCATGGCCGGACTGGCCGGACTGCCGACCTGCAGGCCGGACCATGGGTCGGACTGGCCGCTTGGGATCACTGCCTACGACAAGACGCACGGCAAGTTTTCTGATGCTGGCGACTCTAGGTCTATCGTCCTCGCCAGGGATGGTCGTATCGTCGGAATCGTCACTGCTGGCGCTTGCCTTACTGATGGGACTGACATCACGTACCTCACCCCCTACTGGTGGGTCGAGCAGCAGATCAAGGCCAAGTACCCAGGCTGCTTCCTCTACGATGTCGTCCCGTAGGTATGTCACGCAATGTTGAGACAAAGGGGTGGGTTGATTAAAAAATGAAGCTTTGTCTTGTGTGCTATTCTCTTTCTTGTCTCTTTATTACTTTCTCTGTGACAATTCAATTCGCTTCACGGTGTACATTATTACTTTTTGTTACTTTTCTTTTTCCTTCCGAAAGAGGAGATGATCGATGGAGTCGGAATACTCTTTTCAAATCCAGGGGTTAAAAGACAGAACCCCTTCTAATAAAATAACAATGAATGACTTTGGTAATGTTCACAAACGTCAGAACATTACGCGTACTATGGGAACAGAGGAAGAGATTGATAGCTAATATATATATTTACAAACCCCAACCTGTGATAGTGAAAGCGGAGAAGGTGAAAAAAAATGAAAAAAAGATAAGCCGAAGAGATAAAGGATGGGGAATGATATGGTTGGAGAAGGAGAAGGAGAAGGAAAAGGAAAAGGGAGAATGGGGAATGGAGAAAAAAAAATAAAGGAAGCGAAGGTCGGTTTGGTAGTGGGCTGTTGGCGGCTGTGATTTTTGAACAACAATTCACCACCAAATTGGAACTTTTCTCTTAAGTCAGGCCAAAATATTCTACTCATTTTTGATGTGACGTGGTTTCAAACCATGGTGTGCATATATCTTCCAACCATGGTTTCACAACCATGGATTGTAACTGACCAAATTTTCCAACCACGGCGTGCCAAACAGCCCCTAAGTTTGCCATAGTATCTAGCTTTAATTCGGCTGCGCAAGTATGAGGTACGGTATTCTGATTTCCTAAAAGTGTCTAACAGTTATTTACAGGTAGGTAAATACATTATCCCCAGTTTGTCTCTTCTTGCCCTGCAGTTTGATGTCCTATTTGGCTGCCATTTCACAAGAAATTCCAATTCCTTGATAAGCAACCAATTTATATGTCTGAAGGCCCTACCATCCCTATCCATTACCCTCAGCTTTTCCTGAGCCAAGTCCTTAAAGTATTGCGGGAAGTAATTGGTTGGAACTGGCACTATCTCTTCTTTCTCGCATCCCAAAGATGTGAACTAGGCTGCTGGATCCTTGGTATATTTTACCGGGCTGACCTGTTCTGCCTGCAGTACCTGTTACACAAAGTTAGTCTATCATCCATAGGGTACACAAATGACATTGCACCTACCCTTTGTTTCCTGTTCTGGGTGCGGGATTTGAGGTGTGGTAGAATATCTGTAGATGCTACAGCTTTCCCGAGGGTGGCCGTGGAGGATGATGTCACCCCTCTAGTACATGTAGAGGGTAAGAATACAGAGGAATGAGAAATAGTCAAGTTGCTTAGTGGTGTAGCTGGCCTATCTAAGGAAAATAGGAGGGATTCAATCCTCCCATTTGCAGCATTTGATGTATCAGAGACCAGAGTCCCCTGCCTCTCCAATGGTTCATGCATATCTGTAAAATTGATGTTATGAGCAGGGGAAAAGAACGATAGGAAATAATTCTGCTTCACAAGAAAGGATGAAACATCCTGGCCCTGATCCCTTGAGAAACATATCTCGTCAGCCTGGATGTACTGGAGGTGTAAAAATGGTTTGTCTTCCTCATGATTCTGCTCCTGCAGTAGTCCACGCCAGCATATGGTATGATTGGCAGGTGCTGTTAAAGAGGGGAAATGATGCAGCAGTGATAGACAAGAAGGTACACCTTCAATCAGTTCAAAAATTACTTTACTATCTAATCAAAGTTTTGCATCTGTGTATGTTGGCTTGACATCTAAGAGAAACTCCTTAATCATGATTTGTACTGCCATCTTCACACTTTCAGATATAGGAGTAGAAAATTCTAATAATGATGCAAGTAAATAAAACTCAGTCCAAACTAGTCTTGATGTGCACTCAGACTTGACCTGAGTCTTTCCCTTACCCTTTTTGGGATGAAACTTTGTCATGTCAGGAAAGTGTTGCACAGCGAAAAGCAAGAGCTGCTAATACCCAGAGTGGGCAAGGTCCTTGCAGGCACACAGTGCCTTTCCACCAACAAGGTATTGGAAAAGAGACCTCTTCTTCTTATTGGGACTTAGAAGGCTTTCCATAATTTTTGTGTGATGTATTTAGGGTTCAACGGTAATTGACCTTCAATATAGTCACATCAGTGGGTAGCAGTAGATGACCAAGAATAATAGAGTAGTGATTGAGTTTCTATCTATGTAGAAATGAAAGAGATAAAGTGTAACAAAGAATGAATGAATTGATCAAAGTATCTGATGATGAAGAACAGGAATTTCAATGATAGCAAATAACTAAAGGAAAGTAAACATCAACAAAAAAAAAGTCTAGCATCTGATGCATGGGCATTGCATCCTGACACAAGCTGCATTTCGTATGCGCCTGGTGCACATGGTGCATCCTGAGTTTAGATGTACCATTATATTGCACCTAGTGCATCCTGAATTTGTGTGGGACACTCTGTTGCATCCTGAGTTGGGAAGCTACACTCAGTTACGCCTAGTGCATCCTGAGTTCTGCAGGGATGCTTGCTTGACTCATGAGTTTGGATTGGATACTCGGTTGCATCCTGAGTTTAGAAGCTCTACTCAGTTGCACCTAATATATCCTGAGTTCTGAATGGATGCTCCGTTACCTCCTGAGTTTGGATTGGACACTCGGTTGCATCCTGAGTTCTGCAGGAATGCTCACTTGCCTCCTGAGTTTGGATTGGATTTAAGGTTTCATCCAGCCACATATTAGCCACTGACTGTGAAAGCTTAACCAAATTAGGCATGAAAAAAGGAGAAGACTCAAATAGCATATTATCTTGTCAAATTGGGTAGTGCTGGGGCAAAGTTTGATCACTGAAGCACATAAGTAACAGTAGGTTAACAAAAGTTAAGGCTGCTTAACAGGAGTTAACATGATATCCTTTGCCCCCTTTTGTTAAATTGTAGGCTCTATAGGGATTAGTTGTCTTGAAATGGAGATTATAACCCTGTATAGAGATCCTCAATTTGATGAAATAATATGGTACACTGATATCCAAGTCTATTTCATTCTCATAACTCTGAAGGGAGCGAATATGACAGTTGCATTCATTGTAAAAACAAGTGATATTTGTGATATCTTAGGTAACACAGCATGTTATGTTTTCATACATGCATTTTCTCATCATTCTTTTTAGTTACATTCAATATCTACATCTACTATTAATAAATCCTGAAAACTCTAATCTGGTAACATCAAAGACCAATATCTTGACACCCTGATATCCTGATGTGATGTTGGAGTCAGAGTTCTAAGGCAACCTTCAGCTAACTTCTAGCATAGTTCCTCATGGTGTTGCTGGCTCTTATAGAAATAGTCTTTATTAGTGAATTTCTGCTAACTTTAAAGACAGTTATCTCAATGACTAGACATTTACTCATGCCTCTCAGACATGTTTCTATATTCCCTTGATGCCAGCTTTCCAATGCCACCTCTCACATCCTCCTGGCATTACTCTCCACCAAGCAATAGGCTGCTATTGAAATGATCTTTACTAGTGAATTTCTGCTAAATTGGAAGACAGATATCTCGATGCCCAGACATTCAGTCACACCCATAAGATGTGTTTCCGAATCCCCTCGATGTCAGCTTTCCAACGGCGCCTCCCACATCCTCCTGGCATCAGTTCCTGCCAAGCTACAGGCTTCTATAGAAATGGTCTTTATTGGTAAATTTCTGCTAACCTTGAAGACAGATATCTCGATGCCCAGATATTTACTCACACCCATCAGACATGTTTCTGACTCCCCTCGATGCCAGCTTTCCAACGGCACCTCCCATGTCCTCCTGACATCAGTCCCTGTGGAGCTAAAGGCTCCTATGGAAATAGTCTTTACCGGTGAATCTCTGCTAACTTTGAAGACTGATATCTCGACGCCCAGCTATTAACTCATGCCTGTCAGACATGTTCCACAATCCCCTTGATGTCAGCATTCCAACGGTGCCTCCCACGTCCTCCTGGCATCAGTCCCTGCCAAGCTACATGCTACTATGGAAATGGTCTTTACCAGTGAATCTCTACTAAGTTTGAAGACAGATACCTCAATGCTCAGCCATTCGCTCACACCCATCAGACATGTTCCGGAATCCCCTCGATGCCAGCTTTCGAACGCCACCTCCCACGTCCTCCTGGCCTCAGTCCCTGGGAAGCTATAGCCTGTTAAGCAACTAGTATTTATCTGTTAAAGGAATGCTCATGCGAAATCTATCTTGCTCATGTATACTAGTTATAAATTTATATAGAATAGATCAAATTGAAATAGTTTTACTAAAAGAAACTTTGTGACCTAAGTCCTATATATGGGTCACACTGCTGGTATGCTAGTGTCAGGAGTTTTGAATTTTAGATACTCTCCTCAGATGTTATTATGATGTAATCGCTTAGGACTAGACAGCCTTAGGATGCAACAGTTGAGGACCAGATATCATCAGAATGCAACCGTGAAGTGCCAGGCATTGTCAGTGTGCACCAGACGTAGGGGTCTGTGTCCAGATTGTGTCTAGATGCACCTGGCACAAGCCTCAATATCAGGACGCAATCTTACTTCAATGTCCTATCCTGGTTAACAGTTATCGTTATGTGTACCCTGTGCATCAGATGCACAGGATGCACCTGGCACTAGACATTATTTTTGCTGATCTAGAATCTTTATAGAGATTGTTGGGAAAAAAATGAAACTAAGAGAAACATAAGAGAAACTAACCAATGACATGAAATTCACTAACATCTCATATCCTCAACTAGTAGCTAACTCTAACATATCTAATACATATCTGTAACAGCTATGTCCCACCATCTATATCTAAGTTATCAGGATTGTCTAGACTAATGTATTGGGAATGAGGCTGCTAATGTACACCATGCATCTGATATATTCAACACACTCCTCAGGCAAATGTCACAATGCTAAGGAGCTATAGGAAAACAAGAGGAAGAAGATGTTGTAGCTGTTGCGGTATGAGTGCCTCAATGAGAAGGTCTGCTGGGTTATCTTTTCTGTTGACGAAGTGTAAGTCACTGGCAAATTCACCACTTTTGGTATGTTCTTGGATATAGTGATACCATATATCAATGTGTTTTGATCGATGATGGAGTGATGGGTTGCAAGTGAGAAAGTGTGAACTAACATTAGCTCCAAGAAGTGTCAGTTTCTTGTTTCCTTTGTTGAGCCCTATATCACAGAGGAGTTGGTTTAGCAAAACTAGGCTCTGACATGCATTCATCAGGGCAATATACTTAGCTTCAGTAGTAGATAGGACAACTATTAGTTGTTTCATGCCTGCCTATCTGATTGGGCAATCATAGAAAAAACTGATAGATCCAGAGAAGCTCCAATGATCATAAAAGGAGTTTCTGTAAGATGAGTCACTGAAAACATGAAGTGGGTATGATGGTCTCTCAAGCTTCGATTTGTGATAGTTGAGTCAAATGTCTATTGTGTTCACTAGGTACAGAATGATAGTTTTGGCAAGGTGTAGATGCATCTTGGAGGGATCACTCAGGAACTGACTGAGGTGGCAGACAGCATGTAGTATGTCTGGCCTGGTGATGAGGCCTGCATAGAGTAGGCTACCAATTAGTGACTGGTAATCTGTAAGGTCAGCCTTTTCTTCAGTTTCCTCCTGTCAAAGAAGTTGCTCTGCTGGTGAGAGTGGGGTCTGGATGTTCCTTGTACTGGATAGAAACTGGTTTTGTATGAGCTTTAGGAGATATTGTTTCTGGCTAAGGTAGACTTTGGTGTGTATCAGATTCCATTGAAGTTCGATTAACAACAAGTATCATGGTTGTCCCAAGGACTGTACTCTGAAATGTGAGTTTAACCAGAATTCAAAACCATGATCATTCCTTGTAATGTAAAGAAGATCATTGACATGCACTCTCAGGAACTCTGTTGTTTTGGCATTGATGAATAGAGCTGAGTCAGCCCTAGGGTGAGTGAATCCTTGTTGTCCTAGTACCTTCGCTAAGGTATTACCCCAACATCATGCTGCCTGCTTCAGACTGTAAAGACTTTTGCATAGCATGAAGATCTTTCCCACTGTGACACACATGCTGGCTGGAGGCTTGATGTATATCTCATTGTTGAGTCGAGTATTGAGCTATACAGATTCAATTTCAAACTGAAAGGCAAAATATTGTTCTTGGACTGTGAGAGTGAGGAGAAGCTGGATGGTATCAGTCTGTACTACAGCTGAGAAGGTTTCATTGTAATCCACTCCTGGAACTTGTATAAATCCTCAGACTGTTAATCAAGCCTTGTACTTTACTAACTTGCTATTCTCATTACATTTCCTTCTTAACACCTACTTTGTATTGACATATTCTACATTAGGAGGTACAGCAGTTTCTTTCCAGGTATCATACTTCTCTATCATACCCACTTCCTTCTTCATTGCATTCTCCTACTCCTTCTTATCAGGACCACTCAAAGTAACACACAGGTTAGGTAAGTCTGGGTCATACTTTATGGAGGCTGCAAGGAGAGCATACACAGCCAAAAGACCATAGCACACAGGAGGCCTGCTCACTCTCCCTACCCTCATTGTAATTTCTGGCACTGGTGGTATTTCGTTGGAGGGCTTCGATTCTGAGATATCACTTTCCATAGAATCTAGAGGTGGCCCAACTGCTATCTCAGACTCCATTGGTGATGGTCATGGAGGTGAGGATAGAAATTCTCCCACAATCAAGGGGATAGTATCACTTTGCTACAGCTCTCATAGCCTTGAACAAATGACTGGATACCTTTCGTGAAGCTCCTGCTAGGTCACTGACTGGTATACTGCTTATACAGGTCTCAGAAAAAGAGTGATCAATTCTTGTATTTCCGATTCTTGTATTTCCAAAGTGCCTGATTCAGGCAGTACTGCTGAGGGTATAATGGCAGGTACTGGTTCTCTACTATCAGCTCCTACTGAGGTAACCTCAATGCCTCTTGTAGGATATGCAGGCTCTATCTCATGTAGTTTAAAGTTGTGAGAAACTTTTACTTGCCCTGCTGAGGGTACCCAGAAGTGAAACTGGTTTCTCTTCTCAGCATATCCTATCAGCTAACCTTCCTCTGAACAAGGAAGTAATTTTCTCACAACATGGTATTGTTTTTGGGGAATGTAAATGTAGGCAGGTGATCCAAATAAATAGAGGGTAATGACATCCAGTTTCCATTTCTCAAGCAGAGTGTATGGTGTCCCACCTTCTAAGGAGGCATATGGTAACCAGTTCTTCATGTAGGTAGCATGGGTGACTGCCTCTACTTAGAGTGTCAGTGGTGGACTGGAATTGTAGAGGAGTACTCTTGCTGATTCATAAATTGTGTGATTGAATTGTTCAGCTGTTCTGTTAGTCTTGTGAATGTAAGCTATACTCAGCTTTTAGTATATCTCCAGTGCTGGAAGTTGGCTCATGAACTTTGTGGAGATAAATTCACCAGTATTGTCACACTGTATTTTCTTTATCCTGACATCATAGTGACATTCAATAAAGTTAACCATTTCCATCAAAGCTCTGGAAGCCTCATTGCAGCTCTTAATAAACCTGACTAGACTATTGTCACTAAATTCATCAATAAAGGAAATATAATAGTGGCTGCCAGAGGGAGTTAAGTGACTGAAAGGTCCACAGATAAGTTTCACTTTTGCACAAGGATTACAGGAAAAATTACCTTGTAGTTTTGGGATATCATCATCCTGGATTCCAGTCACTTTACTCTTTAGGGTATGGAAAGTAGATGGTGGAAGGTGCACAAGTTGTCAAAGTAGCTGCATCACAGTAATTGTAGCTGTCTCTGGTCTGGGTAATCTTATAATTTCCACACCAGCAAATGGTATTGCTTCGAATACCAGTCAGCTATCTTTGTAGATTTTCATTCCATCAATATCTTCTATTTTTTCAGCTTCTGTCTCTGCAATGTTATGCCATAATATCAGAGAAAAATAGAGTTCAGAGATAAAAAGCCTGTTGTGAAGAGTAATTTCTTGTAAAGAGCTACATGATAGGAGAGCGGTACCTGTGACTATCCCAATACTCATTACACAAACCTTTTCTGCATTCCCAACAGTGACAGTTGCGGTTAGACATATGGAAAAAAGGGCCAAAATTACGTGGCCTTTACTCAGGATTATTTCTACCATACCCCTGCAGCCCCCATGCAGGGACCAGGCATCATCACGGTATTACGGCCGAGTTGCGTCCCAACACCTTAGTAACAATAAATGACACATTCAGCATAACACCGTATACGTCGTCACTGTCTGTCCGACTGGATGCTGTCCATAGGATATATGAGAGGGCACCTTTGGCGACTCATGAGAAGTGACTCGAAGGAATTTGGTTAAGCTTTGAGTGAGCTATTATCCTGTACATTAGCAGTTAAATATTATGGCTGATAAGTAATCGGACATTTTGGGCAGGAACCGTTAGTGACTGAATATCATGAGCCTATAGCACCAAAGGGTAACCATAGAGCTGAGCCTCTTGCTTTGAAAGAAGTAGCACCCCAAGAGGGTCTGCTTGAGAATCAGTATGAGAGGTTTTTGCCCGATGAGCTATTGTCTTGATCCAGAGCCAAAAGTCCTTCATGTCTGATAGGCTTTACAATACATAAAAATGCAATGCAATAGCTGCACTCATTCATTAAAGCTGATGACTTTATATTTTGAGGCAGAACTATTAGAATAGTTGCTATTAGGGCAGCATACTCAAATTAAGTTCATATAGCAGAGAGATCAAAGACTACCTACTGGCAGAGTGTTTACACCCTCAGAAACAAATAGGAGTTTGAGGAGATCAAAGCTAAGTAAGGCAAATATTCTCAGGGTCAGGAATGTTCGCACTTAGGAAAAATAAGAGGTTTTTGACAGAGGTACTTAGATAGTATGGGAGTTGATTGTAGCCCACAATAACTCAGATGTGGAATATAAATATCAAGGTACTCCCAACTATTAGAAACATCAAGCAACAGAGAAGAGATCTCATTAATATATTTATTATTTACTCTTGAAAAAACTTATTACACATGCAACTTTCCAAGTCTACCTTGATGATCTTCATCTTTGTTTTATTTTACTTTACTTTACCTCAAGAAAGATATGGCCTAGGCCAACCCACACTATCTATGGTTGGGCTACCTCGTAACAGTTGCATGAGTCAGTCATCTCTCTTGCAGAAAGTTGAGGTTATTCATCATATGACAGCTTACCTCGCTGTCAAGGATGTATGTACCATGAGGAAACTTCATCTCACCAGCAGTGAAGGCATAACCAGTGTCCATTGGTCATGTGGCTACTCTTGTGATGGCAGCCATCTTGTTTTGTTCTCTTTTCTTTATTTGGTATTCTGATTCTAGATGTCCTATCCCCTTAAAGCCTTTAGATTTACAATACCTACAAACCTTACCATCCTCTTTCCATTCCTTACCCTTATTTCCTCCTTTGCAATGGTGGTGCTTATTGGTAGTCACAAAAGTAGCATTTTGGAAAGAGGTTGGTGAGGCAGCTGGGTAGAGGTTGAGAAGTTGGGTGCATATATCTATGTAAGTTATCGTATCCTTAGTTGTGTGATTATCAATAACATTATCTAACAAGGTCAGAAGGGAGGTGATGAAAAATGCTCCTTTTGCAATAGGTGATAAAGCAAGAGGATGAAAGATGGTTTCTAGTATCTCTCATTATCACTAGTCTGAGAAGCATCTGTCAGTGTAGCTGCAGTTATGGCTTCAGAGGTTCTCTGTAGGAGGTAGTACCAGAGTTCATCGAATTGCTCAATATGTATGATAATGTCAGATTTATTCAAATAACGTATTATGAGAATAATCTTCATTAGCAAATGAAGGGTAGTTGTTGATTTATGATCAAATTTTTGGTCCAGTTGTTTCCAGGCTGTTGGAGCATCTGGTGCACTGAAGATGAGGGACATTAGTGCCTTGTCGACGTTGAGTAGCAGAAACCCCTTTGTCCTCTGTTGTAACATGTGTACATGTTCCGGCAACTGTATACTGGTTATGCTTATGTTTTCCTTTGTTATGTTATTTCGTTTGTTCTTACTTTGCTTAATTGATTGTTTCACTACTGGTATCACTAGGATTCCGGTAACATGTTATGTTTGTTTTAGTTATGCTTTTATACCGGCAAGGTTTTGCCCTAGAGATTCGAAGGGAAGGAATGGTCATGTATACCAGATGTAGAGATAAGGCTTCAGTGAAGGATTGCTTTGGGCTTTCAAGATTCCAGTAGGATCACAAGATTCCAGTAGTGTACACTTACCAGTAATGATAGTGGTTGTGGGTTTTCAGGAACCTCTACCTTGGGTGGAGGAAATCATGTATTTAAGACAGGCTTCCTGACTAGCAGGAAACGCCAGACTTCAGACAGAACCTATATAAGAAAAATACTTGGTTGAATGGCGATCCTCTTGCTCCCTTTCCCCTTTGCTTCTTCTAAGACCTTCTTGTCTTTACCTCTCTAGTCTCCCTTAAGAATTGAATGATAGCTGATCTACCACCGATCCCTATTGTATTAGTTCATACAGGTTACCACCTGTTACATCTATGAGGACTGCATCCATTCCACAAGAGAAGTGGTATCAATGGTTTTTGGTGTGTTACTGCTCATTATTTTCCATATGCCCATGATTTTGAGGAAGGTGGTGGCTATCAATTGCTATTCATAGAAATTGACAGTACCCTTCAGCTTATCAATCTGGAGGATTCCAATTGTTCTCATTCTGATCATTGAGTCACTCATTATGAGAGCTACTTCATTGCTGGAGATAGAGTATTGGAGGAGTTGGTCTTATCGAAGACTATAGTGCATGTTTGTTTGTCATTATCAATTCCAGAGTGGGTTCAGTATGCTGAACCTGAGCTCATAACCTGTGAAGTATTTAGGGTTCAATGGTAGCTGATCTTCAATATAGTCACTTCTGTGGGTAGCAGCAGATGACCAAGAATAATAGAGTAGCCATTGAGTTTCTATCTATGTAGAAATGAAAGAGATAAAGCATAACAAAGAACAAATGAATTAATCAAAGTATCTGATGATGAAGAATAGGAATTTCAATGATAGCAAATAACTAAAGGAAAGCATAGAATCTTTATAGAGATTGTCAGAGGAAAATGAAACTAAGAGAAACATAAGAGAAACTAACTAATGACATATGAAATCTACTAACATCTCATATCCTCAACTAGCAGCTAACTCTAACATATCCAATACATATTCATAACAGCTATATACTACCATCTATATCTAATGTATCAGGATTGTCTGAACTAATGCACTGGGGATGAGGCTGCTAATGTACACCATATATCTCATACATTCAACAGCTTGCATGTAGACTAAATTAGGTGACTGCATCAAGTCATTCAGTATAGGCTCTATCTGTTTCATTGGGTAGCTATTGTTGCTGGTGACAGAGTTGATGGGTCGGTACACATGGACTATTCATAGTTCCTCATCTTTTTCATCAACAAACTTTGTGTGATGTGACTATAGTAATATAGACAGCACAATTATTCCTACTTCAACAAGCTTACAAATATACTTTTCTATCTATCAGCATTCTACTGGCATATATAACTTCTCACCAGCTGGAACTGGTCAAGCTCTGTTATACATTGAAATTGCATGGTGGATTAGATCAGTAACTAGTATCTCAGCAACATCAGAAGTGAAAATGTCCTTGAATATATAGAGCAGTCATAAAGTCTCATCTCTTTGGTTCCCTGTGGCCTTTGCACCAAGTATGATGCCAGAGGATTCAAACTATTTATTCATCAAGTCAAATGGTTTAGAGGCTAAACTGCATCAAAATGAAAATAGTCCATGTTTGACCAGGAAGCTCATTACAATACTGAAAACTTGCTCCTTTTCTATCAGCAATGCCTCTATCTCGCCCACACTCCTTTCCTCCATCTTGTTGACACTCCTTTCCTCTATATCACCCATTCTCCTTTCTTCCATACCCTTCATGAATTCCCATAGTTAACTGGCCTATATCCATGAGGGGATTTCCTTGAACACTTTCCTATCTTCCTCTCTATAATTCTCTAACTCCTCCCCCATGGCTTTCCCTGCTCATAGTTTATTTCCCTCTTCTCTCTCCCCTGGTAGCCTCATCACCACCTACATCACTCTCTCCTACCTTTTCAGTTCTGATTTTGGGACATCTCATGTCCTTATTTCACTTCTACATGTAGTGATATTATGTGTAGCCTAGTTATATCTTAGGGTTTAGGGTTGGTACTCTCAAAGGAGGCTCTTTGGTTGTATACTAGAAGAGAATGTGAAAGGAAGGGAAGGAACCCAACCATTACCATCTACAACCTTCGGACCCTGCATCTTTGTCTTCATCAAATTGGTAGCAACTGCAATTACCTACAGAAGCTAATTATTAGTTTCTTGGTCATCACAGTTTGAAGATAAAGAAGAACCCTATAGCAAAAAAAAAAAGACAAATAATCCCTTATTGGTTATATTGCCATCAGAAAACTTGAATATCGATACAGACAGAACCAAAATCAAGGAGAACGCATACAGCAATTGACTTTGAGTTTCTTTACCCTGTATATATTACAACAAAGATATCAAGATTACCATTAAGACAATCCCAAGTGATGGCAAGATTGAATGAGGGTGCGGGTGGAAATGCAAGTAGCATGAGGAAGGGTCATTGATTGACTGATTACTTCACTGCTGGAGGTAGTGGAAAAAGCCATAGTGATGAAGCCGGTCATGGTTCCCTAGGCATGTCAGCAGTTACAAGTGCATTGGGAGCCTGTGGAGAAGCAGAAGAGGAGATTCGAGAAGTACTTGAGTATGATGGTCAGATCTTTCCCCTGGTGTGGGAGGAAGGTGTAGCATGTACTAAAGAGTATAAGAAGTATAGAAACTGGGTTATTGAGCAAGGGGTAGCTTCGTATGATGGTCAAACCAGAAAGTTTATTGAGGCCTTTGAGGATGAAGCATTCGAAGCTGTCAAGACTTATGAGGCACAATTAGAAAATAAAGATGAGGAAATTATTAAACTCCAGGAAACTTTGTCGACATACTTGAATGCTCCAGCTGTGCTTGAGATGGCTGAAAAGCTGAAGGAACTAGAGAGTAAGCTTCAGACTTCAGAAACAAGCAATACTCAATTGATCCACCTGTTGAGTTCTACCTCTCTCAAAAGTAATGATGATACTGATATTGGCATACAACATGGATTCCGCAAAAAGAACAAGTTCATGATTTCCGATTCTGGCCATCGAATACTTCCAGTTTTTCATGGAGAGCACTCCCTTTCTGGGGTGACGAATTTTCTTTGTGAGTTACAACGTCACTTTGATCTTCGCAGTCATGAAATTGGATGGGTGGATGAGACTAGGCAAGCAAGAGATGAGGGGTGGGGTGTTTATGCTGTGATGCAACTTAAGGATGTAGCTGCTAGTTGGGCAAGACATATGTTCTCTCTTGGAGTGCCGACATCATGGGAACAGTTTCAGAATAAACTGAAGGCTGAATACCTTCCACTTGATGCTATTGATACATTAAAGGAGACCTGGAGAAAGTTGAAAATGTCACATAATGGCTCTGTGACAGCCTTTAATGAGGTGTTTCGACAAGTATGATCAGAGTTGAATCCACACGCACCACTGGAGGAGGCGCAGGTTTTAGATGCCTATAAAGACAAACTTGAAGAAAATCCAACAGCCCTTGGAAACCCCATCACTCATCTCCGACTACTTCAAACAATTAACAAACCAATTTATCTGAGCGACTGTATAGAACATGTTGCAGAACTTGATACTACCCTCTTCCAGTGGAGTTTGATCCCAAAACCAATATCCGAAGTTTCTACACTCGATCTTCAGAAGAGTCAACAAAGCACGAGTCAAAGTTTCCCTTGCCCTTCTACTATTGGTGTTAACCGATTTGCTCACATTCAATGTTACAACTATAAAGCTATGGGTCATTTTGCTAGCTCATGCCCCTTACCCAACAAGAAGAATGGAAACAGGAATGATGAACCTAGTGTGATGGTCACTCAATCAAATCCTAGTCTTACCAGATCTCCAAGCAATGGTAGTAGTAAGGCAATAGCTCAAGGACACCAGGTGTCAAAAAACTAGTATGGACTAGCCAAGAGTGCAAGTTGATCCTACTCAAGGAACATAAAAAGTGTAGTAAGGTGGAGGATATTGTGGAAGATGTGGTCATGTATCGATCAGTAGCAAGTATTAGCCACAATTCCAATCTATTACACTTTTATGTTCCGGTGTTAAGACACTCTGAGGAGGTTGTGAGGAGAGATGGTGGTGAATTAATCGAAATGTTTTCTAGAATCCTAGAAATCAGAGCTTACATCTTGAGTGATAGTGGAGCCAGCCATAACTTTGTTTGTCCAAGTTTTGTCGAGAGACTTGCAATACATACAAAACATCCATTCAAGCAAGTTGAAGATGGAAGGATAAAAGTCACTATGGTAGATTCAGTGATTGATATTCCTCTGAGGAAGGTGGAGTTAATAATACTGTTTGGTGGTTTACACTATACGGGGTGGTTTATTCTTTTTGATCTTATAAAGTATGATATCATTCTTGGAAAGGAATGGTTAGCAGAAGTCGACCATGAGATAGATCACCGAAATAATATACTGAAAGTGGTATGAGAATGTGGAGCTGAAGGGGGGTGGCACTATGAGATTATGGGGTTAAAAGAGAAAGAGATAGGCTCAGAGCATGTATACCTGGAGGGAGAGAACAAAAAGGATGATCACTGTAGGAAACGAGAAAAAGAAGGAGAAAAAGAGAGGGTAAAAAAGGGAGAAGCGAAGGAAGGAGAGGAAGGAGGGGGGCAAGAGCATTCAGGGGAGGTAATGCATATGGTGGTTGAGGTACTTATGGGACAGATTGATGTCTCTATCTATGAGGATTAGAAGCTTCTCACATCAACAATGAATGAGAATAGTGGAGATGATCAGGGTACGGAGATGACCTTTAGCAACCATTGCTCACTGGATGGGAACATTCAGGAAGAGTTTCAGGATCTATTGCATGAACCACGAGGGCTTCCACCACATTGGCAGAAGTTTGGTGATTTTTGAATACATTTAATGTATGGAACTGAGGCCCCATATCGGAGTCCATATAGGCTCACCCCAGCAGAATAGAGTGAATATAAGAGGCAAACCAGAGAATTCCTAGACCGAAGATGGATCAGAAAGTCTAAGTAACCTTATGTGGTACCAGTGCTCTTTGTTCCCAAGCCAGGTGGAGATGCAGGAGAATTACGAATAGTCATTGATTATAGAGCACTCAATTGAATCTTAATCAAAGATAGATTTCCTCTACCATATCCAGAGGAATTAATAGATCATCTTCAAGGCAAAAAGTGGTTTTCGAAGATTGACTTTTGGTCTGGTTACCATCGAAACAGGGTAGTGGAGGAGGACATAGAGAAGACTACTTTTGTTGGACCAGATGGTTTATTTGAGTGGCTTGTTATACCTGAGGGAATTGCTACTGCCCCTGCTTGGTTTATGTGAATGATTGGTAAAGTTCTGGAAAAACACAAACAGTACTGTGTTGTGTTCTTAGATGATGTTCTTATATTCTCAGACACAAAAGAAGCTCATGAAAAGCATGTGCAGAGCATTCTTGAATCAATCAGGGAGCACAACTTCCTTCTGAAGGATAAGAAGTCTTCTTTTTTTGTTCAGGAGGTAAACTTCTTGGGCTTTGATATTGGGGAGGAGGGTGTTAAAATAATAGAGGAGAAGATAAAAGCAGTTCTAGATTGGCCAATGGTGAAGTAACCAAAGGATGTCAGATCATTCCTTGGGTTCGCAGAAGTATACCACCGATTTACACCTCATTTTGCTTTGCATGCACTTCTCTTATTTAATCTTCTGAACATTGATCAGACAGTCTTTGATAATGTGATGTCAAATCCCGAAATGTACTAGAAGGTGGTATCTTCAATGGCAAAACTCAAGGAACTTATTACAACACATCCAGCACTATTATTGCCAGAGTGAGATAACTTAGGGTTTATTGTACAAACTGATACTTCGGGCTATGGTGAGGGAGCAACACTTAGGCAAGTGTAGGGTGTAAAGGATGGAGAGGGTGGAGAGGGTAGAGAGGAGAAGATATTGGCATATTTCTCACAGAAGTTATCAGATGTGGAGAGTCAGTATTCTACTTATGATAAAGAGTTACTAGCCATAAGAGATGCCTTGAGTCATTGGTGATATTATCTGTTAGGGGGTGGGTGAAAAATTAAAGTTTCTACAGACCATGCAAGCATCCAGCATGTGTTGACCCAACCCCAACTTTTATCCTGACAAAAGCGTGTTCTCCAAGACTTACAAGAATATGACATGTAAATTGACTACCTTCCTGGAGCAGAAAACTATATCCAAGATGCCTTAAGCTGTCATCGAGACTATAAAGACCCCCCAATACCTAATATCAAGCAAAAGATTACCTGTCTTGAACTATCAACTTTACTGGTTGAGGAGGGCGTGACATGGCTGGAGAAAGTTAAGGAAGGATATGGCCATGACCCATACTTCAGTAATGTTATTGAGTGGTTACAAGGAAAGAAGACAGTGGAGAGAACAGGTGGGGTCAGAGAATGTCAAGCAAAAATGAGACAAAGGTAAGCACAAGCTCAGCTGTACTGGCTTGACTCAGAGGGCTATATTATCCATACACAGACAGGAGCATTATGTATTCCTAGATACCAAGACCTCCAGGGTACAATATTCTACAAGGCACATGATAGTCTCTCTGGTGGTCATTTTGGTGCAAGACAAACAGCCTCAGCAATCGCACAATGTTTCTTTTGGCCTTGCCTCTTTCAGGAAACTAAGAGATATGTCCATGGATGTACTACCTATCATAGGATAAAATCTTCAAACCAAGTACCCTATGGGCTTCTGCAGACTCTTGATATACCACAGAACCAGTGGGAAAGAATTAATATTGACTTTATCACTAAACTTCCCAAAACTGAGTTAGGAAACAATACTATAGTTACCTTCATTGATGGGTTAACAAAATGAGCACACTGGATAGCCACTACTGAACGTATATCTTCTGCAGAATTTGCTCAACTTTTCTTGGAATATTATGTATGATTGCATGGGCTACCAGATATAATTGTATCAGACAGAGATGTTCAGTTTACTTCCTGTTTCTGGAAAGAGCTTATGAGTATCTGGAAAACCAAGCTGGCAATGAGTACAGCTTTTTATCCACAAACTGATATGTAAGCCAAAAAGGCAAATAGCATTGTGGAGTGTTACCTCAGAGCTTATGCAACAAACCGACAAAAAAGCTGGGACAAGCTCTTACCATTGGCTGAATTTGCTTATAATTCTATGATCCAAGCTACTATACAGATGACACCTTTTGAAGCTGACCTTGGTTACGTTCCTCGAATGCTTTTAGATACAATTACTGCTGCTCGGAATATGCAAACCAGTGGAACAAACTATCGCTGTACTAAACAGAGCAATGAAGGCAACTCTGAGAGCTCAGGTCTGACATTTGCAGAGAGAATGAGAGATATTTTGTTGGAGATTCAACAAAACCTATTTCATGCTCAAGAGCTGTCAGTGATAATTGCCAACCAGTACTGGCGACCGCATTCCTTCCAGGAAGGAGATAAAGTATATATATCTACTCATAACCTCCCTGTTACTTATGTCAATGATGCAGTAAGTGCAGGAAAAAACATTCCCGACAATTCTCACCAAAAGGCTTTACAACAGCGATATATGGGTGAATTCGAACTTGGCAAGGTAAGGGGAGGGAATGCATTTGAGATTCTGGACTTCCCAAAACATTGGAAGATTTCAAGGACTATTAATGTTGACAAGCTGAAGAAATCTATGGTTGATCACTCAAGGTTGCAGGATTGGCCACCCCCATTATGCATTGAATGGAATTGTGAATTTGAAGAAGCTGCAGCATCATTTGAGTTGGAAAAATATTATCAAGGAGATGGAATCCTGAGGAGAAAGGAAGATTGGAGTATGAATTGAAATGGGTGGGTAAAGATGAGCACACCTGAGAACCACTAGAGAATCTAACCCATGCTGAGGATGCATTGGCTGAGTTTGAGATATCAATACCCAGTAGTGAGAAGGAAAAACAAACAAGTGCATTAAGGAGAAGTGGAAGAAAGCAGAAGCAAAGAATGTTAAATCTCTTGAAGGGAACTATAGAGGCTGAACACAAAGATTGAAGTATGTTTATTGTATCAAGAGAAGAAGGAGAAATCTTTGTTATTTCAATGAAGGGTAGGGGTGGGAAAACATAAGACTTCAAGTAAAGACTAGATATTAGTTGAGTCCGAGTAGTAATTATCTACAAAAAAAAAAAAAAAAAAAAAGTGAATGGGTGGTGACCTTTTTTTGAGGGGGAAGGTATATGTAGTGATATTATGTATAGCCTAGTTATATCTTAGGGTTTAGGGTTAGTGCTCTCAAAGGAGGCTCTTTAGTTGTATACTAGAAGAGAATGCGAAAGGAAGGGAAGGAACCCAACCATTACCATCTATAACCTTTGGACCCTGCATCTTTGTCTTCATCACTACACCTCTCCATAGACCAGCTGCTGACTTCCCCCATTAGGAAGATTTCATCTGGACCAAATACCTAAATTCCAGGCTCCACCTCATCACTTCTACCTGTAATCCTAGTCACTATTTCTCAATGTTCTTCACCTAAATCTCCCTCACTCTCCTACTTAATAATATGATTTTCTTCTACTTCATCCTCCCTCGTGAACAAACAACTGCAAGATAGTGAACAACTATGGTAAAAACTATTAGTACAATCTATAAAACTGCTCTTCACCATCTTGCCCCTAAACCTCTCTCCTCTCTAATTGCTGAGCCCTTGAATGATATTACCACCAGTAGAACAGGCTTCCTCCACCAATGAGTCTAGTTTTCTGAACTAAATTCAGAACCCCCACTGTTATCATTCACATCCTCCTCTTCACTCTCTTCAACATCCTTATCATAGACCATCTCCTCTTCCTCCTCTGCCATCATGTCTTCCTCATACTGTCTGCTCACCTGTCTACCCATAAGTTGAATAGATTTTAGCAGTGCACCTCTGCAAATAGTAGGTGCAGCTGAGATAATAGATACTACATGATGAAGTGGAAATCTGTCATCACCAGCTGGAAGAGAGACAAACTCTACCCAGTCATTCCAGATATGATACATGTAATTCTCATAGTCCCCATGTGCTCATACCTCCTGGAGCCAGTTCCTGCTCAATAGTAATACATATGAGGGGTTGTATTTTCGAGGTATTGCATAAATCTGCAATCGAGTAATTACTCCCACAACTATAGTATCTAAGTTTGCATGCTAGTCAATTTGCACAACTGCTGTCATGACTCTGTGAATCTCTAATCCATTAGTTCTCTCCAGTAGTGGACCTATCCTTTCAAGAGCAGACAATGACATAAGATTAACTACTAACCTAGCATCTACCAAAACCTACTGGATTTAGGACTGATGTTTCCCAGTGTCAACATAAGCAGTAGTGTAAAAGTTAGAGACAACCTTTGACATATCAGATTACTTCCTTAAAGTCACCATGAGAGTAGTAGAATCTATAATAATAGGCTGAGCATGCTGGGCTGATCCATCTTTATCAGAGTTCATAGTATTTTCTACCATTGCCTAATGAGGTACTCACTTTCCCTCTGACTTTGCAGATAGGACTTGTTTCTTCTGAGGCCCTCCTTTGTATGCTGGTATTCGAGGTTTGCATTATTGGACAAACTGGGCCAATAACTCTTGTCTCACCATTGGTAATGTATTGAGAAAGCTTCCCCAGTTCAAGCCCTCAACTGGAGTCTTGCGAAATGCAGCAATGAAATCATAACAGCCTTGTCTGCTATCAACCGAATTGGCATTTCTTTGGCCTTCTTTTGTGGTTGCTTCTTTTGGGTGCAGGGTATCCCCTGCACTGGGACATTAGTTGGGCCTCTTTCTGGGGTGACAGAAACTTCATCATCTGATCTGGTACCTGCACCATCATATATTACCTTGGGCTCCTTGATATAATTTGTCCCTTGACAATATGTAGATGGCCCACCCATTATCACTAGTATGAGTAATCTCCCCAAACTTGCACACTTTCTTAGCTCCTATCACAACTGAGATATCAGTGATCAAGAAGTTTGACTCCTTCACTCTCAGCTTGTCAGTTTTCTCATTATTCTGTACAGTTATCCTAGTGAATACTGAACTAGCTCTCACTACTTCTACCATCTTACTCAGCTCCTCTGTAAATCTCACCAACTTCTTGCCCCCCTCATCCTCTTGCCTTCCCAACTGCTCAGATGATTCTCTCTCTCTCATGTAGAGGTGGACTGAGTTTCCCCCTTACTCTTCCTTCTAGTCTCAGGATGTCACTTCTCCCAAACTCCTCTAGGTTGTCAGCACCATGACTGAACAATAAATGTGGGCACATTGGTCTAATATGACCCCTATGACTACATTCATACCAAGCGTAGTCCCTAGCCCAAGGAGGTCATTGTTCATTTCTCATGTAGACTTCATAGATTTCCTCTTGATCTAGTGGGTACCCAGGCAGCCTGGCTGGTGGCTGACTATTATGCCTATTGGACTGGAACTATATATATTCTCATCTTGCCTGTTATCATCACAGTCCAAAGTTCTATGGGGGTCCAGGGTCCCTATGGTACTTACCAGTCTCCCTTCTCCTATATCCAGTGACTCTAGGAGAATATTTGGGATAGTGGCCACCAGACCCTGTTCTGCTCTATGGGCCTTGAAAGCCTGACTGATATCCAGCATTACTGCAAGGGACAAAATGTGGCCCCAAGCATCTGTTGTCCACAGGGATGACTTTGCCAACTGCAAACTCATTCTCTAGCTGTGGGAGGTGATTCCTTTTTGATGTCACTACTAGGTCTTTAAGAATATCTGCGACTACCCTCAGTTCTTTAAGGATAGTAGCCTCCATCAGGCTACTCACTACCATCAGTGTAGAATCCTTTTCTAGCAGAAGTGATTCAATGAGTGTATCAGTGGAGGTCCTGCCACTGAATGTGTGGCCAATCCTCATTGCCTCAGCAGCACACTTTTCAAAT
The DNA here is from genome assembly GCA_003788595.2 of Choiromyces venosus 120613-1. NCBI lineage: Eukaryota > Fungi > Ascomycota > Pezizomycetes > Pezizales > Tuberaceae > Choiromyces > Choiromyces venosus. The sequence continues at coordinate 753,399 of ML120372.1, forward strand.
AGGTCATCTGCATCATATTTCATAGTCAGTAACAGTCTCAATTTCTCATAAGTGATTCCTTTCACAAAGCAATGAGTTAAGACATCCTGCTTGTATTTTGGGATGTGAATAGCAATTGACTGGGCAGCTTTCACATAGTTGTCCAAGGACTACATCGGTAATTGTTGTATCTCAAGCATCTTATCAAGAAACTGCCTCTGCTGATCAGCATGTTGATAGCACCATCAAAGTGATTAATTAGAGATTCCTTGAAACTCTCATAATCTCCTAAGATCTCATTGCTCAACAAATACACAAAATCCCTAGCTGGTGTGTTGAGCTTGCACCAATAGGTTAACAAGATAGCCTTATCAGCTATGTCCACCTTGCCCTGTCCACTGCACTCTCTTTCTCTCCAGTGGAGACCACACAGACTCAAGAATGTTCTCACATTCTCACTAACTTGAATGTCTCCATGAAACTCCAGCATTTGTAACTTCAATATTGTAATAGAGACAGGAAGCAGTGCTGCAAATATACTGATGTTGGTTACTGCAAGTGACTGGGATGGCATAGTCACCAACATTTCAAGAGAGGCCTGGATGCCTAGTAACTAGTGGCCATAATCTCCAGACAGTTGACTAAGTGGAGGTAATAGTAGTAGGATAGAAGTATCTTCCTCGTAGTGCACTGTAGAGGTATGCAGTGAAAACACAGGATTGTGAGGCAATGGTAGGTTTGCTGGACTGAAAGCTAGGTGGACAAGTAACCATTCTCCCAATTTCACAGCTGGATGATCAACAAATCTAGAGTCTGGTAAGGCAAAGCCTGCAAAGAGTCCCTTAGTGTTTTCTCAGGATGGTAGTCTCACTTCCTGATCAGCCAGCTTGTAGAAGCAGGAGTATGACCAAATGAGACTGTATGATGTAAACTTCCTATTGGCAGAAAGTGAAATTGGCAAAGACAGGAGATATAATTGACTGAAAGCAAAGCCAAACAGTAAAATGAGACTGAAAGGGAAGTTGAACAATAAAATAAGACTAAAGGCTAGTTCAGTCAAGACAGGTATCAATGCAGAGGACAAACTAAACTCCCCTTGACCAAGCTAATTGGCTGTTACATCCTCATCCTTACCTTTCAGGTACCAGCCATATCTTCTCCTTCTGGAGGGTTGGCGATTTGATGCCTGGAGGGTAAGCATGAAGCTTGGTCACTTTTCTCTTCTCTTTCCACTTCACAAAAAAGTACCTCAAAGTAATGCAAGAAAAGACACTAAAAATTTAACTCCTTCTCTCTTGAGATAATTCTCCACCCCAAACTATTCTGGCAAAAACTCAGATGTAAAAAGAAAGAAAAAAAAAACTATCAACCTCTCAATTCTACTACAGCTATAGATCTGTCATAGATCCCAGTGCTTTTCTGTCCTTAGCTATTTCTTTCTTGCTCTTGGCTGTGTTTTCTCCTGTCTCTGTGCTCCTTTCTTTCTCATGGTTGGTTATTCTTGGTTGTTGATGACTGCCACAGAAAACTCCCAAGTGCCCCACAAGGCTACCCAAGTTACATGCCCTAACTCTGAGAACAAACTAGTTAGGAAACAAAAGTCATAGCTATCAAGCCTTAGCCACAAGATGGTGTTTACCTCCTAACTCTAGCATGACATAAAATACCCTTCACAGTAGGGGGTCTCACATCCACAAACAAAACCAGAGCTGAGCTAACATTTTAGCAGTTTAATGAGTCAGCAGCAATGTTTTTTTTGTTTCTCCCAGGAATTTTGTATGTGGTATTTGGGTATTGTAGTAGAAGTGCTAGTTGTTATACCAGGCAATAAGAAGTTAGCAAGAGGGAAAAAAATTTCACACTAAGGTGAGGAGTCTGTAAAAACACACAAATAAATAACAGGAGTATAAAATTGTAAAGGGGTCAACAACCTCATTGGTTCTGCATGTATCTAATTTATTCCATCAATCTAGATTGATTCTATTGCATTTCATTATATTTTACTCATTTCAATTGAACATATCTGATGTCTAGAAAAATCCAAAAAGCAAGGATTGCCCAATGGCCTAGTGTCGACTGAGAGGGTAATAATCAGGCTTTAATCTAGGCTCTGATCGAATTAATGCGACAAAAGGATAGATATCAAGCAGGAATTTGGTCTTGCCCAGGAGACAAGATAGTGGGAATGTTACGATCCGCTATATGATCTCTCCTTTCTTATATCTTGCAACAGGTAACAACGCTATTGTTAGTTTTCTTACAGGGATAGTATTTACCTATCTCCTATTGTATTCTCCTTCCTTCGAGAATTCTGATACTAGTTCTCTTACGCTATGTCTTAGATATTGACCGTTGCCAATACTAAGTCCTTATAATGTTTAACTAGTATTCTTTCTGTCTTTTCTCCGTGTTGGTTGGTCTTGTCTGTAAAGAGTGTAAGGGTGTTTTATTGATAACTTATAAGATAGGAAATAACTTAGGTGGTTGCATGAAGAACTATCTGTCAGGTCTTACCGACCTCCTTATATAGTTCTTCCAGCAACCCAGCAACCCACTTACAAATCAAATGAGTCACAACTGTGACTCATGCACTCGCGTAACATATAACCTCATGACCATACTTGGTCATGCGCGAAAGTCCCATGGCCTTAAAAGGGTCATGTGCAAAACCTCATGACTCGTATAAACGAAGTCATGCCTCTTAGTCCTCATGACTCATAGGCGTGCCTATGAGTCAACGCTCAACATTCCTATCAAATTCAAACATAAACAACTATGACTCATAACCCAGAGTCATGTGAAACCCTATGACTCGTACCTGAGTCGTAGTGCGAAAACATATCATCGTATGACTCAACTGAGTCATGTGAAAAACCTTTTAACAAATGAAACCATTACAAACCATGCCGGGTTTGTAATAGACCCTATGACTCGTACCTGAGTCATAGTGTAAAAACATATCATCGTATGACTCAACTGAGTCATGTGAAAAACCTTTTAACAAATGAAACCATTACAAACCATATCGGGTTTGTAATAGGGAAAAAAGAAAATCTATGTATGTACTGAGTTAGCACAGGAACTGTTGAGTAAAGAACCTAAATATGTTGAATTTATCAGTGCAGACCTTGCAAGGTATGGAGAATCTGTGAAATAGAAATTAGCAAGTTTGGTAATACACTCTTCTAGAAAATATAACCCTTGATTGAATAGAATACCTAATTGCAAACATGGAATAGACTCGCAAAGCTATACACAGAGAAAAAAAAAGAGTTGGGACAAAGAGGTACAGGACTTCAAAATGAAGATGATATAGATGGTATATCTAGTACAAAGTTAGACAATTTATAGGGTAAGTTAACATAGTTTATTGCTTACCAGTGAATAATAGACTAACTTAACTTATAACTAACATTAGACCAAGTTAAACAAAAGTGCCCATATTTTTATCATCTTTGAGATCTCTTAGGAGAACAAATAAATATTGGTAAACATACCTGTGCCAACAGCCAAACCCAAATCAGTACTCGAGTACTTGATGTAGGATGCCAATATCAGAAACCTTATACCTTGTATGATGAAGACTCCAAGATAGAAGAAAGAAGGTGTAATGGGGAAGTAGACTTGGAGGAAACAGAACCAGACCGCCACCCCCCAGCTGCTAGTCCTAAGCACTCACCAAGCCTTGAGCAATCAGGAGTGCCTCCTACAACCCTGAAAACTGAGTCTGATTCAGATATACCATCATCAGATATACCATCAAGAGGAAACCATTCAGGTATGAAGTGCATGCTAGTAGCAGTAATAATGCTAGTTTGAAATAAATTTTACTGAGTCAGATTCTACACCCAAAGGGTGGTAGAGACAATGAGCTTGCAGAGCCCTAGCTCACAGCTAATATGGTAAAGAATGAGAGAAAGTGGAAGAGAGATGAGTTAGAGCAAGAAAGATTAGATTGGAAATTTCAGCAGGAATTGGAATTCAGGAGAATGGAGATGGCTCGTGAGGAGCAGATAATAGGGAAAAAAATCAAGTTAACATGATTAATAAAAGGCACCAATGTGAGTGGTACTAGCTTTCAGGAGCAAAATTTGTAAATATTACCAGCTGTACTACAGTAGTATCTTTACAGTGGATTGTTTTCTATATACAGTTTATCCCTTCATCTGTACTGAATTTCATACACTTTTAGTAAGGTAGTAGGCAGGACTGATCAGTTCAATTATTACCTATTAAAGGATGAAGTACATTCACAGTAGTTTGAATTTAACTTAGCTAATCAATGAATTCGAGCTTTATCAAGTTGAAGATAAACTTAAACTATTATTCCTGCTTTTTGGGGTTAAATGGTTGAAAGAAACAAGTATCTAAAAACAGGTTAAGGGATAGTTTTCTTTTTAGTATGAGTTAGTTTTATATAGTTGAGGTATGTGAGTTGCTTGGTGTCTGGTATATGGGTTTTGTGTGTTTCAATCTAGGCAGTGACAACTATCAACCATCCATTCCTTTAACCAAGATAATAGTACCTCAGAAAAAAAACAAACAGATGAACAACATGAAGATAACTGACTGAACAAAACTGATGGTAATTTTATTCAGCTTGACTACTTCCAATGCACTGGAATACACTACCCTAATTGAATACAAAAGTCTTTTTCTCTCTTCTTTTATTTCCTAGTTTCCTATTTCTTTCTCTCTTTCAATAAGGCATTGATTATCCTCTTTCCTTACTGTTAGGTAAAGCTGATCTAGTAGGAAGGTAAGTAACAAATTCACAAACCAACCCCCTTCAATTAGTAGAGTAATAGTTAACAAAATCTCTCTTCCAAAGTTTCAAATACAATACCTCCCCTAGCTACCATCCCAGCTGCTACTGTTACCACCACCATCACTCCAGAATACTGTCAGAACTTGAATAATTCGAATAATTGGCACTCATCCAGGATGTTGGAGTTGCCTTCACTGCTAAGGTCCAACTGATTTTTGTTTTTTTTGTTTGAGAGGCTGAGGAGGTTAGTTTTTGCAGTATTTTGACCTCCTATCCAAGAGAGAGAATTTTAGACATCTTAGTTTGAGTGCCAATTATTCAAGTTCTCATAGTATTCCTGAGTATCCAGTCTATGCAGCTTCGAGTGTGGCTGGACTAACCCAGGTTTTCTCCAGGACAGCCTGGCCAGACTGCAGCTGCAGGGCTGCAGAAAAGTAGCTTTTCAAAACCAAAGCCCAACCAGACTGAAAGAAAGTATCTCTCCAAACCCAAAGCTCTCCAGGATTATGGGAGAGCAGCTTTTCAAAACCAAAGTCTAGCCTGTCCTTGGTATCTGGTGGCTTTGCCTTAGTATCTAGTAGCTTTGACTTCAGTTGCTACAAAATTTGACCAGGCAGTCACCTGGCTACCAGTGTGCTTAGGTGGCTACAAATAATTTTGGTCAGACTGACCTAGGCTTTTCAAAACTATAGTCAGACTTGGGACCTATGGTCTCAACTGACTGCTTGGGATCACTAATCTCAAGTAGCTAAGGAAACAAAGTTACTATTTATTCTGAAGGTACTGCAATCAAATGAGAATGATCATATAACTAAGGCAATTATCTCATATTCAAGATAATATTCATGTTACTCAAAATCACTCTATAGTGCTAAAGCTCATATTAAATACAAGATATAAGAGATGGAATGAGTTCAGACTTCAACTTTTCCTGAAATTCATGTCCTTTCTGCATATTGATATCCCATACTGATCTTGTAACTGCCTGACCACTATGCTGTAAATCTGTAATCCTAGTATCAATACTTTTACCAGAATCCCTTAGTTCTTCACCCTCTCCAAGATCTTCTCCTTCTTGTGCTTTATTTATGCTACTAACCAAAAGCTCATCCTCATATACATTGAACTTATCCTCTACATCAATAGCATATGAGTGTAATATAATATATACGTGAAGCTGGAATGCAAGCATCTCAAGATCTTCCTTGCACCATATGGATAATCTAAGTTCTCATAAAGATTGAAACTGTCCTTTCAAATATCTGATAGTATGCTCACTACCAACTCAAATTCTTGATAAGTAGTAGTTGAAAGTCTCATTATCTACATTGTGACTTACAGGTATCACATAGGGTGTAATCAGTCATGACTCAATTGGATAGCCTGAGTCAGCCCAACACCACTTGTTATTTGCAAGAAGTGATTCATGATCTCTAGAAAGTTGTGTATTAATCCAAGTACTAGCATCTGAAGTACTACCAATAAAGCCAACCAAATAATCAATAATATGTAAATCTAGTGTATTGATAATCTATATAGTTATTAGTTAAATTAGATTCTTAATTTAAATAATTAGGGGAGAAAATAGAAAGACTTTAGCTACATACTTAGATGTTGATAGAATAATTACTCTTATGATCAAAAAAATGCTTACCAAAGTAATGAGGTTTTGAATGCAATGATACTAATGTACTATCTATCATACACCATCCCCCTCTCCATTCCTCTATCACCTTTTCTGCACCTATCTCCTTCACCCTTTCCCTCCTCTGAGATCCCTGCATAGGCCAGAATATATGCCTCTCCCTCAGCTGACTGTCAATCACTGCCTTCAATACCCTTTAATTTATCTTATCTACCATCCCTTCAGCTACACCTTCTCATTGTACCAAATTTGCTAGGGATGCACTATTTCCATAACTCCCAAGATGCTTTAAGGTAAGAAAGAGCTGTTTTTCAAGTGGAATTTGTGGACAATGAGAATTGGTGTTAAAACAAGATATTAGTCATAGGATTGAGAGAAGATAAGTAAATGAATTGGGTGATATTCAAGCCTGTTGCTGGAAATGATCAGGGTGGTGGTGTAGATAGAAGTTAAGGTAGTTGCCTATTAAGACAGTGGACTTTGGAAGGGCAATTCATTGTCAAAGATAATGTTGAGTCAATAGTATTCCTACTAACTGATAAGTAGAAGTGTCCAGTAATATTGAATCATCTTTATCTTCACTTAAGGAGCTGCTGCTGCTGCTGCTGTCACTATCCGTATCTATAGTACTATCTAAATCATCCAACATTTTAAATGCCATAAGTGTTCACTGCATCTGGCTTCTAATGTCTCCTGCCATTGTGGTTATTCGACCCCTCAGTTGTTTAGATGAACTTAACATTTTAGGTTCAATATCCTTTTACCTTTTTAATCATACCATATGTTTAAGAGAAAAGCAGTCACTAATGTCTTTCCCTGTGATGCAGCTCTTTACAGGGAGCCGGCTCGGTACCAAGCTGACTGTTGATACCTACCCCGCTCATCGTAGTGAGGGTCTGGGGATCACTAATCTCAACACAAAGACTTCAAGTTTTCAGCAATGCCAGTTATCAAGGAATGAAAGAAGAGTGAAGCCGAAGCGAGCCTCCAGAAGGCGATAAATCACTACTGGCATAGTAATGAACCCTCCATCCGTACCTCAGCCAATAAGTATGGGGTTACCTACTCTACCTTACAGGGAAGGTTGAAGGGTAGAGTCTCCAAGGAGGCAGGCCATCTCAAGATACAGGTCTTAACAGAGTACAAAGAAATCACTATAGTTCGATGGTGTGAACAGTTAGATGAGTGGGGGTACCCTGCCCGGATGGGGCTCGTGAAGAGTATGGCCAAGGTGATTATAACCCAGCGGGTAAAGGACTGATCATTGGGGAAAAATTGGATAACCCACTTCCTCAACTGGCATCCCAACTTAGCCACTTAGCTAAGCACATGCCTGGATCATCAGAAGGCTCTGGCGAATGATCCTGTAGTCTTCAAAGACTATTTCAATAAGGTATGATGATAATAAGCTATGATCTGTATTAGTGACTATAAATTATGTATCTAGCTTCAAAACCTAATTAAATTTTACAACATATCGCAATCTAATACTTACAACATAGATGAAAAGGGTTTTATGATGGGGGTGGCTTTGTGATGCAAAGTCATCTGTAAAAAGAGTCCACGTTCGGTGAAAAAAACACAGGATGGCTCACAGGAGTGAGTAACTGTGATCAAAGTGGTATCTGGTGATGGCTGGGTACTACGCCCCATGATAATTAACAAAGGGCAGGCCCATTACATGGGATAGTATGCCAAGTTAAAAAGAGATGATGTGGCTACCTTTGGTGTGTCAGAGAAGGGGTGGAGCAATGAGAAGCTATGGCTTCAGTGGTTGAGGGAAATATTTGCTATTGAAATACGGGCGAGGTAAGTCTTTTGTATCAAGTTCCTAGTATAAGTAGGTCTACTGAATCTTATCTTTTCTAACTGGTAAATAGGGTGAGCAATGAGTACTGGCTACTAATACTAGATGGCCATACCTCCCACTTCAATTGGGAGTTTTTTGATTTTTGCTTAAATGCAAAGATTATTCCTCTTTGCTTGCTGGTCCACTCCACACACCTGCTGCAACCCCTAGATGTTGGCCTTTTTAGCCCCTTAAAACACTACTATAGCAATGACTTGGATGAGTTTATTCAGAAGAGGTATGTAGGTATGAATAAAGTGGAGTTTTTACTATTAGTATTTACCCAATAGGCATATCTAATGAAATTAATCTAAAAAAAAAGGAGAATTTTAATGCCAGCCCAAAGGCTTGCATTCACAGAAAAGAATATTCTCAGTACCTGGGAGGCAGTGGGAATTTTCCCCTTCAATCCGCGTCATGCTTTGGGACAAGCAAAGCGGAAGGAACAGAATATCTCAAATTCTAAGACCTCTGGTATCACCCCACATACCAAAAACCCCCATGCTGTAAGTTGGGCAACCAGAACCGCAATATCTCTGGTAACATGCACTACCCCCTCCTCGCAGAAGCTTAAGGCACTATTGTCTGGCCTTTTGGAAGGCTTTCAGCAGATGATTGCCGATAAAACCATGGAGGAGGAAGCCTATCACCAATACTGGCAATTGGTTGGGCAGGAGAAGAAGGCAAAGACATCCGACTGCCGCAAGCTAACACAGGTAACCGTAGTAACTTCAGAAACAATCATTCAATTGTAGGAGCAGCGGGAGAGGGTTGATGCTGTCAAGGCAGCCTGAAAAGCAAAAAAAGAATCAACCCAGCCTGGTCCTTCTCCAACTACACAGAAGTGGACCAGGCTCAAGGCTGTTTCTGCCCCCAACTCACCAACATTGGATCCCACCTCTCCACCATTACCTCTATTCGATGAAGCTGAGGACCTATGGAAGGAGATGGAAGCATTGGAGGTTTATGGAGATAGTCTGGGTAGATCTAGTAGGGGGGGTCTGGGAGGCAATCACATTGAGAGGTAAATGCTAATTATGTGTGAGAGTATTGAATTCCATGAATTGGAGTTCATCAATAGTTTTCTTTCATTTCTGGTAATGGCTTACAGTTCTTAGAAAGTATATAATGTTGAAATTTAATTGCTGGTTGCTTGGGAGAGGTGCTAGGACCCCCTCATGAAGTGAGACTGATTGCGCAATCAGGGCCGAGCCGGATCTAGGTGAAGAGCCGGTTTCCCGGGAATGACGTTATTAGAGCCAAGAGCACTAATACTTTAAGGATATTGATTTCTCTCACTAGTTTTCTGGGCAAAACACTAGTCACTAGTCTCCACACAACATCCATCCAAAAACTGAAAACGAAACCTGCAAACCGGCTTTTTTTTTCGGTTTGCAGTTTCCACAGTTTTGTTCATTTTGGCATTTTCGGTAAACAACAAAACCGGCCAAAACGATCAAAACCGGTTGACGTGAGACCCCCTAGTACCACAGCCTCTGTATCTAAGCCTTCTTACTCTTCCGGCTCAAAAGTATGTCTCTTTGCGTTTCTGCTTATCTTGTCGTATATCATACTTACCTCTACTAGTACACTTTATCCAGCTCTCCCATCCATCAAATCTGCTTCTCTTCCTCTACGTCTAAGCATACTCACTTCTGCTCACCGGTACGTCCCTTTGCATCTCTGCCATTTCATCGCATACTGACCTCTGGCTCCACATTTTATCCAGCTTTCCCCTCTATTGACTCTGTGTCTACCCCCTCCTCAGCCTCTAAAAGTCTTCTTGTTTCTAGTTTTTCTTCACAAGTGCTTCCCTTTGCATTTTCTTGCTTGTCTCGTTGTATACTGACCTTGCCCTCTTTTTTTTTTTTTTCTGCACCAGGTCTCTCATCGTCTACCAACGACATTATCTCTGCCTCTCAATTCTTTACCAGAAAAAAGAAACGGTCTCTTTACAAGTAATTCCCCTTGGCTTTTATTAATCCCTCCTTATTACTGACCATTGGCTTTTTTTTTTTCCTGCTCTCTCGTCAACAGTGTCATCCATCCCCACTCACCATCTCAACCTCGACCAGGAGTTTGTCGCTGCCTGCTTAGCCATCTCCACGCAGGTCAGGAATCCCATCTCCCCTACCGACACATTTATCCCCCCGACTGTCTTCTCTTTTGACAGACTCCCACGCTCGAACTATGGCCAGAGGATAGCCACGGACGATGTCATCTCTACGGTGACCTGCCTATCTGACAAGTACCCCAATGCCTACAGCGACTTTTATGGCAGTGGTACTCCCTGTATCTTCAAGTCTGGCCCTGACTGGCACGTCCGCAAGGGCCCTGAGGCCCAGGGCATCGAACGTGAGGCTCGCCCAGTCTACCGTCATGCTATTGGGCCCACTTGGCTCTCTATCGGCAAGCGCATCTACCATGACCTTGACTCCATTGGCGTAAAGTGGACTTCCATCAACCCTCTGGCCTATGCTGACGCTGGGGAGGCTAAACCCTTCTGCTCTCTCATCCTCTCCATCGGGGTGAAGCCTCACTCCCTCCTCTACGATGCCGCCGTTGCCGCTGCCGCCATCGTCAAGGAGATCCTCGCAGAGGCTGGCTTCCCCACCATCGAGGTGGCCTTTGTCGAGTCGGTAGTCACTCGTTCCGTCACTGCCGGCCCCAAGCTCCTCTCGTTCGACCCCCTCTTGGATGACATTCCTGACCTGCGAAAGCCCTTCACTTCTGCTCTCGGTCTGTCCATAGCACCCCTCAAGTGCCCTCACTTCGAGGGTACAGCCGCTCTCTACTTCGGCCTTGGCAAAGACGACAAGCGCACTGCTATCCTGACCTGCGCCCATGTCGCCCGTCCCACTCCTGTCTACACTAACACGGGCATGACACGTAGGAACACAAGCCGGGCTCGTGAGGAGTTTATCGCACTCGGTAACATGGGCTACAACAATGCTGTCAAGTCCATGATGGCCACGATCGGCCACCTCCTCCACTCGATTAAAACCTCGAACAACCTGCTTGGCAGGCTGGGGGAACCCGTCGAGGGAGAGAACAGCAAGGTCACCCAGAGGCGCAAGGAGCATGTGGAGTTGGTGGCGAAGGCGACGAAGAAGATCGAGGAGGTGAATGCGCTCCACGATGAGGTCACCAAGCGCCATACCACCCCTGACCAGCGTGTGATTGGCTTTGTGCTTCACTCCGAGAAAATTGAGGTCTCGGTCGAGCCCCACGGTTTCACCAAAGACTGGGCCCTGATTGAATTGTACGATGAGAAGATTGATTGGTCTACGTTTAAGGGAAACAAGGTTTATATTGGTACGTCTTTTTCTGTAACTTTGTCTCCATCTTGTCTCCATATCTCATCTTCTTCACCTCTCGTGGCGTTTTCCATCTCCTGTCTTGTTTTCAGTTTTAGCTAACTATGACTTTTCTTTCCTTCGTAGGCGGTAACCTCTCGGACGGTGACTTTGGCAGCACAATGTTCCCTCAGCCCATCGATCAAGCAAACTACCAGTACCCCCAGGATGGTCTCCTTCAGGCCTATGGTGTCGTCCAGGATGCTGAGATCCGCAACCCCCAGCACCTTGATGTCCATGGTGAGAAGTGCCTGCTAGTTGTGAAGAATGGGTTGACCACAGGGACTACTGTCGGTCGCACCAATGGTCTCGAGTCCTTCACCCGTATCTACGGTGACTATGGCATCAATGACACCTCCGTCGAGATTGCCGTCTTGCCCTACGACAAGACGCATGGCAAGTTTTCTGATGCTGGTGACTCTGGGTCTATCGTCCTCGCCAGGGATGGTCGTATCGTCGGAATCGTCACTGCTGGCGCTGGCCTTACTGATGGGACTGACATCACGTACCTCACCCCCTACTGGTGGGTCGAGCAGCAGATCAAGGCCAAGTACCCAGGCTGCTTCCTCTACGATGTCGTCCCGTAGGTATGTCGCACGATGTTGAGACAAAGGGTAGGTTGATTAAAAAATGAAGCTTTGTCTTGTGTGCTATTCTCTTTCTTGTCTCTTTATTACTTTCTTTGTGACAATTCAATTCGCTTCACGGTGTACATTATTACTTTTTGTTACTTTTCTTTTTTTTTCCGAAAGAGGAGATGATCGATGGAGTCGGAATACTCTTTTCAAAGCCAGGGGTTAAAAGACAGAACCCCTTCTAATAAAATAACAATGAATGACTTTGGTAATGTTCACAAACGTCAGAACATTACACGTACTAAGGGTATTCAAAGTTACCATACTGACCGTAAATTTGCGTTGAAAACGGCGTTGAAAATCAGAGTAGAGTAGGCTAGTGGAGGTGGCTGGGTAGAAATAGTTAGCCCACCTTCATATGCATGGTTGAGGGCTCACGTTTTGAACGGGAGTCGGGAGGTCAGTTTTCGACCTCCAGGTGACGTTGTCTCTGCTGCAAAGGGTTAAGACCGTTCACGGTCTACCGGTATCCTTCCCATGGACCGATGAGACATGCAGGTTCCCGCCTTCCACATACGGTAACTCCAATCTGCAGCCAAGCGACATACCCATAGAAAAACAACTGATATTTCATGATTTTTGTGAGGCACAGATAGAGTTACAGTACTGGTATATGGAAGGCGAGGAATCTGCATGTCTCATCGGTCCATGGGATAAGAACTTTCTACTCAGTAAGGGTATTCAAGTTAATTACTGTGAACTTGAGTTCAAAGTTTTCGTAATAAGCACATGTTGCACTAAGGATAAATCAACAAATAGAATCGACTGATAGAAACCTATGGTGGACCCAACTCTCAGGACCCCATACTCATGCCCCCGGGCAAAAGATTAGTGTCCCATTTGCCATTCTATGGATATCAATAATAGTCGTTATTCCAGAAAGGGCGTCTTAATCATAACTCAAGTCTACCTCTTCTTTTCGGTTGTTTATTCTTCTTTTCTTCCTTTTTCCTTTGACCTATGATGTATAATCAGGGTTCCGAATGGTCAGACCGGTCAAGTCTTGAAGGCAGGACTGGATGATCAATCCCCATAGATCATGCTGACTGGACCTGACTGGCTCAAGAGGTCCAGTCTGGTATCGATAGACCTTTTGCTGACTAGTCCTATGAAACGATTACAAAGTAGTTGTGATGGTCTGAGTTGAAGGAAAAGAGCGGAAAGAAAATTGTTTGGCATAAGATTTGAATAAGTCAAAAATGGCAATTACAACAATGATTATCAATTTGTATATAACAATTCAAGGTAAAGAAAAGGAGGTAAAATAAATGGAAATGGTTGACGAAAGGAAAGATAGGCAGGTGACGAGGAGGCCGGAGTCCTCAAACCAGAGATACAAAAAGAGAAACAACAATAGAGGTACAAAAAATAAATTATTAAACAATAGTATAGGAGGAGAAGGGGAAGGCTAGCGTACAGGATTATGGGGCTTGTAACATTGCATGAGAATCAGGGGCAATCAAAAGTCATTTCCAATACCACTTTTTCCTCAAATTACAGTATGTGGCCTTTTCACCTTCAATCAGGGAGTTAGGTCTTACAAAAAATCAAAACAAACATCTACTTTTGTCCAGGGGCGGTAGAGCCAGAGGATTGAGTATCATCACAGGTGAGGTTATGGGGAAGGACCGTGCACAATTTATCACTTGGTCCACCGGGTCTGACCAATCCCCATGCAGTCTGGTCTGGCAAGCTCAACTGTCCCATCAGTCTAAAATCCGTGATAGGACTAGACTTGATTTTGGCCATACTACCTAGTCCGGTCCAGTCATTTGCCGACCATTCGGAACCCTGTATATAATATTTGTCAATACTGGTTCAGATCCATGTCCATTGACGAACATTATGCCAAAAAGCAATGCAATATGGGGACAGAAGAAGAGATTGATAGCTAATATATATATTTACAAACCCCAACCTGTGATAGTGAAAGTGGAGAAGGTGAAAAAAAATGAAAAAAAGATAAGCTGAAGAGATAAAGGATGGGGAATGATATGGTTGGAGAAGGAAAAGGAAAAGGGGGAATGGAAAATGGAGAAAAAAAATAAAGGAAGTGAAGGTCAGTTTGGTAGTGGGCTGTTAGTGGCTGTGATTTTTGAACAACAATTCACCACCAAATTGGCACTTTTCTCTTAAGTCAGGTGAAAATATTCTACTCATTTTTGATGTGACGTGGTTTCAAACCATGGTGTGCACATATCTTCCAACTATGGATTGTAACAGACTGAATTTTCCAACCACAACGCATCAAACAGCTTCTAAGTTTGCCATAGTATCTAGCTTTAATTCGGCTGCGCAAGTATGAGGTACGGTATTCTGATTTCCTCAAAGTGTCTAACAGTTATTTACAGGTAGGTAAATACATTATCACTAGTTTGTCTCTTCTTGACCTGCAGTTTGATGTCCCATTTGGCTGCCATTTCACAAGAAATTCCAATTCCTTGATAAGCAACCAATTTATTTGTCTGAAGGCCCTACCATCCCTATCCATTACCCTCAGCTTTTCCTGAGCCAAGTCCTTAAAGTATTGCAGGAGGTTATTGGTTGGAACTAGCACTATCTCTTCTTTCTTATAGCCCCTCGTCAGAAGTGTTTGTGATCTGAGACATGTTTAATTGCGGTTGCGCCATAATGTGGTGGGTCAACAGTGGGGTTGTCAATGGTGGGGTTGTCAATGGGCGTGCAGGCGCGCACGCTCACTCCAAGTCCCCTCCTCAATAATCAACAACGATCAATCATCAATCATCTACTGTATATATTTTAGAGTAAGAAAATAATAAATAAAACTAGCTAATACCTTGTATAACCTCCCTTTGCTTTCAATACTACAGTTATTCTATCAGGCATTGATTTCTACAACTTTTCAAAAAACTCCTCAGGAATTGTCTTCCAAACCAAAGGTAATACTTGTGGAAGCCTCTTCTTAACAGCTTCTTTTCCTCCTGGGGTATCTCCAATCCTTGGATACTGCTGGTGTAATCACTTTTCAAGTTCAACCCATGCATGCTCAATAGGATTTAAATCATGGGAGTAAGGGGGGTATTCCATCACTTCAATACAATTTCTCTCCCACCATGCCATAACATTATAAGCCTTGTGAAAAGGAGCATTGTCTTGCTGAAAAAGAATATCTTCAAGTTGCATACTAAAAGAAATCATTTGATCAATTACAGGAAAAAGATACCTTCTTAAGAGCCTAACATACCTGCTCTTGTTGATATTTTGGGTAATAGGAACCAAAGGACCTTTTCTCTTGCCCCAAAAGTACCCCCATACCATCAGTGAAATACCCTTATCCTTTTCCTTTAGGTAGATACACTCTGCAAGCCACTGCTCCCCAGGTTCTCTGAAAACTCACTGCTGCCTTAGATCCTTGGATTTCTCCACACTACACTCATTACTCCAGATGACCCTCTCAAAATCCTCAGCTGTCCAATCATTATAAGCTGTAGCCCACTTCCATCTCTTAGCAACATGCTCAGGCTTGAGCTTTGGTCTTGATTTGGCCAGCCATTTCTTGATATTGGCTTCTCTGAGTACTCTATCTACTATAAATTTGTTAGAGAATCATGTCCTATCACTCATGGGAGTACAAACCAGTAGAAAGAGAAACACCCGATGCATATCTATCCCTGAAATCTGATCTCTTCATTTTCTTGTTGGATTTGGCTACCCAGATGATTGTGCAATGCTGTCGCTGGCTGAGAATGGGTGTGTGACTGGGGTGAAGAAGATTATCCAGTGACAGACACTCACATGCATAAGCAAGGAAGCTTTTAATGGTTGTCCATGGCTGTCCAATAATTTGAGCAACAAGGGCAATATTCCGGAGGCAGTAGAAAAATCCAATGATCATGCCTTCTTCATCATTGGTCATTTCTCTTCAGGTGGTCTTTGGGTTTCGCTTTTTTTTTTTGATGTATATCCAGATCGATTAACTATTGGAAATTCAGAGAAAGGTTAAATTATTAAAAGGAGGTGGTAGATTTTCACAACACTGTTGTGAAAATAGATAGCAGGTACAGTCACAATCAACTTGGTGAGGTGGCATTTAGCGAGGTACTGTTGCTTAGTAATGCGATCACAAACACTTCTGATGAGGGGCTGTACATTCCAAATATGTGAACTTGCCTGCTAGACCCTTGGTACATTTTACTAGACTGACCTGTTCTGCCTGCAGTACCTGTTACATAAAGTTAGTCTATCATCTGTAGGGTACACAAATGACATTGCACCTACCCTTCGTTTCCTGTTCTGGGCACAGGATTTGAGGTGTGGTAGAATATCTGTAGATGCTACAGCTTTCCCAGGGTGGCCATGGAGGATGATCTCACCCCTCCAGTACATGTAGAGGGCAAGGATACAGAGGAATGAGAAATAATCAAGTTGCTTAGTGGTGTAGCTGGCCTATCTAAGGAAAATAGGAGGGATTCAATCCTCCCATTTGCAGCATTTGATGTATCAGAGACCAGAGTCCCCTACCTCTCTAATAGTTCCTCCATATCTGTGAAATTGATGTTGTGAGCAGGGGAAAAGAATGATAGGAAAAAATTCCGCTTCACAAAAAAGGATGAAATGTTCTGGTCCTCATCCCTTGGGAAACATGTCTCATCAGCCCAGATGTACTGGAGGTGTAAAAATGGTTTGTCTTCCTCATGATCCTACTCCTGCAGTAGTCCATACTGGTGTATGGTAGGATTAGAAGGTGCTGTTAGAGAGGGGAAATGATGCAGCAGTGATAGGCAGGAAGGCACACCTTCAATCAGTTCAAAAATTACTTCACTATCTAATGAAAGTTTTGCATCCGTGTATGTTGGCTTGACATCTAAGAGAAACTCCTTAATCATGGTTTGTACTACCATCTTCACACTTTCAGATATAGGAGTAGAAAATTCTAATGATGATGCAAGTGAATGAAACTTAGCCTAAACTAGTCTTGATGTGTGCTCAGACTTGACCTGAGTCTTTCCCTTACCCTTTTTGGGATGAAACTTTGTCATCTCAGGAAAGTGTTGCATGGCAAAAAGCCAGAGCTGCTGGTACCCAGAGTGGGCAAGGTCCTTGTGGGCACACAGTGCCTTTCCACCAACAAGGCATTGAAAGAGAGACCTTGTCTTCTTGTTGAGACTTAGAAGGCTTTCCATAATTTTTGCACAAGGTTCCAAGTATTTCATCTCCTCAAAGAAGGAATGTAGAGTCAGTACAAGTCCTCAAACATACAATATATGAGCCAGAACTTGGCTGCAGGTTTCCGCATTCATTATGCCCCCAAATATTTCCCTTCCATGAGACTCCTGATAATAGCATTGTCAAATACCAGAGCTAGACACTCAAGTTTCTCAATAGTTGACTCGTTTGTTATTTGCATTAATACATGATCATTGCCTAGAACGTATGACAATACATTCCATATCCAGGTAAGGTAACATAATACCTCCTTTCTGCCATCAGTATTTGGGGATGGATGAAAAAAGAATTTAATCAGACCTTGTGGCAAGATAATGGATTCAAATGATTCAAGTGCCCAATCTAGAACCCTTTCTACAATCCTGATATTGGTGAAAGTCTGTCTAAGGCAGAAAGATACTCTAGAACGCCAAGGAGCTGCTTTAACTGGCTTGCTTTTGATGGTGACAGGCGATTCATCCATTGGCTCTTTCTTTCGAGCTGGTCCATGAGCTGATACTGATGAATACATGAGAATATTTCACCATCCGATGGGATTGTTGTAACATAGAACTCATCCTTGAGATAGTCTTGTGTTTCCTAACTAGTCTCTGATTATAATGTCAATATACTGGCTCCCCACAGATTCTGTAACATACCTTCTTAATATAAGCAAACGGTCCACCATTGGCTGTCTAGTAGAAAGTATATCTTTGTAGCTGATGACCTGTGATAGCCATTTAAGCAGATAATTAGTTGCAGGGGGCTTAAGAATGGACCAACACTTCCATCCTACTCACCTATCCTCAATACACCATAATTATTCCTATTGATGAGTGTGGGGATATGGTTTTGTTTTTTAGATCTCTCACAACCATCAGTTGTAAATCTTTGGATTAGAGCATCAATCCACTGAGTGGAAAGTTCAAACAGGGAGTCTTCCTCTGGAAATTCCAATAATGACAACATAACTCGAGCGACCCAGAGATACTGCATCTCTAGCTCTTGTGTGCTGCCCTCAGTGCCCTTCATTCTATCTGCGAGATATCTGGATTTTTTTCTCCTTTGTATAGGAATGACAAGATACTATAAATAAGGAATATGGCTGTGCAAACGTGGAACTGAAACAAGCACAATAGATTAGGTGGCATACACGCAAACAAACTGGGTTATGGTGCAATGGGCCTTGGATTTTGATATGATATTTCTTTGATCAACACCAAAATATAATTTGCGCACAAGTACCAACTCTTTCGGACCATGTACACAATGGCACCAGGGTGAGACTGCGAGAGTGCCTTACTGTGCTCCTAAAGCTAGTTGCTTACTTAATCATGAATTCTAGCTCTATTTCTAACCAGAGTGTTATAAGATGGTAATCATATCCTTTCTTAATATATAGTTAACAAGAGTGATAGGGAAGCAAAACATAAATACCAGTCAGCATTCCACCTACCTCCTTCTCACTATAATTCTCACAACCGATCTCACATTTTTTGAATACTCTTATAATGAAGATCTTGATCCTTGCTTTCTCCTTTCTCTTCACCTTGGTATCAGGTCTCACTCTTCCAGGCTTCACTACTTGTCAGGCACAAACCATTAAACTCACCCTTGCTGTCAATATTGAAGAAGATTCTCCAAATAGTGCTTTTGGCAACACATCTATCCCGCAGGTGATCTGTGTCTATGGTCTTCACAATGTTCAAGCCCTCATATCCTTCAATCTCCTTACACTTTCCGGAAAGACATACTCTCTTGCATTCTTTGAGCCTGCTACTCTTACCAGCACTGGATGGATTCAGATTTTTCGATCTAGGTGGAGCTATTGCTATAGGTACTACCTATCTCAGAAGACCATTCAGGAACAACTACTGAGGCACCTTTAGCATTCAGCCTGCTGGTCAGGGATTCGCAGCTATCCATGATAATGTCAACTTATCTTTTCTATGCCCCCTACTGCGAGCACTGTTGGGTTTGAAGCTGTTGGATCTGGTGATACTGTTTCTGTTACTTGGAACTCGACTGTGGCTGGTTTAGTGATTCAGGTTGCTTAAGCATTTATCTGGATATATGTTAGGAGCAGATTTTGGATTATTCGTATTACTTTTGCTATTTCTGAAGAATTTCTTTTGTGTGCTCATACCCTCTCAGAGCGAGGGTCGGGTTGAGGCCTAGTGTTTGTAAGCTAGGGCTATTTAATAATTAAGTTGGACATTATCTCTTTAATGTACATTACCTTTGAAGTAGCCAAGATTCCCGACTGGGAGGTTTGTTGTATTTCTCTCTGTAAGTGTTCAGCTCCCGATTGGCGCTCTGGTAATAAATCTTCCTTCCCCTTTCCTTGCATTTCTCCTCTTTTGCCAGGCTTACTGGTCTGCGCTTGAATAAGGTTTGATTTGGATATGTACTGTAATGTCATACAACAAGGAGGATTTGAATTATGGTGGCATCTCAGTTCACCCAATCTAGTTATATAATATGTTTAGTCCATTTTTGGACATCAGAATCTTAATAAAACTTTTTTTCAAACTTTCCAAAATTGATGCAACTGGCTAAAGTATTATACTTCTTGGTACTTATGTGTAGGCGTCTCGTATATATAAGCAGAGCGCGCGTTAAGTGCTCAGTGGAGAGGCCTAAAAAAAATAGCAAAAGTTCAACAATTCCTTCAAAAGAAGTTAAATTCGAGTTCGAAGAGTTCAGTCATATTGGATACCTCATGTGAGATTTTTTATGTGGAAATGGTTCAGCGCTGTTTAGAGCAATTCCCGCCATATTCCTCAAATTCCTTGGTGGCTCTCATTTCCAATCATTAGTAAATTTATAACTATCCAAAGATCGACTCTTTTGCAGCCGATAATGTTATGACTTGTTTTTACGCCTCCCGTTTTCACGGCATTTACCCGAAATGCAAAAGATAGAAGCTGAAAACCATTGGACAGAAGCCGCGTCCGCCGGGAGTAGCCCCGTCGCGGCCAAAGGGGAATCGGTTTGAAGAGGCGGAGGACGAGGAGTATGACTTGGGGCGGTAGGGGAATTGACTAGGAAGATGAATTCTGGCATAAACTATCGGGGGAATACTAGTGCACGGGGGAGGGGGATGGCCGGGGGGGGCAGAGGAATGGGAGGGCCTGGCGCGATGGTGAATACTGGGAGAAATGGTCTACTGCCGCAGGTACAGATTCCGACGTACAATTCTATAACGGGGCCGATATCGCAGGTACATCAACAGCCCGGTGGCGGGGTGCAAGGTTTCCCTCCGACGCACCAAATAAATGGATATATGTTTACACCGGGTTTTCCCTCAGGAGCACAAAACCCCAGGAGATTGAGTGCTCCCATGCTAGGACAAGGGCGAGGAGGTATGGGAAATATCCCATCTTTTAACCCTCCGCCAAGAACCGTACCCAACCCAACACCATCAAACTACAATGATCCAAGATTCCGCACACTAGTGGTTCTAGAAACATCATTCCATGATAACCTCAAACGAGATGCAATGAGGGAACAGGACTTACAGCCGCCTGGCTCAACACACAGCAATGTCTCCAGTGGGAAGGCTCTGTCTTTAACGCACCAAGTAACGTAATTTACCGTTTAACGGCTCTTAACCCATATCCAGCTCAGGGCTGATGGCGCAATTGACGCCACTTTTGGAGGGGGTCCTAGCACCTCTCCTGATCCAAAAACAATTAAATTTAAGTATTAAGCACTTTCTCACAATGCCCTGTGATATCCTAATACCAATAAAAGCTTAATATATCCTTCAATTGACTGAATTCCTTGAAAAAAGTGAAAATTAGGGCCTCTTCTCGACCCGGATCACATCCCCAACTACCCCTCCAGCATCTTCACTACTACTATCCCTACCAATCTCTAAAGCCTCCATTTCTTCCCAGAGGTCCTCTACATCATCACGTATAACCCCCTCAAGAGCACCTAGCACCATTGCCCCATGCTTCTCCCCACCGGAAGTTTCAAGAGACATAGCTATTCTAGCAGAGGAGCAGGGTTTGGGCAACTCTATTTGGTGTTTTGCAATCTGGGCAGCCTTGTCCGCATCTACCCTCTCCCACTCCTTCCATAACATCTGGACAGTTTCTGAAGTTACTACAGTAGCTTCAGTCAGCTTCCATCTATTGGAGGTGTTTTTCTTTTTTTCTTTTCACATTAGCTCCGAGTATTGTTGGTAGGCCTCTTCCTCTACTACCTTGTCAGCAATTGTTTGCTGAAACCCTTCAGCGAGACTGGATAAAAGTTCTTTCAGCTTCTGGGAGGAGGGAGTAGTTCTGGTTACTAAAGAAGCCACAGTGCTGGTAATCCTGCTAACTGCTCATGGGGTTTTCGGAATTTTTGGAGTGACCACATCAGCCAAGACTTTTTCTTGCGTGACCTTCATATCTTTTCACTTCACACTCCTGATAGCATGACAAGGATTAAAGGGAATTATCCCAACTGCTTCCCAAGCACTTAGGATATTCTGTCGTGTAAATGCCAACCTTCGAGCAGGCATAAGAATTCTGCTTTCTCATGGGTTAATGTTTTTAAGAAAAAAAGAAACCGAAGTGGAGTAGTATGGGGACAGCAAACTATAACTAATGGTAAAAATTCTCCTTTATTCATTCCAGCATGGCCTTTTTTAATAAAGGCATCGAGGCCATTGCTATAATAGTGCTGTAGAGGGCTAAACAAGCCAACATCGAGAGGTTGCAGGAGGTGGGTAGAATGGGCAGGGAGACACAACAGGAGAATTTTTGCATTGAGGCAATAATCAAAGAATTCTCAATTATAATAGGATGTATGCCCATCCAAGATGAGCAGACGGTATTCTGTACCTGCACTATATAGTCATATCTTATTTAGCAATTTAATCAATAGACTCAGTTGGTTGAATTTATCTTTCCAGGGATTCTGCATCAAAAACCTCCTTCAACCACCACAGCCTCAATTCTTTATTACTCCAGCCCCTTTCCGATACACCAAAGGTTGCTAAGTCATGTTTTTTCAATTTAGCATATCAGCCCATATAGTGGTCTTTCCCTTTGTTGATAATCATAGGACAGAGAACACAGCCATCACCTGATACTGTTTCAATAACAGTCACCCATTCCCAGGAACCATCTTGGGTTAATTTTGGAGAACAGCGATTTTTTCTACAGATAACCTTGCAACACAAGGCTACCCCCATCATAAATCCCTTCTCATCCATGTTATACATGTTAGTATGTGATATGTTATAAAATTTGATGAGATTCTGAAGCTAGTGCTAGGATTAGTAGCTGTTATCACCAGGAATAGACTTTGGCCATACCTTTCGAAAATAATCTTTGATAACAATAGGATTGCTTGCAAGCGCTCTCTGATGATCAAGCCATGTCCCTAGCTTTATGGCCAACTCAGGATGCCTCCGCAGAAACCTGGTCATCCAATTCTTTCCTAATGTCCCGTTTTGCACCTGGCAGGCTACTATGGCTTCAGCCATTCCCTTAACTACAGCCAAATGGGCTGGATGTCCCCACTCATCCAGCCTCTCACACCAGCACACTATTGATTTTTCCTCATACTCTGATAATACCTGCCGCTTCAGATGTCCTGTTGCCCATGTCTGCCTTCCCTTCAGTCGACCTCGGAGAGTTGAGTAGGCAATACCAAATTTCTCTGCTGATAATCGGAGTGAGGGATCCTGACTGTTTTGGTAGTGCCGAATGGCTTGCTGAATTCTTCCTTCTACTTCTTCCTTACTTCCTTTCTTCATCTGCAGCATCATGAAAAGTTGGACGTTGTTTTGTTGACCTAAGCGATCTCCGCAATGATTTTGAAGCGGAGCGGGGTAGACTTGAGATGTGTGCTTGGCGCCGAGCCGGATAACGGTACCGAGCCGCTAATGGGTGAATTACGTTAGTAATTCTTCCAGTCTAAGTCTCCCGTCTACCACTTTTCCAGGTTCAGATAGGCGTGCTAGCACTAGCAATAGTAGTATCACATCATCGGTGTACAAAGGAAAAGCCCAAGAAGAATTCCTCCGAAGACAACAAGAAGAAGAGGCAGCCCACCAACGACAAAGAGAGGAAGGCGAGCAGCCTCAGCGGCTGCACAGTTTCCCAACAACCCCCGGGGGTGCGGTCGCAACGAAAACCATATTCCCGCTCGGGTACGCAGAGTACAAGCCAGAGTACAAGCCAGAGACGGCGAGGTCAGAGCTTGGAATCACCCCAGGTGGAGGAGCCACAACCGGCCCTGACCAACGGTTATCAAATCCATTCGATCGGCCGGATACTGCAACAACAGTCGTGAGTCTCCCAGAACTCGGCGGGAAAAGAACAGATCCCGGAACTCTACCGCGAAGACACTCGTCGATGCAATCTTGGTCCGGACCCGATCACACAAACTCTTTGGAAATGGGCACTGCCGTAGCAAGGCATCGAAAACCTGTGCCTGAACCTCGGGCAAATTCAGACACCCCACCAACTACACCTCTATCATTATCAAAAATATCTACAAGTGGAGCAGACAAGCAACCACTACAATATGCCGGCCCCGTGGGGCCCTGGTTTCCGAGTTCCCCAACATCCAGCGATGATGATAAAAACTCCCCTCTACCCCCCCCAACCGAACTCCAAGGTTTATCCGCGACAAAGCCAAACACCTACTGCATCAGTGACGACATAACCCGCCGCCCATCCGTCGCGCACAGACACAAATTCAATCCAGAGCACGAAGTCTCATGTATCAGCGACGACATGCAGAACGGTTCACTCTGCGGCGAGGAACTCGCTCTTCCGCCGGAGTTCTTCGGTGGACGGCAGGTGCCATGCCTCAGCAATGATCTAGCAAAGGCATACAAAGGCCTCGGCGAAGAAGGTGAAGAAGAATTACTGGCCCAAATGGAGAAGGAAGAGCGCTCGCGAACGATGGAAAGGGAAAGGGTATGCTTGGGTGATGAATTGGCTGAGCGGCATACCGACCGCTCGGGATTGATTCCGGTTATTGAAGAGGAAGAGTGCGAAACACCTGCCCATACACACATGTATACTGCGGGTATTCCTGTGATGGTGGAGGAGGCTGACGCGCGACGGTGATACCTCTTTTCTTTGAAAAATTTATAGATACTCGCGTTTCTGACATTGATGGACTAATGGAGAATTAGTCGCTCAAAACTGTTTAATAATCCTGGACATCTAGACCGCAGACTCCCGCCGCCGCCGAAACCTCCGAAGGTGCCGATTGCCCCGCCGGAGATTCCCAAGACTCCGCCGCCCCCTCCGGAGGCCGCAGTTCAGCCGTCACAAGCGCGGTGGGAGATGAGTTGGGAGTATTATTAGAGGGTTTGGGTTTCTTATTATCTATGTTTGTGGATCGGGATTGGAGACTGGAGTTAAGCGGTGGTACCTTAATTTATGATTTGGTGTTCTGCATATATGTTTATTTTGTTTGACTACAGAGTCACAGTAAATATTTAGATTTGCCTTTGATAGGCTTTCGGGCATATAAATCAAATTTAATCATATTATATGCCATAACATAGTATTCATCCGTTCAATTCCGGAAGTGAATCGAATTAGACAATGCACTTGCAAATCGTTGCTGCAACCCAGATGTATATTAGGGTACCCTTAACTTGGGTTTCGGCTCACTGTTTCTCCAGAGCACCAGGTGAACAGTGGTCGAATCCAAGAGCCTACGAGTAATCTACCGCACCGTATCATGGACACCATCTACCGCACTGCATCCTCCTGACATATGATGTGCCACCAACTTGTCCACTCCTCCAGTATTTGTACTCGTACTATTTTTTTCGATAGATGAATACCCGTACGATATATGGTATTTGAAAGAGTACTATTTACCGCTGAGCATAAACCTAAGATACCCAAACTACCAGCACAAGACAACCCACAACTCCCCGTTCTTCCCCCCCCCCCCTACGTGGCCCACATCGTAGCCATTCACGCAATCAAGCATCTTGGAAAAAAAAAATATCCCCATCCTTCCCCTCCCCAAACCCCCACACGGTAAGTTACCCAAGCCCTTCATACCTATGATAACTACCATATCACCCACCACCCACTACACCACATTACACCTAACAAACCACAAAACCTCCAAGTGCATGTAGGGCAAAGTGTCATATTCCTACTGCTTCCAAACCCTTCTTTCGCTGACCAAGTCAAGGCCTCCTGCAGCATTTGGTAAGTAGATAGCGAGGTGAAATCGGCGTACCCGGGAGATGCAGCGCAATTGTTGGGGTCTTGGTACCCTATGGCATGGAAATTGGGGGGTGCGCTCCTGGGGATGCCTGGACCAGGCGCCCTTGTGGGGTGGGTGCCCAGAGTCGTCTTTGAGATTGTGCGTGAGCGGGTGATGAGACGCAGGTTTCTGATAGAGTGATAATCCCAATCATTACCGTTGTAGGTAAAACATGGTAGTTAGTGTGGAGCACCGTGTTAGTGGATGAGAAGGGCTGTAGCTATGGATGGGTGTGGCTTTCCTGTTGTATCATACTGGCATAAATAGATGGGGTTTACCCTCATGGTAGCGCACACTTTTCCTTTTCTGTACTTGGCAAACAATTCAACGAGAAGAGAGCTGATGTCGAACACATCAACTCTCTCCACCATACGAAAAAGTGTTTTCCTTTCCTTTTTTCCGCCACGAAGCATTCGCTATCAGTTTCTTGAGCGGAGGTGTGGAGAGAGGGAGTGGTTGTGGCGGTGGGTGTCACAAGGTGTCACATGGTGTCACTCGGCAGTGCCGGAATTGAGAGGGTGGGCGGTTGGAGGATGGTTGAAGGATAGGGTAATCTGGTATTGTGGCTTTTTTACTCGGCTGTTTTTTTATCAGGGATTTGGGAGTTTGTCGCGGAGTCTACCGGTGGTTGGGTATTCCGGCCAGCTTTCACCAACAGGAAGCGTCCAGGCGTGATTTCACCGCCTGAATCGGTTTTGGTTTCCTAACCGGTTGCTGAACTCACCTTTTTCGTTTGCATATTTCAATGGCGTCTATAGCCATAGGGGCTATAGGGTAATAAGAAGTCAATGATCGCCTCAGCTTTTGTAAATCAAGTAATACTGTACCGTAAGAACTCGAATAATTGGACCTCGCGCTAGGACATCCAAAATTCCCTCTCTTAGATAGGGGGGGGCGAAAACACTGCAAAAACTAACCCCCTCAACCCCAGCTTAAGGCAAAAAATGAAAAAAAAAGTGCCAGGCCTTACCTGCAAAGGCAACTCCAACGTCCTAGCGCGAGGTCCAATTATTCGAGTTCTTACTGTACTGGTCCGGGTATCATATCATATCACTCGTCAAAGTAATTCCCAATTCAGCCACGAAGTGCTTAGGGTCTGCTTCCTAGTCCCTACCTCAAATTACAATCTCAACTACACGAATCAAGATGGAATCTCTTCGCCTCCAAAGGCCTGATTGGAAGTTATATAATCTCCGCATCCCCTGTACCTGGTCGTTTTCACATAGGTTGAAAGACTTTGAACACCTTTTTTTCGGCACCATGTGCGGCAATAGAGAAGTTAAAGTAGCGGTTGGTTTTGCAGGATACCAAACACCTCAAGCTTGAGAAGGCGGCTGTCAGGAATATAGGTGAATTGATGTATTAAACCAATCTCATGTGTCTCACAATGGTACAAAGGGTAAGAATTCGCTCCTCAACAGTGGGTTATACTCAACGTATGCCAGTAATATATTACACTGGTAATTTCGAGCTTCCAAGTTGGACATAATGGCACTAAATGGGATCATTACTGAGGATAAATAACTTTCTTACTAAGAGCACTCTTCACAATTTCCTTTTCTAAAATCCGTGGGCAGTTTTAAGTAACCTGGGCGAACGGACCTGTAGGGTGTTCCCGGATCCTTGGAATAATCACCATTGTACTGCATTTTTTCTATCGTCCTCTCTTCTACTCTGCTATTAGGGTAGAATATCAAGCGAGAACTTTTCAGTATGCAAGGGGAGGATGGTACTATTTGTGGGATCTTGGGTTTGTTTGTGTTATAGCATTCCCTTGGAATTACTTGGTGTTCAATGGGGCTTCGTTTGCCAAGTATTCCCCACTACTTTCTAGTCCTCCCATCACAGGTTTAGTTTAGGCCGTTAGGGAAACTCCAAGGTCGAGGTATGGATTGGTTTTCTCATTATATTGTAGCCCCTTGTTCCTGCTCTTCCGTAACTCGAAGCCACAACACTGCGGTCGGAGAAGGAATCGTAAAAGGCGAAGGTGCCTGTAATCCAACGGATATAAAGGCTGTGCATCGTATCAGACATTTCCAATGGCTTCACATTAGATCTCGGGAAATAGCCCAAACAGTTAAAGGGGTGTTTGGCTTGTGATAAATTTCATAACTTATATGGAAAAAAAAAAAAATTTTAAAGAACCTTTTGTGTTACTTCATGTTGTTAACTCCATCTTTATATCTACATTTTCACATTTTCATATCTTGAACTCATTTGGGAGTGTTATTTGAAAATCGACTCTTTGTTTCTCTCCAATAGTGACTTCGGGTTGGCAAACTGGCTCCCGTCATCTGAAAACCTGACAAGCCAAATAACCCCTAATGTCTGTTTTAAAATGTTAGAAAAGACAGGATTCCCGAGGGCAACTATGTGTCAATTATACAATCCATCGTGCTGGTTGTACCACAAAGACTCACAAGAGTTATTTGCCCTCATTGTCCCTTCTAGTTTCTCCTCACGTAAGCCAAATATATAAATTCACTATGTCACTTGTTAAAAGGGAGGTCCTTCGAGTGGTGGTGGTAATCAAACAAATGGAGAAAAAAATGGTTTGCGTGTTTTCGCGCTAAATTCTTCCTCTTCCTCTTCCATTGGTCTAGACTAGTGTACCCTACGGGGATATAGGGACTGAAGAGTACAACCAAAGAACAAACATTTGCTTGAGTTTTGGTCATGATGTTTGTCGCTGCTCCAGTGTTGCGATGTACTAGTCTAGCGTCTTCTTCTTCCTGGCCGCTAGTTCAGGTTCTACGGGTCACCGATGGCCCAGGCACGGAGGTGAAAGTTCCGATGGCGTTTAGAGGAGGTTATATAATGGTTGCACTGGTTGCTGCTTCCATAGATAGGTCAACCAATTGATATTCCGCTGCTACAATCTATATTTCTCACATCGAGGCAGATTTCCAAATCGAGTGATACCATATGATATTAGCTGCTGATAGGGAGCTAGTTCACATAGGATCACTTCCTGCGCCGGTACATAATTTCTGATTTATTCCGGAAGGATTTTGCATGTCTCTTTTTTTTCTCTCCTCTTTCCTCATTATCTCCTAACCACTAGGCGAGGTCATGAAGGTGAAATCCAATATCCTTCGGTCTGGTAAATCGATAGTAACTTTATCTTGCTTTTTTCTATAATTTCATGAGAGCATTACAATCTGAACCCTGGACCCTATCATTTCCCGTGGGCCAAATTCACAAAGCTTGACACCCCCATATCCCCACTATAAAAACCTCCCCTCCCCCTCCTTTTTCTTTCCTCATACTTACCCAGCACCACAACCACATCACACAAACCCTCCCTCCTCGCAGTCTCCCACCTTCATCCCACTCCAAAGATGCACACTCCGCCATCTGTCTTCAGACAACCTGGTCTGCCTCAATCTTTATCAGCATTGCCATTCTGGCCGCAGAGCGAGGGGGCGAAGCCGATAATTGTGAAAAAGAAGAAAATAGTTCTGAGCTTTACCTAACTGTGTGAATTACTACAACAGTCCCTTTTCCTTCCTCGTTATCACTACAAAAAAACATCATGTGCAAAGAAAGCTATGCCCTGCAGCGAGCTCATGGTTCCGCCTACCCCTTTTGTTTCACTGCGGGCATGATATACCAAACCATCTAACATGACTCCAGACCTAGGCTCCTTCCTCTTTGGCCGAGATGTCCAAATAATAACCTACCCGGTTGAGAGCTTGGAGGGACTCTATTGCGCATCCTTATATCCTTCCAAATTCCAGCTTTTCAGCCCCATAGAGAAACATGACGGGCAATCATCACTCTGTTCGGGTACTGGATACACTAGCACCACGGCAATTGGTGCCCTAGTCTATCGTTTAGATGTAGAGATCGGGAGGGAATCAGCATTCGTAAAGGGGGATCGAGTAGTAGTAGTGAATTACCTTCCACCCAATCTTCCCCACTACACTAGCCCGGCATCCACTAATACAGTAGGCTTCAACACGCATCCCAACACCTGTAAGCTTAGCCGACTTGGTCGCGCCTCAATCCCTGATAACCCACGCGGGGCCGCAAACTCCGCCTTCGCGGGATAGCCATGTGCATCTAAATGCTCAGGACCCCACCGGGGACTCGACGGAGAGCACGCATGGGGCCAGAACACCCACTAAGGGCGAGAGCAAGCCCAAGGTACCAGCAGTTGATTGGTGGAATAAGACGACAACGGAAGTTAAAACTGCGGCAGGCAGAACATTGAGGCCTCTTCTTGACGCGGCGGAGAAGTAGTTATGTGGAATGAATTGCGATAATACTTGCGGCGGGATGTACCATATCCCAGGCTTAATTACTTATCATTAATCCCGCACGTGCGAATTGATTGTTAGAGCATCATGTATCATAAGCACCCGCAACTTTTTAATCAAGGAGTATTCTCTCTATTCCTACACTCTCCTGCGAAGTCCTTTAATAGAACATCCGATTAGGGAATAGATAGTAATCAAGTTAGTAACAACTCTCTCACAAACAATCACTCGCGTGGAATCTCCTTCCCTACCCAGGCTTCCCCCCACCATATCCCTCAATTACTCTAATTGGACATCAAGGAATTAACCACACGTGAGCCCTTTCTACCTCTGCTGATTGGTAACAGTATTTAAAGTGAGCATTGTAACGCACAACAGGGGGCCCGGCATGAGTTGACAGTCTCTAGAAGCCGTTTCACTACAAAAAGAAAAAAAGAAAAAAAAAACCCCAGTCATCGCAGGGTGTACGCCATGGGGTGCTGAACCTCACTTGACAATGATATATAAATGTTGGTAGATCTAATACCCCCTAAGTTAACCTGCCAACTATGATAGCACTTATTATTATCCTATCGGGTTAATAGAAAACCCATCCATCCGACAAAAACCCAGTGAGTTCAAACTTTAACAATAATCCAACATACTCTGCACGTAACCTATGAATTCCTTACTCACCTACCCCGGGAACTCACTAGCCCAGTCAAGCTCGGGCATCCATTCGTTGGATACAGGAGTTAACTCCCCAGACAAGCCCCCGACAAACTAGCCCCCTGCACATCCTTGGCCACAATTGTTCCCAAAACTAACAATCCTTTTACAAAAGACCTACCTAGCAGCAGCACTCTTCCCATAATTTGATATGATACGCGGCGCTTCTCCACCCTTCTCAACCTCCACACTATTCCTTCAGGAATTTCAGATCGAGTGATCAAACATGACGGGTCACTATATCTTCAGTGAATTCTACCTCTGAACGATTATGTTGGGAATATTTATTTTCTCATCGGAGTAATTATGGCATGAATGAAACTTCCACCTTTGGAGTATCCCAGCCTCTGCCATGCGTGTACAGTACCGTGCGACCATATCGAAGTATTTGCAGACGGCGTAGAAAAAGCTACAGTACGTTGACCCCTTTCTGACGCGGCTCAGGTCTCTATGTTTATAACCCCTCCTGTCCTGGAGCCTTCATTAACAAACACTCCCCCTCCCCCGTGCGATACCGATCGGACGTTATTCTTTCAACACATATCCAAGTGCCTTTTTTTCCTTGCTCAAGGTACGCCCCAACTTAGCAATTGTTTCATCAAAGGTCACTAACAAGTGCAGTTCGGATAAGTTATCTTCGGGGCTGACGAGACAAGCAACCCTCGTGTACTGTACCGTAAGCTTGTGTGCACTCTCTCAATCCTAGATAAGAAACTATCCGCAGGAATTTCCAATCACAAGCCGACCGGGGGATACTCTCTTCTCCAATCAAGTTTTTTTTTCTGGAAAGAAATAATATGTTAAAGTCATGCATGTTTGGGCGTCTCATCTATCGGAAGGAGGGAAGGCATATGATAAAATGACAATGCAGTAGGTGCCACAGTACTGGTACAGTAGATTTGCAAAGTCCGGAAAATCTCATGTGCAAAATACCGGTATGTTACACGAGTAGAGGGGGTAATGGATGTGGTACGGTAGGCCTTAATCCAAATACCGGTATGACACACCAACCAACCGACAGCATTATTACATCCGCCCATCGCCACTTGTTCCATCTCCCCCGCAATACAAGCAATACTGGAAGGTATCGTACATGAAAACAGTCTTCGCGACGACATACCCCTGCCATCAGCAGAAAACTTCATACGCTCTACCGTCGGTACCCTACGAGTAGTATTACCGGGGAAGGGTCATAATAGGTGGTTCGAGATTATCCACAGCAAAAGATCCCCATTCCGCACCTAACGTACGTTACTACCTAAGTTAGGGGTCAAGTCTTTGGGTTCCGGGCTACCAATCACAACCCCGCCTTCCGCAAATCACAGAAGCAGGTGGAGCATCGCATTACATCCTGACGATACCTTTGGGAGCTCCATTGCGATAAGATAAATAGCTTTTCAACCCCATCACTACCGCCATCTACCTGTTTGCTTTTTTTCTTTCTTGTGCAAAAATTGACAATGGCGGGAAGCGATTCTGCAAGGGACCTACTACAGCATGCTAAAGGTTTCACTCACTCCTTTGACTCCACAATCATACCCGGCCTGACTGACATGAAATTAAGACCTGGGTGCCTTCCTCTACTGCCATCCCGTCCAGATAATAACTTTTCAGGACCCCCATCAAAAAAACAACTTGGTTGCATGTATATACCCCCAGCGGAGCGACATCGTCAGTGTGCTCAGGGGGTCGCAAAAAGCGCTCCTCAGTTGCTCGGTGGGCAGCAATTATTATTATAGTGATAATAAAACTGCCTATCTACTTGCTCAGCTCATCAGAAAGTTAGAACAGGAAATTGGGGAGGCTATGCACCGAGCTGCCGGTGAAGAAAGTCCGCACGAAGACAGCAGTGACAGTGAGGTTGAAGTATGATACCTTCCCCTCGACTCCTTCACCAAGCCTCCAATATATTCGCTAATAAAGTAGCCGCCAACGAGCCTGCTACCCTCTTCGACAGTAACACCCGTCAACCTCCCGACTCCAAAGAAAAAATCGATAAATCACAGCCGTGTGAAGCCCAAAAATGTACGGCACGCAATTCCTCAGGCGGCGGCGGCCGAGGGCTCAACTGCCAGCACATATGATTCAAGCGACGACGGGAAGCCCGGCGGATTAATCACACCCTCTACGAGTACGAGTACGGTCACAGCAGGCGCTGGTGGTGGCGGTGGAGGTGCGGGGGAGGAGTTGAGGACGATCCTTCGGGAGGAGATCGACGTTGCGGTAAGGAGGGTGTTGAAGAGTTTGCTGGAGGGGACGGCGGAGAAGTGAGTGAGTGAGTGAGCGAGCTGTATTCGTTTGTTTATTGTTGTGGCATGCGAGGTGAAGTGAGGGGGCGACGATACTTGCAGTGGAAATGTACGTATCATAGCTTAAGCTTATCACGATAGTAATCCAGCACGCGCAAACCGAGCAGTCAGGAAGCAGAAGAAGAAAAACCAAACCATCGCATACAAAACCCCCTCCTGCAATTTCCCAATCGGATAGCACTATGCCCACATTTTCCCTTCCCACCTTCCATCTTTCGGTAAACCCAAAAGATTAATAACCCTCACAATAAATCACTCGTTGCCTTGCCCAAACCTTCCCACCTTCCCACCGAACAACCGCGTCTTACACTAGCATCCCTTTCCTCATCCATTTGTTTCCACCATTCAACCACCATCCAGAACACTGGAAACTTAAACCCCCCCACATCCACCCATCCATCCATCCACCCATCCCAGACTCCAAATCTCTACATCGCCCTCCCCAAGTTTGCCGGTAAGGTACCATACCCACTACACAAACCCGGCCACAACTAAAGTAAGCGCGATGGACAAGCGCTTTGGAATCCCCTTTTTCTCCTCTTTTGAAAAAAAAACAGACAAGTACACTACAGTGCAGTACAAAATTCACGCTCGGCTCGGATCGGTCGGACTGCACACTGCACTGCACTGCACGGGCGCGTGCGGAAGGGAAATATGGACATGCCAAACAAACAGCGTTTCAGCCCGTTTTTTGAAGTTTTTTTTTTTTTGTGCACATTTAGGATGGGTAGCCCCCCTATAGTTACCGTATTCGAGTGTAAAGTGGGTGCTATATTCGCGGCAACATCAGGACAGCCAAGGTCAAAATTTTCAAATAAAGTTACTGTATTGGAATTGGAATTGGAATCGTTTGCTACTTTTTTTAAACTTTGATGTGGACGACAGGGATACAAGTACGGTAAAAGGTAAAACACCATCTAGTTAGCAATGGAACAAAAAATTGAAGGAACAAAAAATATGCTAGTATTGTTTCTCCATCTCCCATCTGTCTCCCTCCACAAGTCAACTTTATTGTTTTTCTAACAAATGCACCAAACCTCTATCCCAAGAGAGAAAAAAAGATTCGTCGTCCCCAGACCACCAAAGTAGTATCCCCCAGTAAGAAAAGGAAAAGTGGTAATAAAAAAGTTTAAAAAGGAAAAAAAAAAAAAGGGTATGTTACTAGAAGCGAAGAATAAGAATAAAGAGAAAAGGAAGACATCATCCCTTAAATGCAATGATAATTGCCCGGTAAGATACACAATTCATTGATTCACCACCCAGCCAACGAAGAGAGCTGTGCAAGCACGTATCACAAAGCACCCACCACACAACGCAAGCGTCACTAGCAGCATATAAGTTAAAAGGGTATGACAAAGAAAAGTCAAGAGTAAAAAAAATACAGAAAACAGAAAATGCCCGTAGCTCGTCAAGAGTGGGATTAAATACTACAGAAAAATCAAAAGGGTATTGTGTATGGTTGATCCACAACTTTTCGATTCTGCTTAGGTACTAAGCCTACTCGAAAGGTGTGCGCTCGAATCTGGTGGCTCCACGGGTCTGGAGGTTCTTTTTGCAATCGTAGGCTCCCCCAAATGGGCACTTGCCATCTTTGTAGTCGAAGCAATTGTACTTATCGCCTGCAGCATACCAACAAGCTGGGCAGTCGGATCCGGTGCAAGTATAGGCAGCCATCCCTCCCTTCAAGCAAGTCTTCGAAGCACAGATGTTGTTAGCAGGTGCGGACGAGGCAACCGGTGAAGATGGCTGGACGGTGGATCCAGTATTAGTAGAACCAGCTGTGGAAAATGGTTAGTGAAATGATAAATCTAAAAGTGGATAAACACTACGTACTAGCAGAGCTTCCCTCAATCAGAATGTCAAAGCAAGTAGTCCAGGAGTTCATCAAAGCGTTGTTATAGTCGGTACCGGGATTGAAGTTGGCAGGGTTCGAAGTGACAGCCATATCCCAAGCCCAGACCCAAACAAACATGTGGCGACCATTTTCCAAGCTGGATGGGATAGTCCAATCAAAGTAGTTGCCCTTCTCGTTCATCTTGTTACCAACAACTTCAATAACAGCATCGGCAGAGAAATTGGACTGAGCACCCTTGACCCAGTTGTTCTCGTTCAACTCGCTCTTGGATCTGATCTCGGTCTCCTTCTTTCCAGCATGATACAATCTAACAACACCAGGATCCCTGTGTAGAGGAGAACCCATATCGTAGCGCGAATGCCCATTGCCCCAGTGACGAAGGCGGAGAGTCTGACCTGGTTTCGCTGTGGTCATAGGAACGCCGGCAGGATAGGTATTTGTCTGAGATGGGCGGCACGCAAGGCCATCGGGGTTCATTGCATTATTGTTGAGGTCCCAGAGATAGGTCTTGGATTCTTGAATCCAATCACCGTTGCTAACCTTGTTGCGTGGGAAACCTTTGCAAGTTTGTTGGCTATAAGAATGTTAGCACAAAATCCACACATATACCAATGAGAAGCAAGGGGGAGAGAGTATGTGCGGAACCAAAAGTGGTGGGGTGGGATCGGTATGATAACAAGTAAAAACAAATAATGGGAAAAAACTTACACGTCCAAAGCAGGGTTAGCCTTTGCAGCTTCAAGGTTAGAAACATCGGTATCAACACACTCCAGCCATGAATGAGCTGAGACGGTGGCAGCCAATACAGATATCAAGGAAGCTAGTTGAAACTTCATTTTTGCTGATTTTGTAGGGGCTAAATGCTATAAGATATGCTTTGAGAGTTGAAAAAATCGAGTGTATAAACCCACTGGGGGGGGGGGGGGGAGTGCAGGTAGCAGGTAGTTTTGTAGGATTTATTGACCGAAGGCGCTGTGTTTGTTTGTTTGTTTGTTTGATAAACCGGTGGCAGATGAGAGGTTGGTGATGCAGCTAAAGGAGTGCACAGCTAGCAGGAAGGAAGGGTAGGGGCTTCTGCGTATACGAATCTGTTTTTGCAAAAAACAGAAATTTCAAGGAACGTGGGTTATTGTGTAAAGCAAAGAGAGTGTGCTTGAAATGAAAAGGGAAAAAAAATATCACAAGAAAATAGGGGGAGGAAGTGAAGGGTAGCGAGAGTAGAAGGTTGACGAAGAAGAATAACAAGGGGGGTTTTTTCTTGAAAGAAGGAAGTCCTTGGTTCTTGTAAGTAAACCTGAACCGCGCGGGTGGGTGGGGAACAGAATTGAAAGGAGGGTGTGTGGTGTTGAAAGGTAAAGAAAGAGGGTTTAAGAAATGGGGGGGGAAAAGCTCAGAATAAAAAGACGAGACTGGAGAAACAGCAAACACCCGACAAGACAAATCAACTTGAATGGCTTAACCAATAATGGCCATAGGAATCAAGGGAGAGCGACTAAACACAGCAACCCCTTCGCTCCCTGTGGAGCGCTTGTGTTTCAAGTCACGTAGTAGTAGTGGCGGTTTGTATCTCATTCTATTGCAACGAGTGAGAAGGGTAAGGGAGGGGGCATTGGTGATGGTGGGGAGCAATTATCAGGGTTACAGGGACCAAGCAACGAAAAGCATTCTATTGTATGATACTGTACAGTAGAATACAAGTAATGGCATATGGCATGGATATCTTTGTACGAGGTTAGAATGTAGATAACTACGCCCCCGAGATCTGATTTGTGTGACATCCCCTCTACTTGTACCGGTATGGTATTCCTTTTTTTTTTTCGCTCCCTATTATTATTGGTACGGTCCCTGCATCCCGCCTTCTTGTTCCTGAATATCACATCCACACATCTTTCGTGTGGCGCCCGTTACATGGCAATTCGTCGCCTTGGTCCTTGGTACTGGACAACGCCCTGATCAACCCTGATCAAATACGGCAGTTTACTGGTAGATCTTAATCTCTAAACATATCGTAAATTGCTCCACGAGATGAGATCAATCTCCATATCTCTCCATACAAATCATTCGAGCGTACCAATTTGAAAGCTTTGCTCTTTCCACTCGATCGCACAGACAGAGCCAGCTGACGTGGGTCGTAGCCTATGGACCACCCTATTCTCTCTCTCATCTCTGTATAGGGTAGGATATTCAATAAATGGTTACGTGACACACGCGGCTGGATGCATCACCTCACTCTTTTCAACTGCATAACATTGCATACAAGTGCAACAAAGGCTAATAATATGTTCCAGTAGCTTACATAGAGGTTAACCCGACAAGAAATTTTGAAGTACCGGTAGGGATCACCCCCGCACGGTACTTGAACCGTACCTGGACACAAACAGTTGCAAACACTCGTGATCAAATTTGTCCAACGGCCCTTTTCACAGACTTAAAAGTAGGGTAATATACGACTAGAGTGGTAATCCCCCCCTCACTGTCCCCTTCCCCTCGTGTTTCAGAATGAACAAGCTTCGAGATAATTGGTAATAATTGCCTACAATCCCAACAAACTATCCATTCAAGCCTTTTTTTTTTTTTCAAAATATAAGTTGCATTTTCCTGCCAACATTCCCTGGAATAGCTTCTCGCATCAGAATCTAACTTTTCCACTCTTGAAAAACACTATCGATAGATAAACATTGGATAAGTCATTCATCCCCTCTAAAGAGAGACAATCTATGGGCTTATGAAATGAAAAGAGAAAAATTCAAGACGCAATGACCCCCATTTTACCCCTGTACTAGTATCCGAGCGATGTTCACTCCCGTGCCACGCGTTCCCGTGCTGACTGACAGAAAGCCTCCTGAGTCAACCGGGATCCGATATCATGT
This sequence comes from Choiromyces venosus 120613-1, assembly GCA_003788595.2. NCBI lineage: Eukaryota > Fungi > Ascomycota > Pezizomycetes > Pezizales > Tuberaceae > Choiromyces > Choiromyces venosus. The sequence continues at coordinate 791,051 of ML120372.1, forward strand.
CTGAAAGAAAGCAAAAGAAGGAAGGAGGAAGAAAAAAAAATAAAGGGAAGAAAATTCTTCCCGGTAGGCGGTAAAAAAGGAAAAACTCTTTCTTTCAATTCTTTCAAGTACAATAATCCGACGGTCGGACTCAACTACATTGTAATAGTATTCTATAATGGGGGGTCCCCCTAACAACGGACGGAACAAAAAAAAAACGGGAACAATGGGAGTAAGTTTTAGGGCAAATGGCTCTCACAGGCGGCGATGTGTGGTTCGCAGACAGGTTATTACTTGTTACTACAACATACAAGCACAGCATTAAGGTACTGACATAAACATGGGTGCTACGTTCAGTAGGACCACCCTATCCTGATTGAGGCAACTGAATTAAAAAGAATTTGCCAAACTGAATCAGGCAATTCAACACGGGCCAAGAAGTTGAGGGAATATCCCACAACAAAAAAAAATAAAAAAACAGGACCACGATGCCGAACGAAATGAAGGAACAGAGTAGTCCCAGCGCTGCCCTTGCCACTTTACCTAGAGAGGGAAGCTTGCCGTCTGGGATAACTCAAACAGTGCGCCATATGATACTTCCGTCAGTCGAGTTTCCCTTGCCGTAAAGCTTGTGAATAGCACTTTATCCCTTCCATCTTCGATGCCTTACTATACTGACAAGACCTGACAAGATATCCCTCTCTCGAATAGCGGCAACCCATTTCCGCGCTATTGGAAAAGAAGCATATCTACGCGGAGCTTCCGTCTGCTCGGGTGCAAAATCCCTACAGGCACAATCAGAGACACACGAGCCCAACAACGAGAGATGGGAATGGAACAATGGAAATGAACGGGAACCTACATACAACATTGCCATGACTCTACGGTACGAGTATTGAGCAGTGAGCATCCCATGTGCAACTATCGTACTGCACCCTCCACTCCGACGAACCCACCGACCGACCGACGAGAATCGAGCTGCTGTGCACAGTTACCCAGAATTGCAGTAGGAACTAAAAAATCCAACTGGGCCAGTAATTCTCCAGAACAGATATCCCATGATACATCCTTCTATTATCATTTGTCCAGTGAATATGCGCTCAGTTTGCCGTGTGAGCTCTTAACACACCAAAATATAACCCTCCCAATTCCCAACTGCAAACCCCACTGGAAGATTCCCCTGACTCAGAAACAGAAAGACTACGACTGGTCCGATACAAACAAAACATCACCTCGTCATCGGTATTATACTTTTCATACCTTATATCGATAATTCGCTTCTTTTGCTTCTTCCTCTTATGTTCTTTCTTATGCTTCTCTTTCTCGGCCTTCTCATCGATTCAACCCGTTTCTGAGAACTCGGGAGGCTTTATTTTCTTTCCTTTTTTTTCTTCTTCACTCATCCGCTTTTCAGGATTGCTTTTTTTAAACCCACCCACTTTTTCTCGTACCTGGCTCACTCACTCACTTGCTCGGGAGTAACACCAACGGGTGAAGATCTCGGTTATTTTTATCCGAACCGCCGACCCAACAAACTGCCGCGCGTTCTACTTGCACGCTTCCTCTGTGTTCCCTGCATTCGAACAGCATTTTGTGTGCAAGAGAGAAATAATCCCCCCCCCCCGGGTTCGCTAGCTGGAGAATACCAACATGTGGCGACTTCTACATATATACTTGTGCAGTCTATATGATGCTTCAAACAGTTGGTAAGGTATCCAACGTGATAGGCCTTCCCCTCCCTCCCTCCATCCCTTCCTTCCTCGCCCTGTAAAAAAAAACATTGCAAATATCCGCATGTCTCGCGATGCCACGATCACGTCAAATGCAGGAACCAACTCTTATTTTATTTTATTCCCTTCTTTCCTTTGGTAGGTTCAGCCGCGGGGACGTTTGTATGATAGATATGTTGTGACTTATTGGCCGAAGTAAAGTTGCAGGAGGAAGGGCGGAAGGAAAGGAGGGAAGAAGGGAAGATAATTCGTAACACGGCTTCAAAAGAAAGATGCATGGGTTCGCTGAAGTTCAGCTTGTTAGATAGCGTACGCTAATCTCATTGGAGCATGCTTCGTAAATCCTCATTGGGCGTAGGCAGGGACTGGATGGCAAATTGTTATCCTATCCAGGTACAAATATTAACTTAACAGCCGTATATGAACTTCTGAGGGATTTTCTCCAGGATGTCGTGATAGAAAGTGAGGGGAGGGGGGAGTACTGCATATGATATTGTTTGCACCTTTACAATACTCGTACACTTGCTTGTTTCTTAATACGGTGACAGAAGGACCTTACATCCCTACGACTACTCCAGCAGACCAGAACTACCGTAAGAACTCGAATAATTGGACCTCGCGCTAGGACGTCCAAAATTCCCTCTCCTGGACAGGGGGGAAAAAACACTGCAAAAATTGACCCCCTCAGCCCCAGCTTAAGACAGAAAAAAACAAAAAAGTGCCAGACCTTACCTGCAAAGGCAACTCCAACGTCCTAGCGCGAGGTCCAATTATTCGAGTTCTTACGGTACCCTACCCTACACTATTCCCTTCACTCCAATTCTATTGATAACTCTTCACCCCCAGCCAGCAAAGTCGTATTGTACCACGTTAACCAACACAAGTACTACTCTCCAGCACGCAAATCAAATCCCACACTGACAAATTCCGAAACCAGGTAACAGTACAGTACCAACCCGCGCCTATAGCACAAATCCCCAGCGGCTACAGCCTCTACTATCACAGGAAACATCATAATATTATCATACCTCACGACATAAAAAAGCACAAGTTTTGAAAAGGGAGAAAGAAAGAGTCATACGGTACCATCACCGGATCTGTAATGCTGATTTCTTCAAAAATTGCGACGTTACGGACGACGTCGTCGTCGTCGAGGATAGGTATGTAGATGACAAGGAAAACACAATCTAACTCATAATCAATGATAAATCCTCTGAAGAAAAAAGAAGAAAAAAAGAAAAAAAGATATACTGTACATACCATACCCAGCATGCATATATGCACCGTAACATAGCAAAAGGAATGCCCAGAGTAAACTCCTGAAATTTCGCAATCAAACTGGTATGCAAGAAAGCAAGCTATCAATCACTCACAAACAAGTAAACGAAACCATCCTTACAAAGATACAAATAAATGGATAAATAAATAAACACCCAATCACCCAATGCTCACGCTCACAAATGCCATGACAAAATCACGGTAAACTTCACAGATAATCACTCCGTTCCGCTGTTTGCCAAGACTTTCACCAGCCGACTTCCCGAGTTTAGGTTACCGAGAGGCTAAAGTAGTGTGATGAGTATGTATTGTACAGTGTTGCGTAAAGTGAAGTGATAGGCTTAAGTTTTCACCGGTGTTTTGTCATGATACGGTGGGTTTGGCTTTTGTTGTGTTGAAGGGGGAGTTAGGCGGCATGAAGTGTCACTCGGAATTCGTTTGAAGGTTTTATTGATGTTTAGATATTCTTTATACTCACAAAGGCTTCGTTCAAGTCTTTTGTTTGTACCACGCACGGCCTTATTGAGGACTTGTAATGTTTATTGTTTCCCTTGTTCTTCCTTTATGTTTCTTCGGTGATCTTTGTTTCTTGTTTTGTTGTTGAGGGTGTTCGGGAGTGCCGGAGGATATGGCAAGCCCGGAACACCATGTTATTTAGCTAGGCTTTTCCTATACTGTATCAAATAAGTCTTTACTGAACAATCTATCTTTGCTATCTTCCGTTGACATTTCTCCCACCTGAGCTATTGCACGTTGCTACAGGTTTTCTGGGCGGGGAGATTGTGTGTACCGTAGCATAGTGATAGTGGTGAGTGAGTGGAATTGGAATCTTGGGTGTGTTTGGTTGGTTTAATGGAAGTACGAGCTAGTTAGCCTTTCCTTGTGTAGTAGCTGTATCAGTGTTTTGGGCTTTAGTCCAGGGGAAGGGAGGGAGGGATGTTTGGGTTTTTTCTTTATGTTGGAGGTACTTGAAACGGAAGCACGTAGCGCTGTGGAAATGTTTGGGAGGGGAGTGCTGTGGCGGTGGGTGAGAATATGGCGAAATACTGTACTGTAGTTCTCAAAAATAAATTTTCTTGCTTTTGTCCTGCTGAGTAGTCTACCACTTCCTAAAAATACGGTGGGAGTTTTTAGGATTTACAGCAGCTCGCGATATCACTCATACTGTCGTACCGTACAATATTTTCTACCAGTCCCGGTAAAGACAACAAAACAGAAAACGCCAAAGTCTCTACATTCCGTTCAAACTTTGCTTTTATCCCAAGGGTACAAAAGCCCCACGAGAAATTGGCGTATCCATCGTATAGTACAGACCATACCATTTCCCCCATCACCGTCAAACGGGGCGCCACTGCCGCAGGCGCTTCCTTCAAAGCTGGCTGGCACTCCCGTCTTGGCAGAAAGTTAATCTGCGAATCAGATCAGATAACGATAAGGAAAAGGGAAAAACCGATAAGACATGGTGCGGCTCTGCTGTTGCTTCCAAGATTGGAAGAAGAAAAAAAAAAGTCACCTTTTGATTGAAGTAAGGTAAAGTTCTCGTACCAAAAGGGTGCATTCCTGAACACCACCCTTTGTTGACTACAATGATACTCCGCCACTTCCGCGCTCTTGTACTGCGGGGCTCGCCCATTTCTACATCTCGAAGGTATTACTCAGAAGTCCTGCAGACGAAGTTCGGACAGCCGAGTTTTGAGACTCATCCTTGGTTGCTTAAAGCTGGGGAAGGTAAGTAATACCCCTTCATCACCTCCCTTCATCCATTCAATAGCTATAAATCAGCCATAGCTACTTATATAGCTATGACTGAATTACATGGCAAAGCTAATGGTCACAGTCACGCCCGGAATCTCAGCACTCGAGCACGCCACACGCAGAGCAAAGCTTGCATCTGAGCTTCCTGACGGTGCCGTGGCGATTGTACCGTCTTCCCACGTCAAGTATCGCTCTGGTCCGGTGTTTTACCCGTTTCATCAGAACCCGGACTTTTTATACCTGACGGGGTTTTTGGAACCGGAGGCTTTGTGTGTTATCGGTATGTGTTGTTGAGCTTTACGCTAGTAGTGGGGATGGGGGAAAGGAGCTAATCAGGCGAAGAAAAGACGGGGCCGGTCGGGAATGGCGAACATACGTTTCATCTCTTTGTTCGGGAGAAGGACGACCATGCTGAGTTATGGGATGGGCCAAGGTCTGGAGTTCAGGCTGCTTTAGACATGTTTAATGCGGATGAGGTTTGTTTGCTTGTTTGTTTATTTAGAGGTTCTAAGGGATTGGCTAATGTATTAGGCCGGGGATATCGACCATGCTGAACACCATTTACGGCCAATACTTGAGCGGGCAAGTACGGTATATACGGATGCAGTTTCACCAATTGGAAAACCATCTGGGTTTTCAAGGCTGATTACTCCACCACCAGCAGCTGCACCGGGGTCTTTAGTACAGATACTTCAAGATAGGAGGGTGCTACCATTAAAGTATTTTATGCACAAATTACGGGTGTTCAAAAGCGAAGCGGAGGTAGCAAACATGCGGAAGGCGGGACAGATATCTGGAAGAGCATTCAATAAGGCGATTGCTGCGAAGGAACGGTTCACCATGGAACACGATCTCTGGGGCTTCCTGGAATACAAGTTTCGGACGGGTGGTTGTGAGAAGGAGGCGTATGTACCTGTTGTCGCGGGCGGGCAGGTTTGTTTCTCCTCCTGCCGCGCCTTACCGTGCTGATGTGTTAGAACTCGTTGCACATTCATTACACTAGAAACGATGATAAATTAGGGTTTGTTCCACTATGCCAATTTGTTTCTCCCGTTCTAACATATTGCAGGGAATCCGACCTTGTTCTTGTAGATGCTGGTGGAGTAAGGTCCCCTAACCCTACCGGTAATATCCGTCCTATTAACGTCTATAGCAATACGGGGGCTACGTAACAGACATAACCCGCACCTGGCCTGTCTCCGGAACCTTCACTCCTGCGCAAAAGGATCTCTACCAAGCCGTCCTGAATGTGCAAAAACGATGCGTATCCCTATGCCATGAGAGTGCTTGCATATCACTCGACGAAATCCACGAGGTATCAGAGATTGAGCTCGAATCCGAACTAAAAAGGCTCGGGTTTGACCTGACTTCCTCACAATTACGCAGCGTGCTGTTCCCGCATCATGTGGGGCATTACGTCGGGCTGGATATTCACGATTGCGGAAGTTACTCCAAGAGCGGGAAGCTGCGCGCTGGTCAGTGTGTTACCGTCGAACCGTTAGTCACCCTCCCAAAATATCTGTCATCGAGCGGGGCCATTTGGTTGGAATTGGTGTAAGCTGATGGCGTATGAGCAGAGGCGTGTACGTCCCTGACGACTCTCGATGGCCAAAACATTTCCGGGGGATGGGGATACGAATTGAAGATTCTGTTTGCGTGGGCGGTGAGGGACCAGTGGTTCTTAGCGTTGAAGCCGTGAAAGAGGTTAATCATCACCCCTCTTCTCCTTCCTTCCATCCATCCACCTAATCTTTATGCAAGCGCAAATCACTAACCTAGCGTTGTGCAGATCGTCGATATCGAATCGTTGGCAGCGGGCATAACTACCGCTTAACACCCGGAATATACTTCCTACCCCGAATGGGATCCCACTTCCGTGTTTTGAGAGAAGGGGAAAAAAAAGAGAGGGTCACCGCATTTACCTACGATAGTTACTTACCTGCCTACCTACCTACTCCGGTAGTGTACTGTACCATAACACCTTTGTAGAAAAAAAATAATCGCCGCACTGTAGTTACTGTAATCTAAACTTGACGTATGACCTTATGAGATGGATAATACTCCAAGACGCATACCTACGCCGACTTGAGATAATACCCCCTGAGAATCCTTTAACCTACTCGAGTACTCGGAGTTGTAAAAAATAATCCTATCAAAATATTAGATCACATCATGTCATATTCATTTTGTTTTATTATGTCGTAAGTCTAGTCTAGTCTACCGAGTGTTTACAGTACTTCTAAACTAGGGTATCCCCCTGGAGACCTCGAGGGTTTGCTTTATTGCTATGTAGACGTTATTTGTAACAAAAAAAACCACAATTTGAGGGTTGAACATATTTAGCTCCACCAAATATGATGTACCATTACTTATTGTCCCAAACTATGATAACTTGATATAAATATTTTCCACAACTCTGCATTATATTCACTATATCAAATAGTTATGTTCTTTTAAGTTAGACTACTCCATATTACCTATTATTGATGACTAACCAATTTTTAAGTATGGTCTACTAGGTTTCTAGAACCTTCACAACCAAATTACTTTCTAATTCTTATGATATAATAATTATAGTACTTTGTACCACACATTAGTAGTTTAGTTAAGGTAACTACTATTATAAACCACTACTTCTTAATACTAGTAAGAAACATTAGTAGTATTATTCTTGGTATGACAGGGTAGTATATCCAAATATTTCAACTAAGTAGTGGTATTTATATAAGTACAACCATAAGACGAAAGTCTTGGTGAGATGGGATTTCGCTTTTTTTTCTTCTTCTGAAACAGTCTCCTCTCCTGTATAGACCTCAATTGTACAATACTCCTCTTATGCAACCCTGATCTCCAGCAAAAAGAGAAATATCCATTCACCATCACTAACACTTTTGTCTAGTGACAGTACTTAATAAAGTGTTCTTTCAAAACTTAAATTAATAACTAGCAGAGGCTTTCTCATACCTAGTGGTAATATTGAACATTGTAGTATAGTAGAAACTTTAGTTTATGAATCATGTAATAGTTAATATATGTAAGTGATTATAGAAAAAAACTAACTAATGGGAGAAACCTCAGATTTTAAATATCTACTGCTGACCTCTACTAATAGAAGTATACATATAAGCTATATACTAATCACTCCTGATAGGGTTTATTCTAAGCAATATAAAGAAGTATAAATATTATAAGTTATATTATTAAACTTTCTTTCATAAGTTTTCTGATAAAATATCATTAGTAATATGGAATAAAGTAAACCAAAACTAATAACATAATATTATTTATAAAGTAATATTTCAATATTTATATATCATAGTCTCTTGTTATGTGTGAAAATATTATGATATTTTTATATTTTGCAATATATTTATAGGGAGATTTATTTACTAAGGGATTATAAGTTTGTAATTGGAAAAAAAACAAATTTTTTTTTGTATACTATAAGATACTGGAATAATTGAACCTGATATTAAGGTATTGGTGTTACCTCTCCCAGTAAGGTTTGTTGAAAATTTAAGTATTTACCTTAGTAGAGAGTTAAATGTTATTCTTTTTTTTGAGGATGATTTCTCCCTTTATGTAAAGAGGGAAATTCATGATATTTTTACACATGGTTCAATTATTCTAGTTCTTATAGTATAATATTCTTATTTGATTGTATTATCATTATACTTCTACAAGGTTCAAGCAATTTATATTGATCAGAATCAACTTTCTGCAACTAATATTTTTTATATGACCACTTTATCTTCTATATTAGTTATTTCTTTCAGAGAAATAAAGTCGCATCTTTTTCATTATCCTAGATATGAGAGGAAAAATCTGTGGTTAATTATATCCTTTAAAGATAAATTTATTTTGTGATGGTGCTAAATAAACACTAATATTATGGAAATATACTATTTATTTATATTGGAATATATATTATGATAGATTTATATTATGATAGATTTATATTATATATGTTCTATCTCTCTGACTAAGAAATTCACTTGATAAAGAGCATAAGCTCTTTGCATAGTAGGTTACTTTTAGTGGTGAGATATACTTCCTACAAAGTTAAGTTCTGCTTATCCTGCCCATAAAGTAAATTTCTTCTCTATATAAATATAAGCAAGATGTTCATTTTCTATCATAAATTTATTCCTCCAGTTTGGATTTCATTCACAGGTGAAGAGAATGTACATATAATAGAAATTATATTCTTTATTACAGCATTGTAATGGATTTCTATTTATTACTAGAATGATATGACTTTTGTTTGATATAATCTAACAGGTATGTAGTAACAAGTAGTTTATATTAGAATAGTAATGGTGGGAACAGTGAGGCTTTTTAAGATTTATCAGCTGGTACTTAGTATCTATTCTGCATTGATTGGTAGTTGTGTATCATAGTCAGTCATGAGGAACTCTATATCTCACAACTACTATATAGGTGGAGAATGAATTAAGGTGTGAAAAGTTTTAAAGATCTAGTATGAATAAAGTCTACACTTTGGTTACTATCTAAATAGAATAAGATAATTCTTGCTGCCTTGTTGCCTCTCAAAACAACTTGGCCTGGAGTTCATACTTTGTGAAGGAGATGACAGACATATATACTTACTCTGTAGCATATCTCCCTCAGAAAGTGGCTTACTTTATCAAGAGCATATACTCTTTATGAAGTAATTTACTTGATTGGTAAGATAGAATGTATACATCATATGATCTCTAACTATTGCTAGTATATTGATTAACTTTATATATTAGATATTATTACATTTTAATATTAATTCTAAGATCAGATGTAAATGAAAGATATTAATATCTTATTTGTGATGAATACCATGATGTCTCATCTGATATATTATTTATTTACTGCACATTCTTTCTTTTTACTACCTCTTTATTCTTTTCTTTTAAGCATTAAGTCTTTATTTTCAAGTTCCCCCTTTTTGACTTCTCTCTATTTTCTTTTCCTTGAATCGTCTTAATCTTTATTTTTATTTTCTCGTCCACTCTCTTATTCTTTTCTTTCTCTATGTAGAAATTTGTCTTGAGATAACTTAACTACAGTAACTCCTTGCTATTGGAGCTATTATAGTAGCACATACACGGGATAATAACTTACTGAACAGGGCGTTTGGGGAAAATGAGTATTTTGTGGCAATGCGTTTCCAGCCTTATCGCTGGTTTTTGTATGAGACCGCACCGCCACAAATTACTTATCACCCCCTGTACTTTATCATCTCGCAATCAGATACGGTAGACTAAGCCTTTCCACAACGGACACAAGAGTACTGTACCAATACGATTAGAAGAGTTCCAAAAGTCGACACATACAGCTACTCCGCCGCCGTACTGTAATAACTTATGATTAGTACGATACTCTATGGCGCACCACATCATCATCATCATCACCATTACATTCATTCCGGGATTCGCATCCGGGCCATACAATACCGTAGTCTATCTCCAGCCTCTCCATCGCCGCTCCCACTTCCTTTTCCACACAATTCCACTTCATTCCACACAATACCAACAACCCAACCACAAATCCTTCAATTCCATAATTCCCCCCCCCCCAGCCGCATGCTGTGCTTTAGCGCCCTCCAAGCATCCGTAGGCAGACAGATAAATAGACTCCCGAGTGATACCCTGTGATGATGCCGTTGAACCACCCCTCCTCCACACCTTTCTGGGAAAATTTGGCAATGACCGGGGGTACCGTTACATCTGCCGGCTGGTAGGTCGGTCGGTCGGTCGGATATGGCAGCCGTAGTGAGCGGGTGATCGGCGGTTTTGTTTGTAGTGTGGGTGGATAAGTTAACCACGGAGGGGGGAGTGTGTTTTTCTTCTCTTTTCGGATGTGTGTGTGTGTGTGCTGCATGTTATTTGTGAGATTGGGTCGGTCGGTCGGTCGGGGAAGGGATAGTGGAGTACCGTACGGCTCACAAAATTGGATCGGGCGGGGGGGTACAGGAAATGTGCAGATAGAAAGGTGGGTAAGGTGTGAAAGCCGAACTAACGAATGAATAGTGAGGGTTTGTTATTTTTTTTTTTTTTTTTTTGAGGATAGAAGTCGTGTGATATTTCTAACTACAAGTCAAAGTACAAGGGGAAATTGAAGAGGAGAAGGAGGAGGAAAAAAGGAGATGTTCAAGAAATAGTTAGCGGAGGCAAAAATAAAATATGGAACGGAAAAGACGTGGTGAAGAGAGAGAGAGAGAGAGGAAACAAGAAACAATATATTGCAGCAAGAGTCTCAAGCAACCCTCCTAAGGAAAGCCTCCAACTGCTGTTGTGAGAGTTTAGGCCTCTTACTTGACTCCTCGGACTGGATGCTGCAAGATCGCTTTCTCGTTGGCGAAGTGTTCCTCGAGGAAGGGTCATTATGGTTATGACTTACGTACTGGTGATAGAGGTCGTTCGAGATCCATTTCCGCGGCGATCCCTGCGGCCGTGCTTCAGGCGACTTGGAACTGTAGATGGGCGGTGGCATTCGCGGCAGGGTTTTTGGGGGATGCGAGTGCGGCGACGAGAAGGGCAAGTTTACGAACGCCCTTATTTCTGCATCCCCTGAGGACTCCGAAGACACGTCTTCCGAAGACGGGTCGCTGGTTTCTGGAGACTCATTCGGGTCTGAAGATGTGCGGTAGTATGTTGTATCAATATCATCGCCAGCAGCTTGTCGGAAGGGTTTCAGTAGTCTAAGATAACAGTTTGCTAGGTCGTCGTGTTCTGCACAGTATTCCACTATACGGGTGCATCGAGCGGCTGCAGCCAAGTCCTCTTGGTATTGGGGATACGGCTGTCCGAGCATCCTTTTTTGAGCCGTGTAAAAGAGTAGGATGAGACCAGCATTGAACGATGAGTATCTATTCAACTTGGCAGTTCATTAGATATGTTCGTAGCCATTTGCTTTGTTTTCATACTTTGAACCCTTTCTGTTTGCTTGTTCAAGGAGTGGAATGGTTTCTCACATGGTCACCCAGCAATTTTTGAAAAGATCTTTATGTGAATATAGGTTCCCTAATAGTTCTGATGTCTCCCTCCCCGCAGATAAACATGCTTTTGCGAGGCTCAGTGCTTCCCCAGTACTTCCTTCGAATGAATCGCCCCCGGCCCCACCTGCCAGCTCTACTACAACTCTCCGGGTGAGGAGTATTACAGTCCCCAGATACACCATGTGAAGGGTGAAAAGTGATGTGTCGGCCAAATACTCTCCCGGAGACAGTCCGGGTTTGCCTAGTTTCATCGGCTCTGGTAGATTATCATATCGGAGATTTAACTTCGCCATGTGATCGCACATGAATCCAAGGTCAATGACTGGTGGAGCAAAGACGCTCTTGAGAATCCTGCTAGCTAGAAACCCGATATTCACAATTTCCGTCTGCAAGGAATTTCTCCGTGATGAGTTTCGGGCATCGTCACTTCTTTCCTATGTACCTGTGAGTAAGAGCCTACTGGTATTTGGGCATGGGATCTGAACTAATTCTGCAAGCTCAATGGTGTCGTATGCTGCACTCCAAATGGGTATGCGACCTAGAGATGTGGCTAAGAAGCTGCTGATATTAGCACACAGACAAACGGTAAGTGGGACTGATTTAACTTTTCCAGAAATAATAATGTCCGCCATAACCTGCGATATCCAACCCAATCTGCGTCAGTCATATAATTTGGCCGTGTATCGACTTGAAGGTTCCTGGAATGGGCAATTTGTAGTGCCTTGCCTACGATCCGAGTTAATCCTTAACGATAGTGCGAGATGTTCACTGGAGAACATACACACATATCCCCAGCTTGACACCTTCTTTTCTGACATTGAATAAAGCGCCGCCAGAGCGAGTATCTTCATCCCTTTCAATTCGTCCTTCTCTAGGCATTGGTCTAAATGAGCCTTGACCGTATCAAAAAATGTTGCGTGCGCCTCCTTTGGAATGTTATCCGCCCATGAGCACCCCACCGCAGCAGTAGCAAAGAGCTCACACAAAGTCAATAATTGGCACCCCTTCGCATAGACATCCTTTAACGTCTTCTTGGTTTCAATTTCCTCTGCAAAATATAGGTGTTGTAAGGCAGACTGACACACGAAGAATCTATCGATCGCTAGGCTTGTGGTGGAGTATGGGGGTAGTTGACTTAAATGTGAAGACGCTAAAGGTTGATTTGTGGTGGTAAGCGACTTTCTTGATTCATCGTGAAGAAGCTTTTGCTGTTCTGGTTTCGGTAGAAGCCGTGCCAATGCCTCTGATAACGATATTTCGGAGGAGTCCACGAGAGGACTTTGTGCCTGTCTGAAACAGGGATTTGTAAGATACTGGGTGAAAAGTAGATCGTCGCCGGACATCTCATCTAATGCTAAAGGGGGAAGGAATTGGTATATGGAGGTACAGGCTGTTGCGTCCTTTTTAAAAAAAAAAAAAAAAATCAAGGGAAGGGGGTCTGTATGAATATGAAGAGTACCAAGAGGGTGCTTATAGGTGGAAGTCTTATCCGGAAAGGTGTTGCAGAAGGGGTCACGTCATAATGGAGCATTGCCTTTTTCAATGATTTTTGTGCCCCCGGCCTTTTCTCTGGTTCAAAATAAGAGATAATGATCCATGTTGCGGGTGATACTATTAAGTCCCCGATACCGTAGGAGTACCGTTGCCCACGCTAGTTTAGCATATCCGAGTCGTTGAATGGTAAAGTACTCGCGCGGCCGAGTTGAAGCCGGGCACCTCATTCGAGTAGTGATCGACGAACGAATAATAGGCTTGGACTGAATGAGATTAAGAACCAAATACGGTACAGATAGAGCTTCAACTACTAGTTTCACTACTAGTTTCCACCACACATGAGTTCATTGTGTCTAGTAGGTAACATTTCCCTCCAAACTTATGCATGGAAGTTGTTATTACCGTTATGGAGAATAATTCAAGATGTGTTTGTGGCATCATCAAACTTTGGAGGTAGTAGATTTGAAGACAATTAGAAGGTTTTTGGGAATACACGGGTCATACAAAGTACCAGTGCTTAAATAAGGTATCACAGTAGATTATATGGTATACTGTCTACTATTTTCTCCGGTATATCCAAATTATATCACGTATCTTGGCACTCCACTGCCTCTTCTCATTCGTTGGTTGATCACTACTAGAACGAGGTGCCCGGCTTCAACTCGGCCGCGTGAGTACGGTAGGTTATCCGCACAGTAGTGCACTTCTCTATATATGGAAGCCATGGATCCCATTCAATGGGCACCATCGTACCGTACTCGAGTAACAACTAGATGGTGATTTTGAAATCCTTCCTTGGGGCGGAGTGTCTTCTATTTAGAGAACTACTTTACCATGATAAGCTCCTCTAGTTTGATTTCGCATGAGCCCCACTTGACATCGAAAAACGACAACTCTCTTTACCCCACATCCCTCGAGGGCCTAGACTCATGGGCTCCTTCTAATGGTAAGAAGTTGCGCCGACTTGAATCTGGTGTGGTACAGACTTTGTCGGACCTATCATGCTTACTCGTTGAGTGGGTCCTCTAGGGTTAGGTTTGTGTCCCTGGGGGTGCTATGGCAATCCCTAAGAACTCGAATAAACGGGCCGTGTGCTAGGTAGTCCAAAATTTCCTCCTCTGGAAAAGGGACGAAGGATACAGCAAAAAACCTGCTTTCCGAGACAAATAAAAAAAGAAAAAAACACCAGACCTTGCCAGGAGAGGCAACTCCAACGTCCTAGCACAAGGTCCGTTTACCGTACGGTATTTGAGTTCTTACGGTATACTTCAATCTTGTGTCACTTCGCAAAATACTGTATTTTGCAATGATAACAGTAAGCGCCAGTGCTCGAATGACGATTGGTGATAGAAGGTATAGTATCATACCAGGAGCAGGAAACTCTTCAAACAGGCACGGGATAGTGCCGATACTTGTGCAGTAGTGGTGAATCTGGGCTACTCGGGGTTCGCACTGTAAATTCTCTAGATTTCTAAACCTTCAGAATACATCCTCTTGATGGTATGATAGGTGTCAAGTTCAGCTTAAACAACCAGCTGGCCATAATGGAAAATTGTCAGAATCAGGGGTAGTAAATATTTTTTTGAGGGAGCGGCTTAACTTCCGATCCATCCAAGCCCTCGGTTTTTGGGATTTATCTCCTGCGGATCATAACCAGGTCGGAAGAGCACCGGAAGATCAGGATTTTGAAAATATATTTCGTCATTGATAAGAGTACAGTACTGTTCGACCCACTGGTTATGTGGTATTTTGGCACCAAGACTCTTGTGGATAGATCTTTTAGATGGTCCAACTGCCCTGAAAAATTGCTGGAGGTCAATAGTAAACTCTACTGCGCTTGAATTTGCTAGAAGAATATCGTACCGATATTCAGGAATGGCCTGTACTGCACAAGCCCATGTTCTACTGGAGAAAAGCCTATCACTTTAATAACTTGTTGACAGTGATACTGGAATGGTAAACACAGAGGCACTCTTTGTTGATTTCCATCGACATCTCGGCTAGATCTGTGTAGGTAGGACTACTGTACCGGTATGGGTTTCGGGTATGGTAGGTTCTGTTTCTGATACCGCTTGTGGGATTTGCATCGAGTTGTCAATTGGCTGGGGGCAATGATTGCATTGTAGTTGAATAAACTGAGCTCCCATTAATTGATCTGAGCTTTCTCAGGGGGCTTGCAATGAGAAACTACTGGCCCTGACGTGAGGTCTGGTAAATCGAGCAGACCATCATATTCCTGGGAACAAGAATTGGATGCACCATAAATAAGGAAGGGGGCTCAGTTCAGAGATTTTTGTTGGACAAGGAGAGAGTTTCTTTTCGGAAATGGCTGATTGAACAAACAAAGAGGAAAAAGGAGATATGGTAGGCATGAGTTTGTTTATTCGTTGCTTGGAGGGTGTTCCATTTATGTATCGTCGTCCCATGTAATAAAATTCACGTGATGCGAAAAAAAGTATTAATCTCAATTCAATACTTTACTGATACGATATCGAAGGATTGGTGTTCGTAGGTCATAGGTCTACTGTAAGTGGGATACTGTAAAGGGTATGGGAGTTTAGAACTGGACTATCGCAATGCTTTCTCAGCCTTTGATAACTTAACGGGACCACGATATGGGATCTTTCAATACCGGCACTACCCATGAAGTGTAAGGTTCTATGGTAGGTAGAGGCTTAAGATAGATCAAGGTTGGTATCATGTTATAGATGAAAACCTGCGTCTGCATGGTACGATAATGAGCTGAAGGTTAAGGTTAGGCGCGCTGCGACTATTTCCAAGTCAACCGCAGATAGACCTCAGATAACTTATTATGCTGTCCAAAGTTCATCGGCGAAGCATTCCTGGATACCAGCTTAGTGCCTTTCTAATCTTTTAAATGTCATGATTTATTGATATATACAGTACTGACTCCCAGGACCAAGATTTGTAATGGAGATTGTGGGCGAAGAAAAAAAGAAAAATTGTAAAGAAACCCACACACCACAAGATAATGACAGGCCACATTACTTGCCTAGATATTTTTCTTACTGTGATATTGTGATATCGCCTTCTTTTTTGGGATGGACAAATTCCTTTGAACGCGGAGGACAAAGTTTCAAATTTAACATCCTGGCTGGGGGTCTCAGTTAGAATCGACCAAAAATTATGGGAATACACTAGCAGCGGTTGTTATTGGCTCGGGCTCGGTCTGCCTTATCCTCTGCCTAGATCGTCGTATAGGGGTCATCATAGGGGACGGTACTTTCTGTATTTTACGTCTTCTCCCTTGATTGAGTTCCGCCCGGTCCGCCATCCATAGTCGAGCCTGTTTAGACTAACCAGAGAATGCTCATTTTATAAAGTATAATTTCCTCGGATCCTTTACGGTCGGTACAACTACGTGAGACATGAGGGTTGAAGTGGCGCATGGCGTTTAAGTGGCATTAGTTGCGCTATTAAAGCGTAACTTAGACGGTTATCCGGATGCGGGTTAAAAGAGGCGCCCACTGGATTGCATGATTTTATAACGGGATTTTTGCAAGGGATGGTATGAGGAGCAGGTTGCGTGTGATATAATTCTGGTGAGTGTTCTATAACACTTGGGATAGTACAAAGGTTCGGGTTCGATGAGCTTCAATCCACTCGATTTCACTGGGGTTCTCGTAGATGAATCCTATAATGATAGTGGTTACAATTACTTTCAACTGATAGAATTAGTCTGATATTGGTTCCGTCATGCAACGGAGTATCCATCAAAGCCACTGAATAGAATTTTGGCAAAAATGAGACCCGGTGTGCTCTCGTGGGGCCGTGGTTTTATTTCCGCAAACGTGCTACAGCGAGGGGAATGGAACTTGAGCCCAATTGAGCAGGAAACGCTCCAACGGGTAATGGAAGAAGGATGAGATGACAAGGTCTGTATATATCTTGCGAAGAGAGTCAGCCTTTTTGATGATATAAACCTTTTTTTAAGAATGCCTTAACATTACCTGCTAAAACTAAAATTTGTATACAAGCATTAAATTGGCTCGTGATAGTGAGAAGGATATTCCTAGCAGAACGCTACCCAGTCGATGGGTTGAATCCCCCATGGACCACTCACTGGAATTAGCATGCAAACTTCCCAGCGAGATAGTAAATGGGAATTGATGACGGTATACAAGAAAAATTGGGGACAGTTGATTTGAGTCGCGCATATGGCGGCAAGCCTCGGTGTGAAAATATCGAGGCTTTGACAAATGCCAGTATGATATCGGCCTTGTGTAGGCGTATGAATGCACGCATGTCTTCACGCCGACTGTCAACTGCGGGGAGGGCGGTAGGCTACAGTGCAAGGCTTTATTTATTGGCCGTCTTATGTCCCCCCAATTCCCACATCCAAGGTTTTTCTGTTAAATTCTCTGGAATATAGCCGCCACCTATCGAGGTACTTTCTCTCCTATTTGGTGAGGGCACAGCTAGCCACGGTGCAGGAGGCATGTATGTCTATTGGTAGTTTTTACGATCCTATTGAGCATTTACAGATAAAAGACTAAATGCGCGCCTACACAAACTGTAAGGCGGGAACTTCTCTGTGCATAGACACCTATCCCCTTATTTTGTACGAGTACTGCTAACAAATCACCTATTGCTTGGCTAAATATATAGGGCATGTTGTTCCTGCTCTTTTCAACTTGGAACCTTACATAAAATGACATTTTCAACTCTTTTCCAACCTGGAACACAAGAATTGGGAGTTTTTTTTTGGGTTCGGCATCGGAGTCCATACAAAACTTTTGTGCCTTCAACGGTAATCGCCTTTACTATCCGAGCTTTCGTGGGCACTATCATTTTCTGTGTTGACCAGTGGCTGCTACGGCGGCTTGACGTTTCTCCCACTCTCAGAGTATACATCTGTTGGGGATTACGACTCTGAGAGCAAGACTATGGTCACGAGACCCATCAGTATAAACCATAAATCATAAGGGTTCAACACAATACATTACAAAACCTTGAATCAGGTTAGGGTCCTAGTCACTCTTGACAAATGGTTGGCTGGGTTTACCCTTGGGACGTAAGGGTGGATTCATGAAGGATGCTATAGCTAACCGGAGAGAACAGAGTAATCAATGAGAGGGAGATTTTGAGATGCTTATTGGCAGACAATAGACATCTCTAATCTAAGGGGGTCTTGGAATTCGGTCACTGGTAGAGAAGAATCTATTGCCTACTCTAGGTGATCACTGATGATTTTATATCTCTAGTTACAAAGAGGTCCGGCATAAGAAAGCCGCTAAGAAACATCGATGATAAGATATTAATTTCGGAAGTTAAACAGTGCTACCAAGGGCACTCAGATATGAAAGGGACCCAAGGAGGCGGAGAAATTTTACCAATACAGGTTTTGGAGCGCCATGTTTGAGGTACTCTTTTTTTTCTGGGATATCATGGGGTGCTTGACAGAAGGACCTAGCTGGAATCTCAGAGGCCAAGTTAGGCTAAGGAGGAATGTGATGATTGCAGAGATCATATTCGGGAGTAAAGCCATAATCGGCCACAGCCAGGAAAAACTTTCTTCGTTTCGTTTTTGTGGGGTTGAGGAGATTTCGGATCTTTATAACATCTTACGCCGGGCAACCTCTGAGTAATATGCCGAGACCTGGACCTGAGGAATTTCAATTGCCGAGGAATGCCAACTACTGCCAACAGAGTCTCTGATGGCGCTCTATCTTTGGGTTATTTTGAAACAACTCCTGAAGATCCCAGCATCGTGAGAATTTAGACTTCTAGCAGGGTTCGAAAGAACGTGAGGGAAAATTTTACCCAGGCGGATTCAGCCTTCTATAAAAGCAAGCATGAATCGTCGGGAAAAGTATCGCAAACTGTAAGTGCATTGCTGGAACGGAGTCGGGGGATATCCGGCCATAAAAACTTTAACAGGTAAGGAAGAGGCAGAGCCCAGAGAATGATCTTCTGACATTAAAAATAAATGGCTGCGGCTAACTTGATTTTGGTTTCTAGGGGAAGGGTTGCTGATTGGTTGGAGGGTTTAATACTAGCGCGAAGGAAACTCGGCTATCGTGTTGAACATTGGATCAGCTTCAGCCCTACCAATGCTGCACCGTATCATACCAACTCATCGCAAGTGATGGAATAACTCTAGAACTCTCAACAACAATCGGGGCTGCGAGCGTCGGTGTCCTTGATTCACTGGGTGTCTGGGATTCATAGGGCTTACCCTATGCCCTTGCCTTTTTTTTTGGTACCAGTTATGTTTTCATTTGGGTGCTATTTGGACGGTGGAAATGGTTTCAGTGTTTCCTGGGCCTGCCGAAACATCTATCACCGCTTGGTATGGGGACTGAAGTCAAGATGGTCGGGCTAAAAACAAGGGTTCAAGCTATTGCGGGGCACTTTCAATCCCACTTCTCTGCGAATCGGAAAAGGAGCAGATCCTACAATTCAGAATACTGTACAGCACTAGAGTCCGAGTCAGCTCAGGTACTGTGCACAATAGAGGGATTCAGCCCCGGGGTCGAAAAAGCGTTTCTCGAGTGCCAAGTTTCAAGTTGATCTGTAAATCTTGTATGCAAAAAAGGAGTTACACACACCAAAGTCTTGCCACTCGAAAAACCTGCATAAACGTTTTTCGACCCTGGGGCTGAATGCCTCTAATAGCAGCACTCGGTGAGTTTAACATACTGTACCACCCATACCGGTTGGGACCGTCAGCTGTCAGCATTGTGTGTCCCGTCCCACAAAATCACCATTTTTGTCAGTGTCAGCATGCTCTGTCCCAACATTTCTGACCAGTCAGTCCCTCCAAATTATGGAGAAACTTTGGCATCTTCCAGTTTCTTTTTTCTTATTTCTTTGTGTTGAGAAAAACACATTTCTTCTCCAGTCTTAAGAAAACCACAGTAAGACAGTTTAAAATTTGCTACAAAAAGAAAGAAAAAAGTAATCTTGTTTGTTCTACAAAAATCAAAAAAATACTTTTGTCCCATCTATTTTTGTGTCAGTACAGGTTGTGCCAAATTCCTGGACCTGTTTTTTTGTGTCACCAATTTTGTCTGTCCCAACTGGTATGGGTGGTACAGTACCGTAAAAACCGAAATAATTGAGAACCACGCTAAGACGTCCAGAATTTCCCCCTTCGGATTAAGGGGAGAAAACAGCGAAAAGATTGCCTTTTAGCCCTCAGCTGAGACAAATAAAAAGAAAAAAAGCAACAGACCTTGCCAGGAGAGGCCAATCCAACGTCCTAGCGAGATTCTCAATTATTTCGGTTTTTACGGTACTGTCAGACCCGTGGATGGCCTACAAGTATATTACGACACATTGCGTGGGCTTGAATTTGTGATGCGGACAGCAGGTCCCGGTCTTGTATTTATAGCCCCCTATATCCCTTAGCAATAATCAAGGAGGACCGCCGCCCCCTCAACACCTTACACGAGAGGCCTCCCACAGTACCCTACTAAGCTAGCACTATTTTACACTTAAGGTAGCGCACTGAGGTCTTTTGCAAGAGGCTGATTAATGATGGATAGTCTTTTCCTATCTTCGCTACCCTCCGCAAGCGAGCTTATCTAATACCTCCAACATTCAACTAACTTTTCCCAGGTCATGAAATCATACTCGGGCTTTTTTCGTATCTGAGTGATAATTGGTAGGCCTCAGGTCAATTACGCGAATGAACTGGAACAGAGGGGAGAAGGATGATAAAGGGAATTGGCCTCAGTTGTGATAGCTGTTGCGAGGGTGGTGGTGGACTATCAAGTCCCTTGGATCGGTGGGCGCTTGGGATGGTTTTATCCATCTTTCGGGGAAGGCTGGCTTACCTAGGATTACTCTCTAGGAATTCGGTACTGCGACTCTATTTCTATCATTCAGCGATGGGCTTTGTTCATTCGGATCATAAGATCCGATTAAAAAATTCATTACTGCCTCAAATTACCTAGGCAACTATTTCAGCTTTGGATTTGACACTGGGGTTTAGTAGTTGGTAATCTACCGTACGCATGGAAGTGCGGCGTTCTCGTGCCGCGAGTGGAATTTGTGGGTGTGCTGTGGTACAATCAACGAGTTGGAGCCTCAACCAAATTTCGTGAAAATCAGCCCAAAAGCGAGTTTGATGGGGGGAAATTTGGCTATGCGGTTGAATCTACATTCGTTAAACACGATAGCCGACGGAAGCGGGTAAGGCGGGGCTGAAAACACCAATTTTACTTTTCCCTGGTAGCCTCAAAGAGAGTACCTAACCACAACCCATCCACAGCACCGCAGTTATACGATATAGTGTTTGATTGACTGGTGTACTATAAGCGGGCTCCACTTGAGATTGAATTAGTGATTTCTGATTTGTTGGGGAAATATTGAGTGGAGGGTTCATCGGAGCCTATGACGGTGGACACAAGAAGCAGCGCGTTTATTCCGTCCTCCGGAAAGGGTTTCTTTGACATTTCGTTGTGGACTTTGTTCTTCAATGTTCTATGCGAACAAACATTGCTCAGCTGACTTTTATCGGCTATGAACCTATTTATTTTGGACTCCGTGTTCGTGGTGCTGGGTGGGGCATCGGCGGCTAAGACAGTGCGGGACTAGCGCCTTAACGCCGCAGTGGTAGAAACTCTATGGATGTGTTATCGTTGGGTGTCGAGGAAACCGCCTTATACGGAGGCCATTTAGAAATACTGAACATGCTTTATTGTATGTATGTATGGATCCAGGTTGAGGAGTGTTCAAATCTTAGCTGGCTAGAGCTGCAGCGAGGGAGAGACTTCAGGCACGAGGGTATCATGACGGCCATCTCGAAAATCAAAAGCTGTCTGTCATTTCATTGCTGAAATCTCAGGTTTTTGGGTCGCATTTCCACTCGCAGTAACTAGAGCTTAATTTTGACCTATAAGCTATCGTATGATAGCCACTAGAGAGCGGGGCTTTATTCTAGAATACCCCGCCACAAGGGAAAGGGAGTGTGCTCTAAGCTTGGGGTAAAGTTAATGCATTAATATGGTCATGTTCAACTGAAAGTTTTATTAACTAAACTAATTTTTCACATACTTTCATCCTATCAGGTCGAGGCGCGGTCCATAGGCCAAAGAACCTCTCCCCCCACCATATACCGGTCATTTGGGGCTCAAATCTAATATCACTGCCTTGCGTGGCTTGGGGATCAACACTGGTAAAAGGAAAGGTAGCGGTAGTGTCGAGTGGACTCATTTTGGCTATCTAATAGCTGCCCTTAATTTTTTAGGCTTGGTCGAGAATCACATCCTTGTGGGATCGACCCCCGGACTAGCTCCAACGCCCCAGTTTGACATCTGCAACAATTCCGGGGAATAGGTCATAAGGCGGCCATATGTGTTCTGGTGGCTTGCTACTGATAGACTAAACATGCCATTTCAAACGTCCCCCTTTCCGAGCCCATACTAGGGTCGGGAGAAACTCAATGACGTTTTTTTTTTTGAATTGGGGTGAAAAACTGAGTATTAAAAGCCCGTTGCCCCCGGGCAATATTTTCACTCCTAGACAGAGATCAACACACGATACCAGAGAGATACACACATTCTCACCTTCAACTTAACTTTTTCGAAACTCAATTTCAGTTGTATAGGCTCTTGCACCTCGGTTTAAAATCTTTTTGATCCTCGTCTCGCAGCGCCAAATTTGAGCAGTTTTATATCGAGTGTCCACCACTGAGACCACCACCTCCAACCTACCTGTAAATACCAAGACTGCATCACTAGGAACAAGAGAATCACAAGATAAATATGTGCCATTTCAAGGTAGTTAAATGGACCGGGTGTGGATGCGAGAGGAAGATCACTATATCTATATGTTCACAAGGTGAAAATCTCCCAACTCATTTGGATAGGTCTCCAGCCATGCTTTGAATTACTAGTCTTTATTGGCTTCAGGCATGGAAGGACTTAATTCTTACCCACTGCTTTAATTTCTTTAGCTAACATCAATGGTATTAAAGGGAATGGAGACGGTAACTGTAGTGGAGCGTCCAGATATGAAAGGGGTGTACAGGGTGGTGTTTGCGGCCATCCAGATTGCCGGTACTATGAATATAATCGCAACACGAGATGGAGTACCTCAAACAGCCAAGAGTTTTCAGGTCATCGCAACGGATATGCTTCATCAACTCGGCGTTACTCTAGACGCTCATCTCCTGTCACCTCAACCTATGGGTCCTATTGCCCTGGGAAATGAGAGGTCCAGGCTCCGAGCTGGTAAAATATCCTGACTTCAAGTATACCGGCATCCATAAATACCTTGCACAGCAATAATGATTCTTTCGTCAATTGGAGAACAAACCTAAGCCTATCCAACATACTAACCAGAGTCCGCACCGGGGTTCTAGTTCCATAGTTAATTGAGGTCGAAAAAATGCCGCCCCGCCAAACGTCTTGACACTATTTCGAGAGGGTCTATTCATTTCAATACGTCTGTCCCCAATAGAAGACGATGGGGAGTTCCCCAATGAGTATTCACGTTACCTCCAGGCACCATTCCAATGCTTGAATTCCTAGTTTCTTGTATTTTCTTTTCTTATTCCGGAGTCCGGTGTTCTTTATATGTCCCTGATATCAGGCTAAGGCCCGCTTAGGTGTTTTCATTCCATATGATTTTTCATCTTTCTATCTTACTGTACCTTTCCCTTGCTTTATCCCTTCTCTGTCTGCGTTATTACTTTTATTTTCTTAGATTTAGAATTTCTCCCTTAATCCTTTTAGATGGTCTGGTGTTGCGGTGTTTTTACGGCTGAATGCTCTTGTTGCCCAAGATTTCTTTCCCCTGCCTAGACTGGCTTTGCTTTTTTTTTTCTTTCCAACCCATACACTTTGTACTTTAACTTAGATTTATAATTTGTTCAAGCTTTAATATTATACTTTTACCTGAACATGAAGTGTATCTTTATTGGACTAACAAATGCCAAGATTCTGGGTCTTTGAGAGGGCAATGAAACTTTTTCATGCTCAAAAGCCCTTCACAAACCACGGCCCTAAAAGTCCGCCGCACGAGGCGAACCTTCTAAACGATAAATTATTTTTTTCTTTATGGTGAAACCGTACCTTACCTTATCTTACTCGCATCATGAATTCCACGGCTCCAGCACCGGGCTGAACGCTAGTGACCCCAGACCATGGGTTTAACAGCCTGATGCGGGCGAAATCCCTGGCGGGGGTGTGCAGCACAGGTTTATTTGGCGCGTGATCAAGATATCATACGCGAGTGTCAGGTCGGCCGCATAGACTAGGCGGCACGAGGACTCAACTCTCTTTTATTTGGTTCCTGAGGCTCTTTTGCGCCTCTTCATTATATGAGACGATTGGTTCATTTATGTGGGAACAATATGGGTACTTACTGCTGTACTTGCAGCTATACTTTTGTTTGGGGTAAAAGCCCTTACTGCTCCAGGGAGGAATACCAATTAAGGTAGGGATTTTACTAGTGATTGAAATTGCAACGCTAGGCGCCAAGTCCTAGGCAGTAAGAACCTTGAACAACAGCTGGCAGGGGGTAGCGTGAGCTGCTGTGTCTTACGGTGCGATGGAATATTGCGTGCACAGGACTAACTTACTACGGAGTTCCAAGAAATTCCCGAAGTCTGATATGATACAGTACTTAGGTCGATGCCTTTGATATCACGGAAGGCGGCTAATGGGTTGTGGAATTTTTAAACTTCTGACGGTGCAAGTGCCCAATCAAGGGTATGCTTGATCGCAGCATTTTAGGGAGTGTACCTTGTAGGCGAGAGTCAGAGAGTGTTAAACTCTGGGATGCCATGAATGGCATGTCGGAGACGATTCCGGGTGAGTATCAACTTTGGCGTTGGGCCATTCTTTACCAGGTTGGGCTTTGCAACACTACCCAGAGCCCGACAATGGCTCCTCCGAGGAGAGACTAATCGAGACTTGGATGATTTGGATGTTTTTTATCAAGTCATTGCCCTAATTGACCTATAACTCCACTCCTGAATGAGATCTGCAAGCATCTCATTGCACGAGTGTAGCGGGTGCTTGTAACGGTAATGAATGCTGGAGTGAGTTAAATATTAACGGCCATTATTAAATCAATGACTATTCTTCAGAGGGGTTCTGCACCGATGAAATCACCAACAAGGGATCTTATTCTGTTACAAATCACTAGGTTTCTGGTTTTACCTCACAGTTTGATTATTTGGATTTCCTTCTAGAAAGCTGGTGATCATCGGTAAGAGCCCCAGCCTTACCCAGGGATCGTCTGTGCCTCTGCATCGGGATATCGCCCAACCCGTACCTTTTTTTCCCTCGCCCCTAGAAGATCTTGCAGGCGGGGAACCCAGGTTGATAGCACATCAGAATCCCAGAAAAAAGCGTTTTTTCGTGCATCGCCGTTAGAGGCTCAGACGGGTAAACCATCAAGGACCCATACCAGCAATTTACCGTGTTCGGCAAAGACACCACAGTTTTTGCTCGGATGAGACGAATTCTGAAATACCGCTCACCGCACATCATAAAGATTAAATGCCACAACAATCTTCCTGATCTTAGGCGGCTGGGCTTGCTTTGGAGTGTTAAGTGAATGAATGATTGTTACGCCCCTGGTAGTGTAACGCGGATGAGATGGAATCCTCTAGTCATTGTTTCCGGCCTTTTTGAGCCAAAAAAAAAACTCCCCGATTGAATATTGAGAAGCTTGATATCGAATACAAGTCGGCAGTGCGTCTTGTGACGTACCTATATATCATTATAGCGATAGGATGGTACCGAGTACGATGATAGTGACAAGAGTGTCCAAGGCCGGACCGCAGTCTTAGCTCTTTACGCCAGATCTTCGGTTTCTTTTCGACATCGAGAGCAGCTTTTTGTGTGAAATATAATGCATACCACGGTAGAGACGTCCAGCCTTATACATGATAGTAGGCCAAATCTATTATCGGTTGGAATGCTTTTCTCACAGAAGCTTACCTTGTGGCTGAAGTAGTGGCGCATCCAAACATCGAAAATAACTTTAAACCCTACCTGTACCGTACCACGGTCTCTTATGCCGCAGCGGCCGCGGCCTGCGCCCGTAATTTTGATTTTGAGCAATAATGGCAACTGAGTCCATAGTTGTGCGAGAACTCCCATAGGAATATCATGCTGGGGGGTGGGCCCGTGTAAGACCCACACTGTATCCTACTCGCAAGAGCATGAAATATCAGTTCACTTAATGTCTGCCATAGCTATATATAGACCTGCTATAATCTCTGCCGGGAGCTACTTGTAGGGTGCAGGGTTAGATTTGTCTGGTTGATCGACCGGTAATGTGACCAAGGTACGGTAGACCGGTATCGCAACCATGCACTCGGCGTTTATCTCATGTCGGTAATACGCTTATCCCAGACATGACGCTAGAAAAACGCCGAGACCTTTTTTCTTTTTTCTTTTTTCTTTCGACTGTAGCTCGCTAATCGCGCTTGTTTTAGCGACTGATCTTGGCCTGATAACTAACTTGTAATCGGCAGGATTACGCGCGTATAAAGGGTAATTGGTAGCGAGCGATCACATTTGCATGAGACCCCGGATTTGGACCCTGCCGTAATAATTTCTTCGGGGGTAACGAGTTTCAACCAGGTAAGATAGTTGGTTTTTTAGCTTTATTAACGGGTTCGCGTACGTAGTGCTAAGGTAAAAAAAGGGAAGGGGAGGGAGACACGAGTGACATTGTATGTCTACGGATTGGGTCATGGGCTTGGCTTTTGAAACACGTTGGACAATGTCGATCCTCAAATTAATCCGATTACAGCGATACTCGCACCTCCTGAACATCTATTTTCATTAGAAATGGCCTCGTGAAATGCGCTCACTAAGTCAGTCACGATGTTGCCACAGATAGGATAAAGCTCGGGAGCTTAACCAGTCCAGGGCCGGGAATGGTAGAGGTAGTTTCAGTAGAAGAATAGATATCAATGGTGATACTAAACAATAATCACATCAGAAAGGCATTAATGATCGTAAGGGCTTTCTTACCCAGGACCAGAAGCCTTATATGCTTCAGGGAATGAAGTAAGGTACGATCCTGCTGGAGTCCTAGTACCACTACCGATAACATTAACTTGGGCACATTCAGGGTAAAATTGCGGGGTATTGGCTTGATGCAGAGCCAAAAGTTCGTGCTGATAAAACATTAGATTGGCCAGTAAAGTGAGTAGTTGGGGGAGCATGATTATAGCGAACCCTGATCAAGTAATTCCCCGGCGCTAGGTTGGCAGGGATTTTTGAAGTCCACTGCAGGGTTTTCAAAACTGTCCCAAGGCCCCATGTTCCAGAGCGAACAATACCAGAGAGGAGACCTGATTGTATCAGCAACTAATCAAGGAGCTTGAAAAAAAACAAAAAAAAAAACTTTGGCATTTATAGACTTACCAACTTCATCAATTTTAGATTGTTCGGAATTTTGGTTAGAAGCTGATTTATAAAAGATTGAGAACTCGGCTTACCCACACGTTACCATTACCGTCGGGATCAGCAAAGGAAGCTCCAACTTTAGCCATCTACTGCAAAAGTTATCAGCCTTGGTTCGCTACACTCTGGGTACACATAATCACGCAGGAACACCTGTTAAGTTGGTGGTAGCACTCACAGCCATGACAGGGCCCTCAGCATGAGTCCATTGTGTCTATTTCGCTGTAACGCTTCCTCCAGCTGGTCAAAAAAGTTAGAGAATTACAATAATTTGGCTCTTATTGGGAATTGAGAGTCTGATTACCGGCCACTGTTGCGATCAACGCTGCTGGCCCAGTTCCCGGAGTATTACCCGTAGTTAGTACACGGCGTTAGCATGGAAAGTAATGATTGATTGATAAGACTAAGGGGCTGTGCATTTAAGCTTTGAGCCGCTAGGAGAGTATAGAGGGTCGTAGGTGCTCCATTGTCTTTGAATGGTTGTTTGGCCAGTAGGCGTATTGTGTGGAGAGAATCTGATAGGTAAAGATTAACATACACAAGCTAGAGTTAGATATCGTGCAACTTGCCCTGGGTAGGTCACGCCGTCCAAGATATAAGTAGTAACGCCACCGTGAGCGATGGCTTGACCAAGGAGTGCCGAAGCGGAGAGGAGAATCGAAAACTTCATTACGAATTAATAAATAATTTCCCCTTGGAAAACAAAGTCATCTCGACGGATTAAGAGGCCTTTTTATAATCCGGAATGGATCTTCGAGATAGATTAAAGCATTCGGGTAATAATGATAACTGCTATTGAAGTATCTACGTACTATAATACCGATGTATCGGAGTGCGGGCAGACAACGTTTTCCCCTCCGGAACTGGGAGAGGCGGTTTCGGGAAACAGATTTAAGCTGTGCTGGATATTATGGGTATATAGAGCTGCAGGGTTACTTCCTCACAATCCACTGCGGATCTTACTCCCTTTCGCTGCAAACCTCCGCTGTCAAGTTTGTCGGGGAAAAGACTTGGATGGACTACATTTCTGTATGGTGTTGGGATACGCTGTGGAGACATACCCGCTTCCCCATGATCTTATTTGTTTTTGAAGTTCTAGGGAAAGCTGTTATTACTCCACCATAATTTATGTTTGTAGGGAGAATTGTTCTTCAAAATCCGCCGGGAGGTTTTAGGTTTGAGCCGTCAAGATAAAGGGTCGAGATGCATATGTAAGAGGCCTACATCTTGGATGGCCTTTTGAAATTGTCAAGTTTACTTTAAATATTGGGCTCTTGCTCAACAAGGCCACTGTTACGATTCTGTAAATCTTGAGCGTCCATATCAGAATGATAAAACGAGATGCTGGTGAATTTAATCACATCAGAGTGGTCGGAACTTCCACAAAAGCCACATACTGGCTATGTCAAAAAATTCATAAACGCTTTTTGAACAATCCCCCTTTTGTTTGGATAGCATAGAACTGATTCCGTAAGGGTTCTTTTTTTTTCTTTTCTTTCCAACTACCCCATAGAAGAAGTAGGTGTGTTTCTTGTTTTTTTTCTTTTAGCTCGGAGGTAAGGAATTGTCGTTTATATATAGGGGATTTAGTTTAGGGACTAAGAAAACATAACTCAGGAGGGTTTAACTTAAGTTGGTATGCATATGTAAGGATAAACTTTTGATAAGGTTTGGGTAAGTTTAGCTATGGATGGATAGTCCGTCACATAAGGTGTAGTTCGATAGATTAAGTTGCAAATTTCTTCGCGGCCTATCAATCTCTACCCCGCCCTTCCACCATCCATATTATATATATACTTTATTATTGACAAAGCGGGCTAAACTCTTTGTAAAATATACTGGAGTATACTGTTCTTTTTGATCCTTGTATAACGGCTTGACTTAAGCGCTACCCTCGCTCGGTGCCTACCTACAAATCGTGGATTAATCACAAAAAATACTTCCTGTAAAGCTCAAAAAAGTTATCAGGTGCTCAACTCTAGCTTCCATCATCTTAGATAACGTACCTGAGGGCATACCGAAAAATACGGCTCAACGAAAAATGAAGAGTTTGGTGGGGATCTGCGAAAAATGATAGGCAGTGGAAGGGTGGAACCCTTGCTCTTCACCAAATTTTTCGTTGTGCCGTATTTTTCGGTCAGCCCTCAGATACGTTAATGCGGGGTAACTATAGTTTGGAGTGGATAACATTACCATAAACTTTCTTTTTCATTAAGTGGCTAAAGTACGTTGCTACGCCGGCCAACAGAAGCCAAAAGGTTGACCTTAGCTTAGCTATGGTTACCTGAGGTTTCTTTCTGTGATACTACTGTAGCATTATTGATGATCTATAATTGGCTTTAGTGAGCTAATTACCGTAAAAACTGGAATAATCGAGTCGTGTGCTATGTAGTCAGAATTGCCCCCTCTGGTAGGGTCTGGTGTTTTTTTGTTTTTTTATGTCTCTCAGAGGGGCTGAGCCGCTCCTTTTTTTTGCTGTGTTTTTCGCCCCTTTTCTAAAGTAGGGAATTCTCGACTACATAGCACACGACTCGATTATTCCAGTTTTTACGGTAGATGATAAAATCGTATGATCAAATGACTCGTTATCTTAGACGACAGTCATCGCCATTATAAACGGACAAAAAAAAAACACATGATGGAACAGCGGAGGGAGCCTACAGGTTTTTGCCTTAGTAGGGCTACAAAGCATAGCCGTTAAAGAGTGTTTGGAGAGGGAAAATATTGTGACTTACTAAGCTACAAGCTAGTTGATTAGAGAGCTTGAATTGCCGATTCTGTTAAAAAATCACTTCACTGGCTTGGAAAGCCCTAGGCTCAAGTCCACAATGTTGTTTATCCCCTAAATTATGGGAAAGTTATACTGGAATTCTATCTATGAAATTAATCACGCCCAGGAAACGTTTGTGTTGGGATAGTTGTTATGTAGAACACATTAAGAGAGTGTTGGAACATTCCGGAGGATACTTGATAAGTAGTGGAACTTGTTGATATGTTGTTAGAGGTTGTTAAAAAGCTGGAGATCATTGGCGGTGATCAAGGAAGCTTGTGGATTGTTTGTGGATTGTTGTCCGGCATTGTTGAAGGGTTCTGGACAAGTGTGGAAAAGTCGGGGAGGCGCTTGGATATATGTTTTCCTTTGTTCATTGATGTTTCTGGGTTGAGAAGGAAACCGGTAGGATACCGGAGAAGGCGTTCAAGAGGTTGTTCTTGATACTATACGGTTGGTTAGGTGTTTGTTATGGGATTGATTTTCTGTTTACCGTACCAATAATATTCTTATTACCTTTCTCCCGTGATCCCGACTCCAATAGAGGAGGCCTCATGCTTACCGTTTTTGCAAACAATATCCAGCTGTTGCAACCTATCGACGCCAGAACTGAAAACCCGAAAAACATAAAAACCACTGGAACAGGTCAAAAAAATCAGTTTCAGGCACTGAACTGGATGAAACTCTAAAAGCAAAAGCTTAGTTTTTCTAGTTATCAAAACCGATTATCTAAAACCACAAAATGGCAAGCCTGAGACGCCTCACTGGGATATTTTAAGAGAAAAGTCCCGTACCATTATTGCTCCTTGGCCTCAGGGTTCTCGCATAGGCAACATATTCCGGTTGATGACTTTTCCGGGTCCCAATTAAATCTGGGGTAAGAGAGCTGAGACCTGCCCTGATTTGGACACAGCTTGGACAAAAAAGGAGTTTACCTATCGTACTACTGATTAAATTTTTAACCTTATCCCATAGTGTCCCAGGCCAGATTGGAATTGAGGAACTTGACCAGATCAGGCAATCTGAGTGAGGATACAGTGCAAGAATCTTGAGAGGGGAGCGAGTAAACACTTTCACAGCGATTTTTCAATTGGCTGTTTTCCTTAGTAGATACTATCTAACAGGCTCTAGCAGTTTAGAACTTGGTGAGAAATTGTTGAAAACATTGATTTCTTGCCAAAGATTCTGTTTTGAGGGCGTTTACCCACTCACCCTCCATATTTTCTTGCACCATACATGATTGCAGGCGGGAATCTTACAAGCACTAGTCCAGTCGCCTCAATTCACAAGCAGGCAATCATGAAATATCACTCATATTGCCTGATCTGGTTAAGGTCCCTAACTTCAATCTGGCCTGACACACTATGGAGGTACAGCGCCTAAGTTTTGTATGTTCCACCAGCGAGGTTTGCTGCCCTTACTCCCTGTGGAACACAAAATTTAGGAGCTGTACCTCCGTATGGGATAGCTCGATAGGTTAGATAAGCTGAAATGCGAAATTGTGCAGGAGATCACCCGTAGATCTGCTCAGGGGGGCCGTTGGAGGGGAGAGGGGCAAAGGGACAGAAGCAAAGGATAAGCTCAGGATGTTATGACTATGACAGGAAGATGGCCTACAATTATGACGAAATTTTCTGCTCAACCCCGACAATGCCTTTGGTATTGAGAAGAGGTACTGTACCGAATCTCCATCAGTGATTTGGCTCTCAATTACGGTATGATGCTGAAACGGTACAAATCATGTTATATACCCTTGATATTGCCATCATAAAAGACTTTTGTAATCTATGTTTTACTGTACTGTACCATCAATGATACTATGGGGGCGTCTACGGTAGGGTGTTGAGGGGCGGTCCTCCTTGATTTATCACTATAATACAGAGGGACTATAATTTATATACTGGACAGAGACCAATCGTCCGCTTCAGGAAATTGTGCACTCAATTAGTCGTAATCTATAGTACGTGTAGGCTTTCTACAAGTCCAAAAATACAGTACTGTAAAACAATTTCTGATATAGTCGCAAGTTAACGTGTTTCACCCAGTTAGCCATCACACTGGGTAGGCGATCAGGGAAAAGATACACTTCAAAAGAATGTAAAACAAGAACCACAAACGTAAAGAACTCAAAAATTGAGGAGCATATGCACAACTGCTTACACCATCTTTGATTGAAATTTTTTTCCAGTTCCCAGAAGTCTTTTGGCTACTTTTCTGGGATAGGCTGCAGGGAAAATACTTCTAATAATACTAAGTTTTTTGTTGAAAAAAATAATAAATTCTATCAACTGAGATAAGTATCTTATTGATACAGCATTCTTCCAATCTATAAGATGTTTTTTCAATGTGTTCTACAAGTCTAAGGGTTCTGAATCTTGGATCGTAAATTTATAGCTAGAAAACTAGAAAATGCCAAATTTAGCATACAAGAAAATCGGTGGAAAAGCTTTGGAAGTATTCAAAAACAGGATTATATACTTTGATTGTTATTTAAACTTGGAATTTGGAATTTTTGTCCAAAGATTCGTTCAAATAAAATATTTTTGGGTGCCGTTGATCGTTTACCCGGTGTGATCGCATAGTGGGTGAAACACGTTACTGGATATCTCGAACAAGTCATTCTCCAGGCTAAGCTAGGGCCTGTTTTTGTTAGGAAATAGTAATTGAGTAATCGAGCGCATCTCAAGGGCTTCAAGCGTTGCTTCCGAAGAGGCCTTCTGCTGTAGTCTACTGGTAAAAGGGGGTTAAAAACAGAAGCACAGGAGGCTATGACTAAATCTTTGCTAGTGACCTACGCTTCTAACACTTTGGTGAATCTTTTCCGATAAATTCCCTGATGTATCAACTTACAGTACGAGTCCTGAGAATATTTAAAGTATAAGTTGGGATAGGAAATAGGAAAATTATTGGAGGTTCGTCTGCTATAGGATCTCCTTCTGAAAGCGTTTGATCGCTATGGTGGTCAGAGTATGAGTGTAGGTATCGATATGGTAAGGGAAGAAGTCAGGGCATGCATCATTTTCCATTAGAGACAATATTTTTTTCCATGGTGCCTATGTCAATGAAACGATATACAATCGCGGAACACTCAAATACACAGTCCTCGCGGATTAGCTTGTAGGCTAGAATGGATTACTAAGATTCAACCAATCAGTACCGTAGCGACTGTGTATTTGGACGGGGTGTGTACCGGAGCGTTCCGCGATTGTATGGCCAACATTTGCCCGTAGCCATTACCGTATTGGAATTTTTCACTTTACTGAATTACGGTAGTACCTCCATGGATCCACCTGTGCAATTCTCGTAATGTACTGTACTAGTGCAGTACTCGAGGAAGTTGGGGTTGGGGTGTGAAGGTATCATACCATACGCGTGAGGAGGAGCTGACTTTGGATGTGTTGCATCTGAGCCTCATTCTGCTGAGGAAGAACAATTTACTGAGAACTTAGTTGACGTCGACATGCTAAGACCATCCCCTGTTCACCACATCTACATCACGTTGACCAAATAATTACTTTGTCCTCCAATAAACCATCATCCGGACTCTTCTCTCTCTTTTTTTTCTTTTCTTTTTTTTTCATGACCCCACTCGAGACTTTCGGCAGATCCCCGTTTTCGACTCGAATTCGAGATCGAAAAATGATAGACGCGACTAGTAGGGTAGACTATCTGGACAAGTGCGCAAGTGACACTAGCTGTAAATTGAGTTGGTGTAGAACTAATCGTGACGTCCTCAAGTTTCAATACATACTCGGAGGGGTCATTAAAAAATGGAAAACATAACCATTGTCTCCATAAAGATTTGTATGGGGTCTGCAGAAATAGTTTTCCATTATTTAGTACCGTACTTGTACATCTATCTTGATATTGAACTAATCTATTTATCGTCTAACAGTACTTGGCAACGTTTAAAACCCTACTAGTCGCGCCTATCAATTTTCGGACTCGAATTCGAATTGAAAACAGGCATCTGCCGAAAGTCTCTACTTCGTTCCACCAAGATGCATTATCCAACAAACATGAACTCATTATTATCGCTTCTCCGGAGCCGGGATTCCGCGGGGCAGTTGATAAACCCTCTCTTCGCTATTTGTTGTTCGCATTAATCTATAAAACCCATGCGCTTCTTACTTCAAGCATTTACTCGCAAAGCCTCAGCACACAAACCTTACAACCCCTTCACACGAACATTTCCTATTATCCAAGCAAAAAAAATGGCCACCGGGACTGCAAAGATGAATGAACAACTCGTAGCGACCCAACTGTTCTGTGTCAATGGGTTGAAGGCTGTTGTTACCCGTGGTGGAACTGGCATTGGGCTGATGATTACTCAAGCCCTGGTTGCAAATGGAGCCGACGTTTATATCACTGGGCGTCGTAAGGAAGCTCTTGACACTGTTGTTGAGAAATACTCAGGAAAGGGAGGAGAAAAGGCCGGCAAAATTTATGCGTATGTGTGCTATTCCTTTTTCTATCTGCTGTGCTTAGAGATATATAGGGCACCGGCGGACATAACCTCGAAAGATGATCTTCAGCGGCTTGTAAAGGAGATCTGGGACAAGGGGCCTGACGGAATCCATCTTCTCGTTAACAATGCCGGAATTGCACCCGAGAAAGAAACAACCAAGTTCAGCGAGGATAAAGAAATCGACTTTACGTCCGCAGAATCCGTTGCCCGCCACTTGTGGGAGAATGGCACAATGGAGACTTGGCAGTGTATGCGGTTCTCGTGGCTGGATATGAGGTCAAATAGTAACAATTCGCAGAAACATTTGAAACAAACTTGACTGCCCAGTTCTTCACGGCGGCGGCATTCGTTCCATTGCTTGCCATTGGGGGCAAAAAGCAGAAGGGGTACTCATCTTCAATTGTTAACATTGCCTCAATTGCTGGTATTCTCAAAAACAGCAGCAGCGGTCAGTTTGCGTATGCTACTTCTAAAGCTGGTATTCCGCCCATTTTTCGATTATATTATTTGGTCATGTGTTAATAGGAACTTAGGATTCATACATTTGACAAAAATGCTCGGAAACTACCTTTCACAAACCAAAATCCGTGTGAATTGTATCGCGCCTGGTTTCTTTCCGAGTGAAATGACAGCCGGTTCGTCAAACGAGAATCAAAAGTCTGTATTGGAGGGTGTGGGGCAGAGGCTGCCAGCTCGTGAGTAGCCTTGTTTGAGATGTTGATAGATCACAGATTGACATAGGTATTTTAGACCGATCTGGCGACGATGCAGATATGGTTGCAGCAATCCTATATCTTGCTGGACCAGGAGGAGTCTACTTGAACGGTCAAATTTTGGTTCCTGATGGCGGTAAGCAGTTCACATACACCCGAAAGATAATAATCCACTTACGGAAATTACCAGGCGCTTTATTGACGTCCCCATCGTCAATGTAACGGGATTTTAACAGGTCGTGTATGATAAGCTTCAAGATAATGAAATTATAATATTTTTTTGAGTTTGACATTTTAGAGTGTTTGGAGGTGAGGTGAGGTGGGTTTTTCAAGACCGAGATAGGTATTTTCTTCGCTGGACAAAGTGTTATGGGTATAACGCTCGAGTGATCCAGAGTGATCCAGTAGAGTGGGCTAGCAATACAGGCTGGAGATAGCAGGTTCAACATGGGGAATACAAAACTAGGTAGCCTTTACGAAAGTCTCTTCTAGGGTTTAGATTGGTGCATGATAAGATATAGCAATGGTGACAATTTGGGCTCCTGAGTTCGGCTGGGCTCCGAGGCAGATCTCCGGAGTTGGCTATGAGGACTGTTGAAATGCTCAAGAAAGTTTAGAGCTGACTATAAGTGAATAGGTTAGTGGTATGATCTGGGAATTTGTTTGAATATAGTCCGTTATTGATAATGCTTGTACACACGGTACTTATGCAGTCCACTTCATTAAGGTGGATACTGCAGCACAGGGACCAATTAGTTCTCGGAGTTCTCTCGTGACCTGTAGGGTTAGGGTTAATAATCTTGACGGACAGTGGGTTTTTCGGTGGCCTACTGTCCAAGAGTCTAAGAAATACAATATTTCTCTCTATAGGAATATCACGAACGGCATCCTATAAGTACGACGCGATTCAAATATCGGTTATTAAAAAGGCATAGTAAAATAAGAAGTAGAGGTTCTATCCATTATCGCTTGTACAATACCGTACGGTAATTGCGACGAGTTTCTGCCTGCTATCTACAATTAATTTAGATTAAGGAGGCTGAGTGGTGCTTTGGTATGATACTCGAAAAAAAGCAAAGTGCTGATCCGCGCCTAGCAAATCCCTGCAGAGTGCTTGTAGCCAGGGCTGACAACGTAATCGCCTGATCTCCGCAAAGCTGTATTTCATCCTTTGTTTACATCGGTGCAACTTCGGAAAATCGATGGTATTATCCCAACAGTGCTCAGCTCGCGCTCTCATACCTGAGAATGGCAGAAGTGGTAGCTTTGGTTGCGAGTGTCATTACTTTGCTCGACTTAACAGGGAAACTTGCGCTCTTTGGCAATGGTTTTATCTCAGGGGCGAAGCGGGCGCCAGAGGAAGTGCGAGATCTTGTGGATGAGCTCAATACTCTGCAGAAGATCATTATTCGATTGAAGGATTTCCTCGGCAACGAACAGCAATCCTTGACTCTAGCGAAGCTTGAGGCTATCGATGGCCCACTGAATTTCTGCCTTCGAGACTTGCAACAGTTGGATATTGATTTAAACAGTCAATCGTCGGGGTTTTTCAAGGCGTTTTACAAACGATTGGGTTGGCCGCTAAGAGAACAGGAAACCCGGAAGTACATTCAGCGAATAATGCGACATAAATCTTCACTGGCAATTGAGTTGGGAACTTATCAACTGTAATACTGGATGCTGATATAGAAGGGGAGCTGAGCTGACTTGCGGCCCAGTAAAATATCTGAACAATTAAAGATCCAGGCCAATAAACAGGATTCTTGGCGGGCAGGGGAGGATAGTTTAAAAATATGTGAGTGAGACTATGGTGGTTTGCTTTAAGAGATTAAAACATGATATTGACTAATATAATACTTAGTGGGGTGGCTTTATAAGGGAAAATTCGATACGCGACATATTGATATTCAAGCTAGGAGGAAGGAGGGTATTGGAGATTGGTTATTGGAGACTCCCGAATTCCGGGGATGGAGAAATGGAGATACGCTCCCGGCTTTTTTTGGCCGCGGTATCCGTTTGTCACATATCTGCTTGTCACCGTCACTACATGAG
Source organism: Choiromyces venosus 120613-1 (assembly GCA_003788595.2). Classification (NCBI taxonomy): domain Eukaryota; kingdom Fungi; phylum Ascomycota; class Pezizomycetes; order Pezizales; family Tuberaceae; genus Choiromyces; species Choiromyces venosus. The sequence goes on from ML120372.1 coordinate 828,686, forward strand.
ATATGCTAATTTTTTGCGGATTCATAGCTGGAGCTGGAAAAACGTTCATCAGGTAAGATGAATCTATACTTTGAAGTAGACATCTTAGGCTAATACAGTATGCCCAATGATCATAGCTCACTCGTGATTGACCATCTCCAAAGTAGCATACGCAAGACTGGAGAGGCCATTGCCTACATCTATTTTGAGTACCAAAACCAAACCCAACAAAGGCCAATCGATGTCGTAGCTAGTCTAGTCCAGCAGCTTGTCAGTCAGTTGCCACGAATTCCCCAAGAGGTAGAAGCCCGGTATAAGGAGATGAGACCCAAAAGCCCAGCCTCCGAAGATCTGACGAGGATATTGTTTTCTATGCCCAAGCATTTTCCACAGGTGTTCATTGTCTGTGATGCATTAGATGAATGTGATGAGAAAACCCAGAGAGAAGACCTTCTTCCATTGTTTCGTCTTATGAATGATAAGGGCTTCCGACTTTTCCTGACTAGTCGACCACATCCGGAGGACATCCAACAATCACTCTGTTATGCGACAAAACTTAACCTCTCAGCACCGGAAACGGATATGCGGTGCTATATACAACAAAGAATTGAAAGAAATCCACAGGCAAAACATCTGGTAGAAAAAGCGGGGTGCCTGGAGGAGATAATTTCAGTGTTGGTGGAAAACGCAAAGGGGGTGTAAGTTACTGTTAATGAATTTGTCAGCCTACCATACCAGACCGCTGATTTAAAAATAGATTCCTGCTTGTTCGTTTTGATATTGAACATATATGCCAACAACCCAGTGTCTGGGATCTTAAACAAGAATTACACAAACTCAAGGGGCTTTCTCATTCGAGCGAAGAGTGGCCATTAGACCCCACCTATGATAGGATTATGGAGACACTCCGAAGTAGGCCAAAAGGAAGTGTTGACCGAGCAATAAAGATTCTGTCTTGGCTGAGCATGGCCCAACGAACGCTTACGGTAGAGGAACTACGGGTGGCTATTTCCGTCGAGGCAGATCAATATAACCTCGACGACATATATATGCCAGAGCCCACAACATTAACTGATCTCTGCGCTGGGTTAGTGGTGGTTGATGAACAGAGCGATACTATACGGCTCGTTCATCACGCAGCACAGGACTATCTTAAACGAAAGGCAGTCATAGAATCAGAACACGAGGTACACCTGGACTTAGCAATCACATGTATCAGGTATCTTTCCTTTGACGCTTTTCGAATATCTCCGGAGGAGCCGTTAAAACCGCTGCTCCGACGTTACCCTTTCCTGGACTACGCTGCTAAAAACCTCTCGTTTCACCTCCGACATTGTGGTGGGGATGTAATGCACGGGGTTCTCGTGAGGTTCTTAGAGTCATCAAACAACATTTATGCATTCCTCAGGGCTAGGGATGAGTCCTCAGACCGCGATTTGAAGCTAGGTTCAGTGTTGGGGAGGGTATACTATCATTGCGATATTGAAAACTGTCCTGACAAAGGCGAGCCGATGGAGCGCTCACGCTTTCTGTAAGTATATTCATATCCGAGTATGCGAATTGAAGGCTTATATCTCTCTAGGGATCATAAAGCGAAATACCACTCGCTCAAGCCCAGTGTCCCATACGGACCCGGGAAACAAGCCTCAGTGGCGACCGAGAGAGTCTCCGGGGGATCCGGGTTGGCTTATGCTCTCAGAGCACCTGCCAGTACTGTCACGGAACGTGACATGCAGGTTTTGCTGGATCAAGAACATGATATTGCGTCCCCGAGTCGCCGGAGTGCCATCGTAAACGCGGCAATGCGGAGAACGGTGTAATCACGGACATAACCCAGGGTAGGTTTTCTCAACACAATTATTTCGGAGGCCACGTTCCTGTGTTTCTTGGCGGGATTGATTCTAAAAGATACAGGCATACCGCACAGGACCCTACCAGAAGGTGGTGCATCTTCTGTTCAACTCGCGAGCGTACTCGAGCAACCTATGACATAACCTCAGTCGGGAACAGCAGTACTATGAGATAAATTTAGGGGTTTGCAAATCTGACCTGTTTAACTTATTGGTATTTCTTCGACGGGGCACCAACTTGGAGGTCCTCTATTGTATAAAAAGATTTTCTTAGTCTGGCTTACTGTATTTTCCTTTTTGTCTTGTCAAATGAAGGTTCTATTAATGTTGTTACTGTGCATACTTGTATCACGACAGAATTTCTTTGCGGGTCAAGTGTGAGCTGAAGATATTGAGGGAAGTGTTGTACTGTGCTCTTACTGTACAGTACTGATTTTGGTTGTGCTGGAGCGATTTGCGCTGTAGGAACGGAAAGTGCCGCTTCGTAATATAATCGCATTGTGCACACGATGTCACTAGCCACACTAAACGCTGCAAACAAACGAGCGATACTCGCACAGTAACTTAATTGCGTGCGGGATAGGAGCGAGAAAACTGACCAAAATATCAGATACAAGAGACTCGAAGTGGAGACCAACACAGCATCTCACCCATAAACAAATTATGTCGCAGTACGAATTAGAAAGTTTGCCTCAATCCAGATTAGTTTTTCTAGTGATTACTTGCAACCTCAGAAACCTTGCAGGACCGCCGACCGGCCTCTGATTCGACTTTTTACAGAAAGATATACTAGACACTGATGTAGTTGGTTCGGGGCTCTAACTTTTACAATTCCGTGGTTTAGGGCTTGTTTGGATGTCCGGAGATTGGTAGAGATTTATTTACTGATTAATATAATCTTTGCTCGGGTACAAAGCGAGGTTGGGCACCAAAGAAATGGGCGACCCGCCAACATATACAGTATGATCGCAAACTTTCTCGTTATATCCGCTTCTCCAAACCTCTCGTTATGATGCCTTTATTCTAAACTTTTCGCGGCATGGAGCTTCAAAGACAGGCGTTCCCTCACAGCTATGGTCACGAGACACGAAATGCACTAGAGCGACACAACGAAAGAAAGCCAGGGACCTGCCTGTCCACTAGCAGCGTAATCGGGGAATCTGTGCCCATAGCCTTTTGAGTGTAATCGAGTATTATCTAGGGCGTCGGTTAAGGTTGGATGGTGCGAGGTGTTTGAAATCAGCTCTTTTCACAACCAAATCACGAAATAGAATTAGCAACAAACATATCCTCCCAAAATAAGATTATTGAGAGAAACTCACCGTAGAACTATCCAATATTTGATCTTCTTTGTTTCTATCGACTTTGTTTTTTTATTGAGTCAGTATTGGGTAAAGCAAAATGGCTTTTGTATCTACCGATACACCTCAGTCTGAAAGGCTGGCTTCCAGATGTCCAGTACTTTGTGACTGACTGTGTGGAAGTCACTCATCCACAGAGATTGCCATGGCGATCAAACAAGTGCGACATACAGAGCCGCATGGTGTCGGATACCTTGTTAACCCAGGAGTAATGGTGCCTACCAAAGCCTTTTCATTTCTTACTACTTACTCAATAAAAAAGGACAAAGTCGATAGAAACAAAGAAGAGTAAATATTGAACAGTTCTACGGTAAGTTTCTCTCAATCATCTTGTTCTCTTAGGATATGTTAGCTTCTAATTGCATTTCATTATTTGGTTAACGAAAGGGCTAGTTTCAGACACCAGGCACCATCAATGCCCTGTCTTGGCGAAAACCCGTATCCCTTGGTCTGCTGAGACACTGGCGAAATCTCTCTCATGCATTAGCGCCCAAGCTAGGAGCTTGGCATCCGAGTGATATCAAATGAATCTATGCTCAAATCTACTGTACAATTCTCATATCTACATACTGGATGTTGGTTTTGTTTTTAAAATAAAAATAAAAAAAACTATTGCTATGGAACAGTGGCTAAGCTATGCCACTGGGCAAAACACGGCCGATTGCTTCCACAAAGTGCACTTGGAGGGGAGCATGACCAACACTCAAACTAAATAAGTTTAGGCCAGGAGCGGCCTTCCTTTTTACCAGTATGAAAATTGTATCTGCAGATACAACACTCTCGGTGCTTGTCCATTTTTTCAAGATGGTGAAAGGAAGAGGCTTCTACTTTGGGTTTTTGTAAGGTGTGGTGTTTTGTAAAATAAGTACATGAGGTTTTAGAGCGGTAGCATATGCTTGGTTGATAGCGGATTTGTCTGGCCCTTCCTTCCCTTCCCTTGGTACTTGGAGTCCAATCACTTAGGTGTTTAAATAGCATGTGCCGAAACTCAACTGCTGGTATAGGATGCGCCAATGGATGAGAGAGTATATCATGCTCAGCCAATTGGCCTGAATCAAGTAGCCGGTTAAACTCACTCGTTCGGGTAAGATTGAGCAAAATGTGTGCATTCATAGTTGATAAATCCAAGAAAAAATCGAAAAATGTGAGCCAGTTCCGAAGGGCATGCTGGTGCATAGTATAGCCTGTATTCATATAGTTAACAAAAGTCATAGTAGTATTATGAATTCTATGTAGCATACTTGCACGCCATTGATCAGCTATATCAACCCCACCCATATAATGGTTATAGTCATCAATTGTGGTAGGAATAAAAAAGGAAGCTTGGTCACAATCACCAAATACTTTCTGTACCATGGTAGCATTGGTACTTGTATTGCAGGTCCTCCGATGAAGACTGCGTGTAACCTCATCCCAGGGATGGACAGTAGTAAGCATTCTAACTATATTATTGTCCATCTACTGGAAACATAAAACACCATCAACTGAGTAGCCATCAATTGTATTCCACTCTATAGATACCTTTTCCTCCAGGGCAGCTGGGTATCCAATTCTATTAACCCTTGTAGTACCACAGGTACCGATTTTGCATTCTCACAATTTCTGAAAGAGGGGAATTGTTGAGAACCCATTATCCATATATATGATAAAGTGGTATCTGCAAGTATTAAGAGAGCGACAGAGTTGCAAGACAGCAGAACTGGTTAGTGAAAGGTCGGGAGCTTTATAAGCTCAGTAAAGGACTCAGTACGTGAAGTGAGTATCCAATCAATCGTATATCCCATACTGCACAAGGCAATTACTTTATAGCCTCTGGGAATAGGCTTGCTTGGTATACGGACTGTATGAAAGCTTTGACTAGTAAATGATATCATCATTTTATCTATTGATAAATGTGTGCCTGGTAGCAGTAATGCCTGGCTTTGCTTGTGCAAATGACTACTCAGTGGCTCAAGCTTCCTCCACCAGTCCTTTCATGAGATGGAAGCTGTATCATCCGGCATCGATATATGTAAGAAACGTTTAACCTGATGGTAGCAGTTGTAGCTCATAGAACTATGGGCTGAAACTTGACCTTCAGTCCAGTACTGACTAACAGGACCTGACCACATAATTCCTATCAGAATCGTGATTCCTAAAAATGTGCGAAACTCTGCAACAGTGATTGGGTGCCGCCATTACTGCTTCATCATAATGGTACCTTTTCATCTCGCATATGCATTTGTTGCCCAAGCGAGTTGCTGAATTATGCTGTCATCCCAGAACAAGCTGAAAAAAGCAACTGGCATCAAGCTGGTTTCTTCAGGTACTCTTGACTCCATTGCATGTTCGGCTCCACTTATTGGCCTAAAGCCTACTGCATCCTACAGTATTTGTTTGGTTGCTCTACTCTTTACCCATTTTGCTGATAGAGAAATGTTTGAATCGCATGAAGAAAGTGGTTTGCGGTCTCATTTGGCTGACATAATTGATGCTATCTGGGAGGTTTGCTCAGGTAGGTAGTTTGCGAAGGCTCAGTTTGAAGTTCATCAGAGTGAGATGTAGTTTCAAATCACATGATCGCTTACCCATATTTGGTTAACTCACTCGCACTAATGCATGAGAGAGATTTCGCCAGTGTCTCAGCAGACCAAGGGATACCGTAAGAACTGGAATAATTGAACCTCGCACTAAGACGTCCAGAATTCCCCTCTTTGGATAAGGGGGGGAATCACCCCCAGAAAACTGACTTTCAGCCCTCCGCTGAGACAAATAAAAAAGAAAACACAACAGACTTTACTAGGAGAGGCAACTCCAACGTCCTAGCGTGAGGTTCAATTATTCCAGTTCTTACGGTAACTCGAGACAATATGGTAGAAACTCTCCCGTTAGGATTGTTATGGAACATGGCTAATATCGAGGCTAAGCACCAGTGTGCGTTCTTAAGTGAAACATTTGGTTAAGAAAAATTACTATTAGTCATAAATTCCTCGGTTCAAGCAACTTAGGCCCAAAATAACAAAAACATACCTTTTTCTGGAAATTGAAATGGCCCCAACACAACTTAAGCACTGCAGAGAGATTCTGTGCTTATTATGCAACGAGTTTGTTCTGTGCATTCTTAAGTTGCTTAAAAGCGGTTTAGTTTGATCGTTGCCATAGTGACAGAGATTCAGAGTGCCTAAATATAAATTGCAACAATAATGTTGCGAGATTTTTATGTCTGTCTGATGGCTACTCTGCTGATCAGATTTTCAAAATGGTTGTTCAGCCTAAGCACTGTCTCAGTTAAGAATGCACGCTGGTGCTTAACCTCGATACTGGCATGATCTCTCTGTGCAGTGCTTAAGCTGTGTTCAAGCCATTTTAATTTCCAGAACAAAGCATGTTTTTGTCATCTTGGACCTACAGTGCTTGTAAGTCGCTTGAACCAAGGAATTTATGACCGATCGTGATTTTTCCTAACTAAATGTTTCACTCAAGAACACATTTCTGCTTATCCTTGAGGTGTGTGCGGTGGTTCGGTTGCGATTTTAAGGCATCCCGCTTTAACTTAAGTTACAATTGTGGTTTGTTATCACAGCACCAGATAGCATAATTTTGGATATCAGTGTCTGCATATCAACCCCTGCGCAGAAATTCTCCATCTTAGTCCCTCCTTGCCTCTATCACTGGCGGGCTTGTCCTTTTATTAAGTATCGGTACTGTATATTATATACCAGTTCTGTAGGGTATCGACCGTCTTTTGGTTAATAGTTGCTGCATTAGGGGTTAGACGACATCACAAGCCACTCGGATACCCCCCGCACTCGGACGACTAAACTTGAACAGGAAACTTTCCTGCCATGAACTTGATGAAGTGTGGCAACTGTGGCGATCAGAGGTCATAGAAGATCAGCCAATCAGCATCTGTCCGAGTGGGGGGGTGTCCGAGTGGCTTGTGATGTCTATGCTTGAGTGAACTTGTGGCGAACGGGAGGCCTGAAAATCAAGCTTTGCATAATCTAACTGGACCAAGATATGACAAAGGCTAAAAAGGTGTCGTAGCCCTGGATCTATCTCCCTTGCTGCTTTGTTCCAGATAACTGCCCGTGCTTCGGTCCCCCCCGGCAAACAATCACTTATTTTCTAAATCAACAGAATTCAGCATAATCTACTCGAGCACTAGGCTAAGCCTCTTACGCAAGATGGATTCAAGCACTGAATTCCTTGACCTTGTCTTTTCCGAGAACCTTACAGAATATGCCAGTAAAAAGGCATACGATTTATTTAGTATCAACCCTTATCAGCTTTTTGACCTTCTTTTAAAGGAGGAGCGATTCACCAATTTCTTCGCCAGGATAGAACTTTATGGGAACAATCTTGCCCGCCTGCTAGGCCAATTTCCAAGCTTCCAGGAGTATGATTATGCTAACATGTTATTGGGAGAAAGAATTCGATCCTTCACTCTCTCATTACTTAGTGAAAGATTCAATGACATGAAATCTATGACTGCGGTTGCAAGAATTGTCCTTTCGGCGGTAAAATTATCCGATCCAGCGGCTTTAGTGCATTTTGGTGTGAAACTGGGAGCTCTCCCATGGATCTTGCGGATTTTATTTGCGGAAGGGCACATAAAACAGTTATCCTTAACTCACAGACAGCACCTTGAACAGCTCGTTTCTGAACCTCGGGCCACGGAACAGTGGACTGAAGTTGTCATGAATCTCTGCGGGGAATGTGAGGTTCACAGGTCTGGGCCTGTGAGAGCTGGTGGACTGGAGTTAGCAAAGTTTATTCGCACTGCTCCTTGTGGATACTGTCCTAAAATGTCTCCTGATGGCGCGCCAGAGCAGGATACTGAGAGGGAATCTATGCGAGTTCGAGACCATGCTCCGAGATCAAACATAGAGTCAAATGTATTCGAACACCTCTTAGGTGATCATCTGGGGGAGTGGAAAATAGTCCTTTCTCAACAGGCCATGCTAGATTTGGCGCAGCTGAATTTCCAAGGTATTTATTATATTCGACAAGGGGTTTACAAAATGCTCATGTTAATTAGATCACTTTAAGAATGTTCGGCGCAAATTCTACGAGCTCGCCTCCGGGGACTGGGCTGGAGATGGTAAATTACTCCATAGCGCAAAGTGGAACAACGGACGGAGCTATCAAATCCCTGTATTTAAAGCTTTCTACGCAACTGGGCATTTTATCCTATGGCAAATCGATACCGCTTTTGATGAAAGGTTTGGAAATGATTACCAGGTTATAAAAGGTTTGGATGCCAGTGAAGTTGCGTGGTCCTCCTTTATTATCCCTTATCCCCCCTACCATGGCTTTACATATGGAGCGCCTGTGGGGTGATCGGAGTTTTCGTAAGGATATAGACTTCAAGCGACTAGGACCTGGAGACAGAAAAATAATTGTGAAAAAGGTGCTCTCAATAAACCTAGACCTTTACGACTGGTAGTTGTATCTAGAGCAGCTCATAAGAAGATTGAAAAGCAAGTTTGAGAGATAGAAGAAGGTACAGGCTCCTGAACTTACGGAGGTTTCGGAAGTATTGAAACTAGTAAGATAGGCGAACTAGTTATAGCGGTGCAAAGAAGAACCGGGCGAGTATGGTAAGCATATATAGTTTCTGTCGTAGAGAGAGGGAGAGCCACCGTTTCAAACCCCGGTGAGAGGTCGCGAAAAGCTCTATAAGAAGAGCTCTATTTCCGAGCTTCAAACACCGATTCCTTTAGCTAGGGAACTACTGAGGGTATTAAAGGTCTTTACGGTTTAGATGGCCTTATGGGGAGAAGTTAAAACCCCTGTTCACAAGGGTCATGAGCTCAAATTTGGAGAGCTTCAGATAGTGGACTCACTTAAAGCTTGACAGATAGAAATCTATGGAGGCGGCTAAAAGGACAAGAGATTCGCACCAAGTCATTGAAATGATCCGGATGATGGCCATATGACATCGTCGAATTCGCCTCCTCGTTGTTTGGATTATGACAAGAGCTACTCAGAATTGTTCATTAGTTTTCACGTATGGTCCCCCTTCAGCAGTAGCCACTCACTATTCTTACCAAAAGCCCATAAAAGTCGTTTTCTTAGTAATCGGACTACCCCATAAAAGAGAAGTTCAAACGGGTAAAAGCAGAATTAGTTAGGCAGCCATAATAGAGAGTTGAAGAGGTGGTTAGAGAGGCTGGAGCAGTCGTTATGGATACTGACAATCGACTCGGGTGACTATGTGAGAGTTTCGAACTGGGCTAGAGTCCGAAGGACGTTAGTGCATGAACAGAGTTTCCAAGGAGCAAGAGGAATCGTGAATATATGGAGGGATGATCAAATATCTGATTCGTCCATCAAAAGGGTCAGGGCGAAGAGGGCTCTTACTTGCAACGGGGATCTTTCACTAAGTGACGGCGGCGGAGGAGAGAGCTATACTGATGGCCTTGATGATGGGAAGGTAGACCTTGTCGTTGAGATAGGTCTTGACAGCGTCACTCTGATATTTTGAAACGATTATTGACACTTAAATCTTAAGAGTACCTTCTAGTTAAGTTCATCCCTGCAAACCTGAATAAATGGGTCAACTTGACTTAGTACCGTTAGGAGTAGCAGAGACGGCAGCAGGGGGTATGACGATGGGAGGAGGGGCAGGTGCATATGTGAGACACCTATGGATCAGGGGGCCCTAGGTAGGTTTAGCAGAGACGATGTTCGAAGGTGAACTCGGAAGCACATGTAAACAACACGGGCTACCTAGACGTGCGGTTAGAGCAGTTCGACGAAGTCCAATGATAGTGACACAGACGTAGTAAAAACTTGGTTCGTGAATGTAAAAATCCGGAGGGTTAGCGGGTATGATTTTGGGCCAATGAACAGCAATCAAAGACAGATACTCTA
>ML120372.1:855144-865361 GCA_003788595.2 Choiromyces venosus 120613-1
CCTACAAAACCGTCCTAAAGTAGTGATTCCTCGGCTTACCTAAAGAGGTCTTCGGGTCTTGGGTGGGGTGGGAGCATTCGAGCGTATACCAGGGGCAATCGTGCCGCGTTTAGTTTTTCAAACAAGTGGTCCGGTATAGAACTGTTTTGGTAAAGAACGAGGTAATTTCTAGGTCAAACTAACTCCCGGTGAAAAAGTTTGAGCAGAGCTTGGGGAAGCGAAACGGGTATAAAACTTTGCATCCTCTCGACGCGTATGACAAAGGTTGTCATTCCCAGTTAAAAACAAAATATGGACAACAAAAGTCACCAATCGACTGGGATAATGACATACGGTATGAACGTCAGGCTCTTCACGTTAGTGCCTTGTCCCTTTATATGCGGGGCAGGTTTATGACATGTGCGATGGGCGTCTGGCCGAACATCCGATCCTACCTATTGATACTAAGCTGGCTAGTCATCGCTGACATATAAACCTGCCCCACATACAAACTCATAAGGCGTTAGCATTTGACCTACCCTTTAGACCATATTTGAAAAACTATATTATTTGGTAGACAAACTTAAAGAAAGGTGCACGTATGCGGCGCTCCCGCTAGAGTATGAACAACTCAAACCATATATAGAGTGACCAAAGGCTTTTATTCGGCAAGAGACGACGTTCGGTCCGTCGTAGAAGCATACGAGGTAACAACCGTTCTTAAAGACAAAGTAAATCCAGAAAAAGTGAGTTTTGTAGGGAAGGGTACCTATTTAATGAGTGATTGACGTGGGAAAACTAGCGGGGGTAGGAAAGCCGTAACTTGACGGAAGTAATAGGATGGCCGAAAATCCTTACTGAGGCTACGTAAAATTCGGGACAGGGGGAACGGCTCAATGTGGCGTGTAAATTTCTACAAGCAGAGCATATTTTAGCAACCAATTCTTGGCCACCTACTGGAAAAGGCGGGCGAATCCACAAAGTACTACACCCAGCTGCCCGGGGAAGGAACCCACAGATCAATTCATTTGTCAAAATGTTTGTCAAAATGTGGGAAGACATAAGCCACGAACTCAATAACTTTTTTCGGTCAGGTATCTGTGTAAACATAGGAAAGCTCGGGGATGCACAGACTGCTGGTTTAGTGGCTATTTTGGTTTGTTCTCGTGAGATCTTAATACGTTATGCACCACTAACTTCGCAATAGGTAACAAGGGGTGTACGTTTAGACAACAAATTCCGAGTTCCGTTCGATCATATAGAGCTGGTGATTGAAGATTTGAAAAAAATCTCTTCATCACATGGGACAATATCATCTTCAGCTCAATTGTACTGTGGAATCTACGAGATCCTCGATCAGCCGGGCAAGGGCAAACACATCGCCCTGGACTGGTCTCCATTCAGTGTTAACCCTACACAATTTCACCCGCTTAGGCCAGTGGATATTGAATCACTTAGACATAAAATCCTAAGGCATATCTTAGGGGGTATCGCTCCTTCTCTTGTTTCCCTTGATGGAGGGTTGCGGAAAATATGGAACAAAAAGACGGAAAGAAAATTTGAGCCCCCATCAAACCTACGTGAGAAAAATCTCGGACAATCCATCTTTATTTAGTATAATGCCTTACTTACACAAATGTAACGCAGTGAAACCCCCTTTTGAAAAATTAGAGGTAGGTTCTAACTTATCCTTAAGATTCTACGCTCAGATCACTCACTTACAGCGCGCTAGTCCCTGGCACGCATTTGCCGGGTATTCTTGGAATCTTCTGCACTAATCAAGGCCAATGGGCGACCGAATGATTCTTTGCCACGGAATTGTGAGATCTTTTAATCTATCCCACCAATAAATCTTCGTTTCTAATGTGGTACAGGGGATTGGCGATTTTGGGGAGTAGCTCTTCTGGACCAAATGCAGTTCCGATCCCCACACGAGCACAGCCTTGAAGAACTACTTAACGCAAAGTCTGAGCTCACGACGAAATCAGGGAGATATCGGACGTTATATATGGCTTTGATTGAGAATAGCATGACAGAGCATCGAATGAAACCGGCCACTCAATTGGGTGTGGGTGCTTGTGTGTCGTCGCTTTTGGCTCAGTATCAAACATCTTTATTTCTAGGTATGTGGAATTGCACACTGAGATTTTTGCAAACGAGCAGGTTTATATTCTAACAGGCAACAGACTATGCAGAATCCTGGAGATCAGCCCAGATGAAGATGCGCAATCAAATATACAGATGGTACTCGGGTTTGAAATCTGCCTCGGAAATGATAGCTTTAATAAATAGGTTTCTGTTCGAGACTGAAGCTGGAGATTTTCCTGGGAGATTTGTACGTTCGATTCAGGGACAGTATTACAGTTGATATGCTGACTTTAACATAGTGCGACAATATTCACAAAATCCTAGGTGCTCTGGCGAGAGCAGGAGACACACTAAACTTTTACTCAGCCTCCGTCATTTCTCTTTATGAAGAATTGGCATTATCTTTGGTAAGGGCCGAAATTTATATTCAAAAGTTAGTGCTAATAAATTTAGATTTTCTTAGTAAGGCCTCACGAGTTCCTCGTTCCTGATTCTTGGCGTCGTTTGTATTTCAATAGATGGGAAAACAAACACAGATCACCTTCTGGTCGAGAACGTTTCTGGTATCAGCAGTATCTGATTAAAGTCTGTCTGAGCTTCTGCGAGTTGGTAATAAACATAGAGAGAACGCCCACCAAAGAAATTGCTTTAGCCAAACGAAGCGTCACATTAATTGTTGTATGTCTCATCAACTTGGGGACCTTTTTTAATCACCGACCACCGGGTTATGCGCAATTATGGTGGAAATCACAAGAGGTTTGCTATTCCCCCTAACAAATATCTGAGGGCTGCAGTGTATTCATTCTATACTTAGGTTTTCAATCGTAACAGGTTGAATGCTAAAGGTATCCGAAATCTTAAGGCAGATGAACTCATAGGACGCTTGGCAAAAGTCTTCCGAGAGTACAATGGGAACGATTCAATCATCCTCATGAGGGACCGCCAACTTGAACAAACAGGCGACTCATTTGCCGGGTTTCCGTTGAAAGGAACCGGAATCTCGGTGATAAAACTCCGCCCGGCAGTTGAGAAGGAAAGGCATCTGCGGATGCAAAGTACGGATCGAGAAACAAGGCGACTCAACACTGCACATATTTTGACGGCTTTTTGGAAATTGAATGGGCCGAGAGTTTTGGAGAGGATGAGGGAGCGCAGGATCACGGAATGTAACAATGCTGCGCATATTTTGACGGCTTTTTGGAAATTGAATGGGCCGAGAGTTCTGGAGAGGATGAGGGAGCGCAGGATCAGGGAGCGTAACAATGCTGCGCATATTTTGACGGTTTTTTGGAAATTGAACGGGCCGAGATTTATGGAGAGGATGAGGGAACGCAGGAGGTACCTCGCTCCGCAGTACAAAAATTGTTGTTTACTGGCCGATATGAAGGAGGATAAAAATTGGACGTACTGATAAGGGATCTTTGCTTTTTTCCCCCTGCCTCAGACTTTTATAATGTTGTTAGGTTACCAACGAACAAGAGCTTTATTCTTCATTTTCTTGAGTTACAGGATTTAATATTATCTCAACGACTTACTCAAACTTGCAAAAACCAATCTTCGTTGAGTGTTGTTGAAGCAATCAGCTCTGCTTCAGCGTTGTGCAGATGCTTTGTAAAGTAAAAATGATGTTAATTTAGTAGGTTATCACTTGTACTACTGCACTTGCAGCTGTGCCTCAAGACCGACGGTAGACTATTCCATTCGGTTCTAAGGATAGCGCAAACCATCTTACCATGCTTGTGCACCAGAAATAGCAACTTAAAACCTCACCACCCACTATTCATGAATGTACGAGTAAAAACTACTACCAGATAGCCAAAGTTCCGGAGAACCTGAGAGTTGTTTTGTTTTTAACTTTTCATTAGAGATTTGATGGAGACTCTTATCTTATCGAAATCATGGGCTTTTGCAGTGATTCCTCGCCTAAACCGTAAAAAGAAATGCACCCTCACGTGATCGATTACATTGAGATCTGATACCTCAGGCACTAAATACAGTATGCTGCTGATACCTTTATTTGATGCCCGACCCCGTACCCTTAGGCAAACAAGCAATCATGGCGCTTTGGGACAGCCTCTGTAACAAAAAGCAGTATTAATTTGAAGTTTCCATTCATTCATCATTGTTTATCACTCGAAATTTGGGCTGCGGGTTGGCGGATTGGTTACAAGCTCAGTCCGATACAAGCGAGACCCACAAATGAAAAGCGTACTTTGCGATTTGCACCATAACGCGTAGAATTACCGTATGTATCATAACTGGCAAGAATTCTCTTATGTAAAACCGGTATGTATCATGGCGGTGTATGTTTTATTGGTTGCTTCTTAGAACAAAAGTAATCTTCATCTCGTACCGGTATGATTCATCATAACTTTATCGGTATAGTAACTTCATGTGGATATCTTCTCACTTACCATCACCTATGAACGGTCGTCACGAACTCGATGCTAACATTGAACAAATTCCTTCTCTCAGCTAGGATCTCATTGTTAAGGCTCCGATCTGGCAAGACATAAGAAGTAAATCCCAAGGGCGTGAGCAACCTACGCGAGTACCGCCTACTTTTCCGTTTTCTCGCGGCAGCTTTTGCATTTGTATGATTATGCAAGATTTCAAATTGATCTTTCGAGTAATCTGGAGCTCCTACGGGTCAATAAATGGATACTCCAGCATGCACGAAAGTTTCCACCCTGTTGGTGGGACTACCGTGTGGCAATTGGGCTTCTTTCGGTCCCCTGGGATTACAAGCAAGTATTTGGTGAGCGGAGAGGCTTTGAATCTGAATGAAATTTCATTTTTTGGAAGTTTGATGTGTGCTAGACCATTGACGAATACCGGTATTCTAAATTAGTTTTTGGCATAAGGTACTGAAAGGACCAAACCGGGTCCCAAAGTGAAAGACAAACGATCGACCAACTTCACTCGCTGGTAAGCGGACAAGGCAATCGACGCCTCACAGAAGGAAGGAAAAGAGAAAGCGGAAGAGAAAAAGACTTTTGTATTTAGCTAGGCTATCGTATCCCAGTCCTTCGGGAGTAGTCGTTAAAGCTAGGTACAGTCGTAGTCGGTTTCGTTCGTGGTGTCTCTGTCTCTGTCGTGTGTGTTCCGTGTTCCGTTGTCCGTGTTGGAGGAGGAGAGGATGGTTGTTACCACTCAACCAAGCACACTCCGTTCCCACACAGACACCTGATAACCCTCTACCCTAACTACGTAAAAACTAGCTAGTACTCGTATGATACTGTAAAGTTCTATCTGCCGTACATAGAAAAACCATCAACCGCAAATTCACCCCCACGGCACCAAAGAAATGGACGACCCGCCAACGTATACAGTATGATCGCAAACTCTCTTGTTATATCCGCCCCTCCAAACCTCTCGTTGTGATGCTTTTATTCTAAACCTTTAGGGGCATGGAGCTTCAAAGACAGACGTTCCCTCATAGCTATGGTCACTAGACGCAAAATGCACTAGAGTAAAAGAAAGCCAAGGACCTGTCCACGAGCGTAATCGGGGAATCTATGCCCATAGCCTTTGGAGTACACTCAAGTAGAAACTCTCCCGTTAGGATTGTTATGGAACATGACTAGTATCGAGGTTAAGCACCAGCGTGCGTTCTTGACCGAGAAAGTGCTTAAGTTGAACAACCATTTTGAAAAGCCTACCAGCAGAATAGCCGTCACACAGACATAAAGCTTTGCAATATCATTGTTGTAATTTAGGCACTATGAATTTCTGTCACTATGGCAACGATCAAACTAAACCGCTTTGAAGCTACTTAAGAATGCACTGAACCAACTCGTTGCATAATAAGCACAGAATCTCCCCATGTAGTGCTTAAGCTGTTTTGGGGCCATTTAAATATCCAGAACAAGGTGTATTTTTGTCATTTTGGACCTCAGTTGCTTGAACCGAGGTAATTTTTCCTAACTAAATAGGGGGTCTCACACTGCCGGTTCAGATCTGGGACTCGTACCGCGGTTCATTGCAGTACGGTGTGAGGCCTCTTGGTCCATGATATAAATTCGTTGCTGGTTTGAAAAAATATGTAGTCAAGAGACTAATGCCGGAAAAGAGAAAGACGGGGCTGTTAGTTGAAGACCCAGAGTGCAGGACAGTGCTTTTAGCTTGTAAGATTTTCACCACTAGTCATTGCACTTTTCTTGTTTTGTAGATCCCCACACGGTATCAACTCTCTCTGAATCACCAAAACATCCTGTGTATGGTGCAAAGCGTCTAAAGGTCCGAATTGGTGGTGAAATGTCCCGTGGCAACCAGCCAACTCTCAAAGTGTGAAGTTACACACCTGTGGCAAAGTATCATACCAGGTCAATTTTGCTAGTATTCCTCACTGCGAATATCTGAGTACTTGTTTCACTCTTACCAAAAATTCCACTCTTTCACTTCTATCTCTGTTCCATAGAAACACTTGATTCAAAAAAAAAAAAACCTCTAGTTTATTCTGCGCAGAATTATCTACGTCTCTGTCGTTTTTTCTCTTTGAAATTTGTCGTTGCCGTCTACTACATAGACATCGGGTTTTGCTGGTTCGGAGGACCCGGTTTGATTCGATTTGCACTATCACCTCCAGAGCCGCTACTCGTACCGCGGTTCACTTTTCGAGTTCGCGAACCGCCTGTTTGAACCGCGCTGAACCGGCGGTGTGAGACCCCCTAATGTTTCACTTAAGAACACACTTCTGCTTAACCTTGAAATGGGTGCGGTGGTTCGGTTGCGATTTCAAGGCATCCCGCTTTAACTTACTGTAAGTTACAATTGTGGTTTGTTATCACAGCACCAGATAGCATAATTTAGACCCTCGTGTTATGGAAATATATTCTCAAGGTAATGATTCCTACGTTGAGAATTTTAGGCAAATACCCTAGATTTCAACACGCTGTTCCCTTCGTTAAGACCGAAATCAAGACATCACGAATTTCACGACAGAAACTTCGCGAGTATTTTGTTCCGAAAACGTAAGCGTTTAGCTTTTTCTCGCAGAAACCTATACGTGACCCGGCATAGTGGACGACAACTGGTTACTCTTGGGTCGTGGTTCTCCTCTATTATCTCTTATCCCCCCTACCATGGCTTTACATATGGAGCGCCTGTGGGGTGATCGGAGTTTTCGTAAGGATATAGACTTCAAGCGACTAGGACCTGGAGACAGAAAAATAATTGTGAAAAAGGTGCGGTCAATAAACCTAGACCTTTACGACTGGTAGTTGTATCTAAAGCAGATCATAAGAAGATTGAAAAGCAAGTTTGAGAGATAGAAGAAGGTACAGGCTCCTGAACTTACGGAGGTTTCGGAAGTATTGAAACTAGTAAGATAGGCGAACTAGTTATAGCGGTGCAAAGAAGAACCGGGCGAGTATGGTAAGCATATATAGTTTCTGTCGTAGAGAGAGGGAGAGCCACCGTTTCAAACCCCGGTGAGAGGTCGCGAAAAGCTCTATAAGAAGTGCTCTATTTCCGAGCTTCAAACACCGATTCCTTTAGCTAGGGAACTACTGAGGGTATTAAAGGTCTTTACGGTTTAGATGGCCTTATGGGGAGAAGTTAAAACCCCTGTTCACAAGGGTCATGAGTTCTAATTTGGAGAGCTTCAGATAGTGGACTCACTTAAAGCTTGACAGATAGAAATCTATGGAGGCGGCTAAAAGGACAAGAGATTCGCACCAAGTCATTGAAATGATCCGGATGATGGCCATATGACATCGTCGAATTCGCCTCCTCGTTGTTTGGATTATGACAAGAGCTACTCAGAATTGTTCATTAGTTTTCACGTATGGTCCCCCTTCAGCAGTAGCCACTCACTATTCTTACCAAAAGCCCATAAAAGTCGTTTTCTTAGTAATCGGACTACCCCATAAAAGAGAAGTTCAAACGGGTAAAAGCAGAATTAGTTAGGCAGCCATAATAGAGAATCGAAGAGGTGGTTAGAGAGGCTGGAGCAGTCGTTATGGATACTGACAATCGACTCGGGTGACTATGTGAGAGTTTTGAACTGGGCTAGAGTCCGAAGGACGTTAGTGCATGAACAGAGTTGTCAAGGGGCAAGAGGAATCGTGAATATATGGAGGGATGATCAAATATCTGATTCGTCCATCAAAAGGGCCAGGGCGAAGAGGGCTCTTACTTGCAACGGGGATCTTTCACTAAGTGATGGCGGCGGAGGAGAGAGCTATACTGATGGCCTTGATGATGGGAAGGTAGACCTTGTCGTTGAGATAGGTCTTGACAGCGTCACTCTGATATTTTGAAACGATTATTGACACTTAAATCTTAAGAGTACCTTCTAGTTAAGTTCATCCCTGTAAACCTGAATAAATGGGTCAACTTAACTTAGTACCGTTAGGAGTAGCAGAGACGGCAGCAGGGGGTATGACGGTGGGAGGAGGGGCAGGTGCATATGTGAGACACCTATGGATCAGGGGGCCCTGGGTAGGTTTAGCAGAGACGATGTTCGAAGGTGAACTCGGAAGCACATGTAAACAACACGAACTACCTAGACGTGCGGTTAGAGCAGTTCGACGAAGTCCAATGATAGTGACACAGACGTAGTAAAAACTTGGTTCGTGAATGTAAAAATCCGAAGGGTTAGCGGGTATGATTTTGGGCCAATGAACAGCAATCAAAGACAGATACTCTAGTTGAAGTGACCGTAGGTTTGGAAAATATTGGACCATTAGTAAAGGTTTGGAAAGTAGTTTTCGCCATAGCTAAACGGTATCATATTTTACGGGTCAACGCATCTTTCGAAATTTATGTCCCTAAGCTATCGAGGCAGGCAACAAGGTGAAACGCGATACCTCATAAAATGGTAGAGGTCGGGTCAGGGGCCTCCGCTCGAGCATCTTAAACGCGGCTTGTAAGAATTTCACTAGATTAATTGTACTCATAAAACATTTGGGGGAACAGCTTATATTACTTATGGAACTTTTAAGTCGACACGGTTTAGATCGTACCGGACAACTCTTTCCTAATAAAAGGTGAGGGGGTCTACTAGTGGATTCTCCGCAAGCTTATGTAAACTGAGATACAAACTAGAGCCTCGTACTAGAGCTTGAGCGTAGCTAAGGGAGAGTCGTGGGACGAGACCGGGCGGTAGTCCTCTGTAAAATCCTGTCATAGGTGTTCCTTGTCACGCTTATTTGAAGCGATTGAGGTCAGGTGATCGAGAGTATCCGGGTCTGGACACTTGGAGTGTAAGGGGCGTCTCTAAGTACTGTTGAAGTCAGGTGACAAGGTACCGGGCTCCAAGTCTTTGCTCGACAAGTTTCACGACAGACACTCAATTCCTATTGACAAAATACACGGGAAGGCGTTTATTTTAGGCGTTCTAGGTGCCCTCTCGAGGGTCAAAGTGTGGTTTTACGTGATTTCGGCGACCTAGCCTATTAAAATGGCGGCTTTCCTGTTAAGAACGTTGGCGTCAGGATCTAAAGTACAGTAACTTAGAAAGTGATTCATTACTCTCTCATTTCCTAGCTTAAGAAAGAGGGTTATTGTACAATCGTATTAGTATGAGGACCTTCGAACCTTTAACGGGATCATCCGCCCGTTCTAACAAGGGCATTTCAAGATAGGACCGCTTCTTTAACCACTTATCGAGGAGGGAATTTTCTTCCAGTTTTTCAACTACTCCCAACTATGATTTACTAAGCACACGGACAAATAACCGTATAAGACATTCCAAGAGCCTTTTCTGTTCCAGTTCCTTAAGTCACGAACTTAGGTAGAACGCAATCTCCGAATCGGGTCACGAGCTCATCTAACACAACTTAGGACAACTAAATCTTTTATTCACTAACAAACGGTCCTCTTCTCTGGCTTCGTGCCCGTCAATAAACCTTGTTCCGTCGTTCCCTCTATCTAGGTCCCGATGCCGTGGAACAGTCAGAAACAGTATAGAACCAGGGCAATCTAGTACGTTTTGAACTAAAAGTCCGGAGGGCGAGCAGTGTTCAAGTGAGTTCGCATTGGGGATTACGTCGTTGATAATTGGTTTTCTGCCAGCTATGGGATGTCTTGACCGTTATATGTCATGGCTATGAATTATTTTCCTGTTCGGGTGGTCACGATCTCCGTTCCTTCCTGATTCTACCTCTTAACGATGAGTTCTTATCTATACGTCTGTGACTATAGGT
>ML120372.1:866713-941324 GCA_003788595.2 Choiromyces venosus 120613-1
CGAAAGGAAGGGGGTGATCAAAAGGGCGCAGTTAGTGAGTAACTTATCCACTGAAGGGATATTTTGAATAAAAAAGACCTAAATGAAACAGAAATTCTTGCCAATAATGGAGCATACGAAGATGCTGCCTGGCTTGCAGCAGAAAACGGCTTATTTTCGGAAACCAGTGAGATATATACCAAACTCAACAAGTATGAGATCGCCCTCGCGGCGTATGCACGTGGAAAAAAATTCAAACAGATGGTTTATTATATCAAAAAGTTTATACCAGATTTCCCATCCAGTTTACGATTGCGGAATACTCAAACATACACCCCGTCCAAATATACAGTCGCTACTGATCGGTCGAATCATAGTTAACCATCCTAGCCTACAAGACGGTCTGCGGGTAGCGCGTAAAGTATTTGGACGGGGCGTATATTTCCCTGTTCCGTGATTGACTTCTCGGACTGCAAATATGGCATACAGTAATAGGGTCAGCTAACCACTGAAAACAACAGGTATAAAACAAAAATTGACCCTTACTGTTGGAAACAGTACGCGCAGCTCTCCTACATTTCAAAATATGGGCAAAGCGAAGGGATTCGAGACGAGTTTGAAAAAGAGGCCCTCAATCAAACTGGATCTTTAATGGAGCAAGAAATGGTTTTGTCAAGATGCGGCCTGGTGAACAGACTTTTTGATTTGCGCCGTGCTAACGGGGACCACATGCGAGCTTACGAGGGTGGGATGGGTTCTGGGCTTCTGGAGAAATCCATTGGGCTCCTTAGTGATGAAATCCTGCCAAAACATCCAAATTTGGGACAGGGGGAACGGCTCAATGTGGCGTGTAAGTTTCTACAAGCAGAGCATATTTTAGCAACCAATTCTTGGCTACGTACTGGAAAAGGCGGGCGAATCCACAAAGTATTACAAGCGGCTGCCCGGGGAAGGAGCCCACAGATCAATTCATTTGTCAAAATGTGGGAAGACATGGGCTACAAGCTCAATAACTTTTTTCGGTCAGGTACCTGTTTAGACATAGGAAAGCTCGGGGATGCACAGACTGCTGGTTTTGTGGCTATTTTGGTTTGTTCTCCTGAGATCTTAATACGTTATGCACCTCTAACTTCGCAATAGGTAACAAAGGGTGTACGCCCAGACAACAAATTCCTGGTTCCGCTTGATCATATAGAGCTGGTGATTGAAGATTTGAAAATAATCTCTTCATCACATGGGACAATACCATCTTCAGCTCAACTGTACTGTGGAATCTACGAGATCCTCGATGAGCCGGGCGAGGGCAAACACATCGCCCTGGACTGGTCTCCATTCCGTGTTGACCCTACACAATTTCACTCGCTTAGGCCAATGGATATTGAATCACTTAGACACAAAATATTAAGGCATATCTTAGGGCATATTGTTCCTTCTCTTGTTTCCCTTGATGAAGGGTTGCGAAAAGTGTGGAACAGGGGGGCGGGGGGGAAATTTGAGCCCCTATCAAACCTAAGTGAGAAAAATCTCGGACAATCCATCTTTATTTAGTACGATGCCTTACTTACACGAATTTAACGTAGCGAAACCCCCTTTTGGAAAAGTAGAGGTAGGTTCCTCCTTAAGATTCTACGCTCATATCACTCACTTACAGCGCGCTAGTCCCTGGCACGCCTCTGCCGAGTATTCTTGGAAACT
This sequence comes from Choiromyces venosus 120613-1, assembly GCA_003788595.2. Taxonomy (NCBI): domain Eukaryota; kingdom Fungi; phylum Ascomycota; class Pezizomycetes; order Pezizales; family Tuberaceae; genus Choiromyces; species Choiromyces venosus. The sequence continues at coordinate 868,388 of ML120372.1, forward strand.
TCTGCAATGATCAAGGCCAATGGGCAGCCGAATGATTCCTTGCCACGGAATTGTGAGATCTTTTAATCTATCCCACCAATAAATCTTCGTTTCTAATGTGGTACAGGGGATTGGCGATTTTGGGGGGTAGCTCTTCTGGACCAAATGCAGTTCCGATCCCCATCCGAGCATAGCCTTGGAGAACTACTTAACACCAAGTCTGAGCTCACGACGAAATCAGGGAGATATTGGACGTTATATATGCCTTTGATTGAGGATAGCATGACAGAGCATCGAATGAAATCGGCTGCTCAATTGGGTGTGGGTGCTTGTGTGTCATCACTTTTAGCTCAATATCAAACATCCTTATTTCTAGGTATGTGGAATTGCACAATGAGATTTCTGCAAACGAGCAGATTTGCATTCTAACAGGTAATAGACTATAAAGATGTCTGGAGATCAGCCCAGGTGAAAATGCGCGATCAAATATCCAGATTAAACTCGGGTTTCAGATCTGCCTCGGGAATGGTAGCCCTAACGAACAGGTTTCTGTTCGAGACTGAAGCTGGAGATTTTCCTGGGAGATTTGTACGTTCGATTCAGGGACAGCATTACAATTAATATGCTAACTTTAGCGTAGTGCGATAATATTCACAAAATCCTAGGTGCTCTGGCGAGAGTAAGAACCACACTAAACTTTTACCCGGTCTCCGTCATTTCTCTTTATGAAGAATTGGCATTATCTTTGGTAAGGGCGGAAATTTATATTCAAAAGTTAGCGCTAATAAATTTAGATTTTCTTAGCAAGGCCTCACGAGTTCCTCGTTCCTGATTCTTGGCGTCGTCTGTATTTCAAGCGATGGGAAAACAAACACAGATCACCTTCTGGTCGAGAACGTTTCTGGTACCAGCAGTATCTGATTAAAGTCTGTCTGAGCTTCTGCGAGATGGTAATGAACATAGAGAGAACGCGCACCAAAGAAATTGCTTTAGCCAAACGAAGCGTCACATTAATTGTTGTATGTCTCATCAACTTGGGGACCTGTTGTCCCCGACCACAGGGTTACGCACAATTATGGCGAAAGTCACAAGGGGTTTGCTATTCCCTTTAACAAATATCTGAGAGTTGCAGTGTACTTATTCTCTACTTAGGTTTTCAATCGTAACAGGTTGAATGCTCAAGGTATCCGAAATCTCCGGGCGGTTGAACTCATAGGACGTTTGGCAAATGTCTTCCGAGGGTACAATGGGAACGATTCAATCATCCTCATGAGGGGCCACCAACTTGAACGAATAGGCGATTCATTTGCCGGGTTTCCATTGGAAGGAACCGGAATCTCGGTGGTAAAACTCAACCTGACAGTTGAGAAGGAAAGGCATCTATGGGAGCTAAGCAGGGACCGAGAAACAAGGCGACTCAACGCTGCCTATATCCTGACTGTTTTTTGGAAATGGGATGGACCAAGATTTATGGAGAAGATGAGGGAACACAGAAAGAAGCTTGCACGTATTTTGACGAATCTTTGGAAATTGAATGGGCCAAGGGTTTTGGAAAGGCTGAGGGAGCGCAGGAGGTACCTCGCTCCACGATACAAAAATTGTTGTTTACTGGCCGATATGAGGGAGGATAAAAATTGGACATACTGATAGCGGATCTTGATTTTTTCCTTTGTCTCAAACTTTCATGATTCTGTTTGGCCAGCAACGAAGAACAAGGGCTTTATGTTTCGTTCTCTTGAGTTACAGGGCTTAATATTTTCTTATTGAATTATTTTAACTTTAAGACACCAATTTTTATTGAGCGTTAGTGAAGTAATCGGGCCTGCTTCTGTTATTTTTGTTCCGCCGCTCGCCTTCATCCCTTATCACTTGTTGATCGACACAACTACGAATGACGATCACCATTGGTAACGAGACCTTGCATACCGACACCAGTTTATCTCCATAGCTTTGCATATATGTACACGGGCTACATATCGGATTTAGGAGACACCGGGTATGAAGGAAAGGAGTCAGAGTAGATACGGAGATACGGAGATGTTATGCATTTTATTTGTTCTTTATATATCATGTTAGTTTGCGTTGTTTTTAGAAGAATCAAATCATTTCTGTCTTTTCCGTAGGCTTTGCTCGATTCCCGCGCTTGATCACACTCCCGGCCCACAAAACTCTTTTCAGCTTCAGTGTTGTTTGGACGCTTTGTATGTTAATTTAGTACAGTAAGTCATTATTTGTACTGTACCTCAAGACCTACGGTGTTCTCGTTGGCTCCAACGAGATGACGGATAGAGCAAACCGTATTGCGCACCAGAAATAGAAACTTTAATAAAGACTTCACCTCCTACTATTTAAGAGTATAAAAAACAACTACCAGATAGGTAAAGCCCCCGAGAACTTGATATTTGTTTCGTTTTTTAACTTTAGAGAAGCGACAGTGCTTGTTATCCTGTTGAAATCATGCACTTTGGCGGGGATTCTTCGCCTAAATCGTAACAATCCAACCTCAACGTGATCGATTACATTGAGATCTGACATCCCAAGCACTAACTATCCCGCTGATACCTTTGTTTGATGCCCGACCCCGTAGCCTTAGGCAAACAAGCAATCATGGCGCTTTGGGACAACCTCTGTAACAAAAAGCTGTATTAATTTGAAGTTTCCATTCATTCATCATTGTTTATCACTCGAAATTTGGGCTGCGGGTTGGCGGATTGGTTACAAGCTCAGTCCGATGCAAGCGAGACCCACAAATGAAAAGCGTACTTTGCGGTTTGCACCATAAGGCGCAGAATTACCGTAGAAACTGATGAAATTGGCTATCCCCCGGACCAGGGTGTCTTAATTCCGGTCCAGTTATATACTGTATTGTTCAAGATTTTGGCATAAACAATGGGTTGTGATTGACCGGTGCTGGTTGATAAAGAATGGCCCATGAGAAACGCTTCCTGAAGCCCAATTCCACTGTTTAACTGGACCGGAATTAAGACATCCTGGGGCGGGGATAGCCGATTTCATCAGTTTCTACGGTATGTACAGTTGGGTGACAAAGGTCATCGTCACTTGACCTTTTTACACCAAAATTGGCCATTTTCGCAACCACGCCACAGGACCATTTCAACATCAATTGACTTTCTCCCAGTTCAGGCTATCAGGAGGACATCTCCACTTCACCATACTGAAATTCTAACCGAATCAGAGGTGGGTTGTGTTGTTGGTGGGCCTGCGAAAATCACAATTTTCAAATTAAGTATCTTTTTCTATGCACTCCCATACAAATTCCGAGGCTTGGCACGAAAAATTCAACAATTCCCTTTTCGCTTGCTGGTGCAAAGGCCAGTTCGCAATTAATTACATCTTATGTGGCATAGACCGGATCGCCAAATTCCCGGCAACCTGCAGGGGAATTTTGGTAATAATTGGAGTTGAGGGTCTTGTGGTGCTGTGAGTTTGGTGGGTTTTCAAGGGTACTTCACCCGAGTGACGATGACTTATGGCCAAGAACTATACACTACCTAGGCAAAAGTCTTGGTGAAATGGCCTTTTTACACCAAAAGTTGCCATTCCTGATCACCCCCCACATGTGCAATTACTTCAAAAAATGCACACAACCTGCTCAATTATTTTCACATTGATTTTAGCTTTCACTAGATACCACTTGTCAAGTTGGTTTACTTTATGGTGTTTAGTTATCAGGCTTCAAAGTTGACACTACCCGTTGCAATGGCAATTTTGTATGTAAAATGACACTTTTTGGCACATCAAAAACTTTGCGACTACATAACTTTTCTAAATCTTCACTAGATTGATTAAGATTTGGATGAGAGTAGGGGAAAGCTAGAGTAACTAGATGCCTCAAGTCAGATTGGGAAAATACTTTGTAGTTCCTAAACTGCGAGCAGCTGAAATTTGCTGTTTTTGGTGTAAAAAGCTCATTTCACCATGACTTTTGCGGAGGTGCTTTATCATAGCTGGCAAGAATTGTCTTATGTAAAACCGGTATGTATCATGGCGGTGTATGTTTTATTGGTTGCTTCTTGGAACAAAAGTAATCCTCATCTCGTATGATTCATCATAACCTTATCGGTATAGTAACTTCATGTGGGCATCTTCTCACTTACCATCACCTATGAAGGGTCGTCACGAACTCGATGCTAACATTGAACAAATTCCTTCTCTCAACTAGGATCTCATTGTTAAGGCTCCGATCTGGCAAGACATAAGAAGTAAATCCCAAGGGCGTGAGCAACCTACGCGAGTACCGCCTGCTTTTCCGTTTTCTCGCGGCAGCTTTTGCATTTGTATGATTATGCAAGATTGCAAATTCATCTTTCGAGTAATCTGGAGCTCCTACAAATCAATAAATGGATACTCCAGCACGCACGAAAGCTCCCACCCTGTTGGTGGGACTACCATGTGGCAATTGGGCTTCTTTCTGTCCCCTGGGATTACAAGCAAGTATTTGGTGAGCGGAGAGGCTTTGAATCTGAATGAAATTTCATTTTTTGGAAGTTTGATGTGTGCTAGACCATTGACGAATACCGGTATTCTAAATTAGTTTTTGGCATAAGGTACTGAAAGGACCAAACCGGGTCCCAAAGGGAAAGACAAACGATCGACCAGCTTCACTCGCTGGTAAGCGGACAAGGCAATCGACGCCTCACAGAAGGAAGGAAAAGAGAAAACGGAAGAGAAAAAGACTTTTGTATTTAGCTAGGCTATCGTATCCCAGTCCTTCGGGAGTAGTCGTTAAAGCTAGGTACAGTCGTAGTCGGTTTCGTTCGTGGTGTCTCTGTCTCTGTCGTGTGTGTTCCGTGTTCCGTTGTCGGTGTTGGAGGAGGAGAGGATGGTTGTTACCACTCAACCAAGCACACTCCGTTCCCACACAGCAGACACCTGATAACCCTCTACCCTAGCTACGTAAAAACTAGCTAGTATCGTACTGCAAATTCACCCCCACAGCACCAAAGAAATGGACGACCCGCCAACATATACGGTATGATCGCAAACTCTTTCGTTATATCCGCTTCTCCAAACCTCTCGTTGTGACGCTTTTATTCTAAACCCTTAGGGGCATGGAGCTTCAAAGACAGACGTTCCCTCACAGCTATGGTCACGAGACGCAAAATGCACTAGAGTAACGAAGAAAGCCAAGGACCTGTCCACGAGCATAATCGGGGAATCTATGCCCATAGCCTTTGGAGTGTACTCGAGTAGAAACTCTCCCGTTAGAATTGTTATGGAACATGGCTAGTATCGAGGTTAAGCACCAGCGTGCGTTCTTGGCTGAGAAGGTGCTTAAGCTGAACAACCATTTTGAAAAACCCACCAGCAGAGTAGCCATCATCACACAGACATAAAACTTTGCACCACCCATCGTTGCAATTTAGGCACTATGAATTCCCTGTCACTATGGCAACGATCAAACTAAACTGCTTTGAAGCAACTTAAGAATGCACTGAACCAACTCGTTGCATAATAATAAGCACAGAATCTCTCCGTGTAAATTAGTGCTTAAGATGTGTTGGGGCCATTTCAATTTCCAGAACAAGATGCTTAAACCAAGGAATTTATGACCAATCGTAATTTTTCTTAACCAAAGGTTTCACTTAAGAAGGCACGCTGGTGCTTAACCTCGATACTGGCACCATCTCTCTGTGCAGCAGTGCTTAAGCTGTGTGTGTTTGAGCCATTTTAATTTCTAGAAGAAAGCATGTTTTTGTCATTTTGGACCTACAGTGCTTGTAAGTCGCTTGAACCAAGGAATTTATGACCAATGGTGATTTTTCCCAACTAAATGTTTCGCTTAAGAACACACTTCTGCTTTACCTTGAAATGGGTGCGGTGGTTCGGTTGCGATTTTAAGGGCTCCCGCTTTAGTTACAGTTACGATTGTGGTTTGTTATCACAGCACCAGATAGCATAATTTTGGATATCAGTGTCTGCATATTATTTATTCTTGCATAGCAATTCTCCATCTTAATCCCTCCCTCCCTCCCTCTAGCACTGGCGGGCTTGCCCTTTTATTGAATATCCGTACTGTATATTACCAGTTCTGTAGGACATTGAACAACAACAAATCGGCCATCTGTTTCAGAGCACCAAATGAACGACAACAAATCAGGGTCAGGTCTAACTTCTGAAGCTCGGGAACCCACAAACAAAAGAAAGTGCAAAGTAGACAAAGGTCTTCAAAGCTCGAGAAAAGCGCAGTCAACAAATCCAATCAATCAATCCACCGTAGAAAACTAAATCCCCAATAACAAATCCGAAGTCACAACAGAAAAGACCGAAAGAAATTAAACCCAGCCAAAGAAAAAGCCCAACCTGTCCTGGTTGTCCGACTATCTATGCTGAAATCCTCTTAAAACAACTATCCCGTTGTTGCTTCCTGGTTTTCCCACGCTGTTCCCTTTTTCTCGTCCTCGTTGCTTCTCCTCGTTCAAAAGAAAAGGGAAATCGCCTCCTTATATATAACCCTCTCCCCATAGGCGGTATCATACTAGCAAACAAACCAACAAACCACGACGCATCCCAATTTCATACATAAAGGCCACGAACTCCACATTTTCTAGCTAAACAACAGTTCCCCAAGGCAGGCCAGTTTTTATCCCTCACAGTATCGACCGTCTTTTGGTTAATAACGTACTTGACGGCGTACCGAGATATACGGTGTTGCGAAACGCCCCATAGCAACTACGCCAACATTAGACCGTGAGTGGGCTCGACGAACAGGAGGGTACAACGAACAAGCCATACAAAATGTCTTGGCGAATGCTGTTGGCGCATTTCGCAACACTGTGTATCTCGGTACGCCGTCAAGTATAATACGTTAGCTGCTGCATTAGGGTTTATGCTTGAGTGAACTTGTGGCCAACGGGAGGCCTGAAAATCAAGCTTTGCATAATCTAACTGGACCAAGATATGACAAAGACTGACAAGGTGCCGGTGCCGTAGCCCTGGATCTATCTCCCTTGCTGCCTTGTTCCAAATAACTGCCCGTGCTTCGGTCTCTTCTCCTGGCAAACAATCACTTATTTTCTAAATCAACAGGATTCAACACAATCTACTCGAGCACTGGGCTAAGCCTCTAACGCAAGATGGATTCAAGCACTGAATTCCTTGACCTTGTCTTTTCCGAGAACCTTACAGAATATGCCAATAAACAGGCACACGAATCATTTAGTATCAACCCTCATCAACTTTTTGACCTTCTTTTAAGGGAGGAGCTATTCACCAATTTCTTCGCCAGGATAGAACTTTATGGGAACAATCTTGCCCGCCTGCTAGGCCAATTTCCAAGCTTCCAGGAGTATGATTATGCTAACATGTTATTGGGAGAAAGAATTCGATCCTTTACTCTCTCATTACTTAGTGAAAGATTCAATGACATGAAATCTAGGACTGCGGTTGCAAGAATTGTCCTTTCGGCGGTAAAATTATCCGATCCAGCGGCTTTAGTGCATTTTGGTGTGAAACTGGGAGCTCTCCCGTGGATCTTGCGGATTTTATTTGCGGAAGGGCACATAAAACAGTTATCCTTAACTCACAGACAGCACCTTGAACAGCTCGTTTCTGAACCTCGGGCCACGGAACAGTGGACTGAAGTTGTCATGAATCTCTGCGGGGAATGTGAGGTTCACAGGTCTGGGCCTATGAGAGCTAGTGGACTGGAGTTAGCGAAGTTTATTCGCACTGTTCCTTGTGGATACTGTCCTAAAATGTCTCCTGATGGCGGGCCAGAGCAGGATGCTGAGAGGGAATCGATGCGAGTTCGAGACCATGCTCCGAGATCAAACATAGAGTCAAATGTATTCGAACACCTCTTAGGTGATCATCTGGGGGAGTGGAAAATAATCCTTTCTCAACAGGCCATGCTAGATTTGGCGCAGCTGAATTTTCAAGGTATTCATTATATTCGACAAGGGGGTTTGCAAAATACTCATGTTAATTAGATCACTTTAAGAATGTTCGGCGCAAATTCTACGAGCTCGCCTCCGGGGACTGGGCTGGAGATGGTAAATTACTCCATAGCGCAAAGTGGAACAACGGACGGAGCTATCGAATCCCTGTATTTAAAGCTTTCTACGCAACTGGGCATTTTATACTATGGCAAATCGATACCGCTTTTGATGAAAGGTTTGGAAATGATTACCAGGTTATAAAAGGTTTGGATGCCAGTGAAGTTGATCTCATAGACAGAAACTAACGACAAGTAACCGGGTTTTAGTATGGGCGATTGGGAAGCCTAAAAATGTAAGTGCTCGGTTCAAAAATGATGTAGACACGGTGATAGTAACCTGAAGCAGCTTGACGAGATTGGCGTGCAGATCCATCAAGCACAACAAATGTACACGAAGGCTCAAGTGGAAGCTTGTAGCAGAGACGATTTGGATGGATCCCGGGGGACTAGGTATCCACAGAGTGTAAATTTGGGCGAGGAGGAGGGTAGCAGTATGGGGGACGACGGCAGAGACGATGAGGATTGCCATGATTCAGTTCAACTGGGTAAATAAGTCCAAATGTCCCTACTTGAATTGATCTTCCATGAGAATTCTAAATTCACAGTTATTAGCAAAGTTTTATAGTCTCACTGCGACAGTTCTGGATAGAGTTGCTGTTCCAGATGGAAGGGTAGTAGTTCCGGTAGTCATATCGAGAGAGGAGGCAGAGGTGGTGAATTACTTTCTAGGTGCAACGTTCATTCTCGGGAGAAGCGGGACTGGGAAAACTACCTGCTTAGTCTATAAGCTAGTAGGGAGGTATATAAGTGCTAAGGAGAACGGGGGATTGTTGAGACAAGTACGTGATTGCAGGAAGCCTGAGACCGGGTCAAGCTTTGAGAGTGTATCAGTGGGCTCAGCTAACAGTCATAGGTATTGCTGACGAGGTCGGAGAGATTGGTGGAGAAGCTAAGAGATAATACCGACGGATTGATTAAGACGAAAATGGGCAAACTTGAAGAGAAAAGGCCCCATCAGGCTAATGATTCTTTTGCTGAAAATACCCGAAAATCATTCTTATCGCTCACCGACGAAGACTTCCCTCTGGTATGCACTTTTGATTACTTGTTAAGACTCATCGAGAACAGTATTAGGTTTGCTGCCCCTCCGCTTAAGCTGCTACAGTATACCGGTAGTAGGCCTAGTAAAGTTACTGAACCACGCTTAGAGAACAGGAAAATCGGCGGAGGTATCTAAAGATAGACAGTTCGAAATTCACTCAGGTGATAGACTTCAAGAGGTTTAAACTCGAGTACTGGCAACACTTGCCCTCAAAATTGAAGAGGGGTATTCCGGTAGATTTGGCATTCCTCGAAATTATGGGAGTCATCAAGGGATCGATTTCCTCAGCCTCAAACTTCGAGCCTTTATCTCGTGAAGAATATCTTGGAAAGCGCTGGAGATTGGCCCCAAACTTTGCCTCCATGCAGGAGCGAGCTGCGGTCTATGACATATACGAATGGTATGAGCGGAAGAAAAAGAAACTGTACGATATTGATCAAACGGATAGAGTGATCAAAGTTATGAAGGCTTTGGAAACATTCAAGTCTTCGGACAAAGAAGAAGATAGAAATTTGGAGAAAAAGATTAGAAGGGTACTAGACGAAATCTATGTGGATGGTCAGCATTTCCAGATACCAGATACTGGCGTTGAAAAGATATTAACAAAAAGGCAGAGGTCCAGGATCAGCGAACTTTGGAGATCGGAATGCTTTTGAGGCTAGTGGGGTGTCCTCGGGGTATACACTTCGGTATAATTTTCCATATTTTCCATCCTCTTCCCCTGGTGCTCTTTTCTCACCTGTAAACAGCAGGTGATACGGCCCAGTGCATCTCCAAAGATGCTCTTTTTAGATTTGAGAATGCGAAAGCCTTGTTCCATGAGCTCTTTAGCGGCAGGACTGTAAACACTAGGGAGCTAAAACCAACATTGCTTCCTCTGTCGCACAACTTTAGATCCCATAAACGGATTTTGAGAGTTGCATCCTTAGTGATGGAACTCTTATATAAAGGTATTATGCTCCCAGACAAACTCGACTCTCTTCTATCATACTTATAAATTGGTTTAGGCTTTCCAGAGTTGGTAGATAGATTACCTCCTGAAATTGGGGATATTCCCGGTCCTCAGCCTACTCTTTATAGTAACTTCCCTCACCGGTGATAAAATAGTATGTAGCTAATTTTTATGGAGTTGGGACCAACATAATAGATATCCTGAAGTTCGAGGAGGAAATGGAAACCCCCCAAAAATCAGATGCCGCGAACGGCAACTCAAATGAATTTGGAGGATTGCGTGTTATTCTAGTGCGGGATGAAGAAACACAAGAGAAACTTCGATCCGAGCTTGGAAAGTCTTCATTGGTGTTAACCATTCTCCAGAGTAAGGGCATGGAGTTTGATGATGTGCTCCTCTACGATTTCCTTAGTACAAGCCCGTACAACTATAAATTGGACATGTTGGAAGAGCTTTTAAAACGGAGACATCACACTGGTAAGATCTGGTTCTTAAAATAGCGTCTTGTTTTTTTTTTTTTTTTTTGTGGGGGGGGCGGAGGATCTGTGAAAGATGCTAATCCTTTTCGATTTCTAAAGATTCGTACCAAAAAGACCATTCGGAAGATAGGAGCCATGCGGACTGGACGAAAGACAATATCGTGAGCAATTAACTTACCCATATCATAGCAACAGATACTAATGGCGTCACAGATCCTATGCTCAGAATTAAAGGTAAACTGATGGCAATCAGCCCTTTGTTTTATACTTGATTCATCTACTAATCTTACATGGATGCAAAGAATCTATATGTCGGAGTAACAAGAGCCCGCAACAGACTATGGATACTAGAAAGCAGCACTTCCATTTTAGACCCAGTACAAAGCCTGTTCAATAGAACAGCAACCTTGTTATTTCCAGGACGATACCCCAGTCCCATGCTAGAGATTCTAAGAGAACAAGATATAGGAGTATGTCCTGAACCTTAGCTGGATTAACTGCTCTGACGTCTCTAGGTTTCTGAGATGCATAAGCGATTTTCTAGAGGAAATACCATCAGCGCTTCCGAGTTGAGAGAGCTAGGGTACCAAATGCTAGATGTCCAAGACTATGCTGAAGTATGTTGATACATTCTAAGTTCTCAGGGGATACAACTGATTACATTTCTTCTAGGCTCTCCGACGTTTTGAGGCTGCTGGAGATCTTCAGGGAATCGCACTGGCAACAGCGTATATTACTGAAAAAATTGCACTGACAAATAGAGCTTGCGGGTCCTTTAGGGAGGCTAATCTTCATTTCATAGATGCATCGGAGTCATTCCTAAAAGCCGGTAGCATAATGAAGGCAGTTCAATGCCGAAAGGAAGGGGGTGATCAAAAGGGCGCAGTTAGTGAGTAACATATCCACTCGAAGGGATATTTTGAATGAAAAAGACCTAAATGAAACAGAAATTCTTGCCAATAATGGAGCATACGAAGATGCTGCCTGGCTTGCAGCAGAAAACGGCTTATTTTCGGAAATCAGTGAGATATATACCAAACTCAACAAGTATGAGATCGCCCTCGCGGCGTATGCACGTGGAAAAAAATTCAAACAGATGGTTTATTATATCAAAAAGTTTATACCAGATTTCCCATCCAGTTTACAATTGCGGAATACTCAAACATACACCCCGTCCAAATATACAGTCGCTATTGATCGGTCGAATCATAGCTATCCATCCTAGCCTACAAGACGGTCTACGGGGAGCGCGTACAATATTTGGACGGGGCGTATATTTCCCTGTTCCGTGATTGCACTTCTCGGACTGCAAGTATGGCATACAGTAATAGGGTCAGCTAACCACTGAAAACAACAGGTATAAAACAAAAATTGACCCTTACTGTTGGAAACAGTACGCGCAGCTCTCCTACATTTCAAAATATGGGCAAAGCGAAGGGATTCGAGACGAGTTTGAAAAAGTGGCCCTCAATCAAACTGGATCTTTAATGGAGCAAGAAATGGTTTTGTCAAGATATGGCTTGGTGAACAAACTTTTTGATTTGCGCCGTGCTAACGGGGACCATATGCGAGCTTACGAGGGTGGGGTGGGTTCTGGGCTTCTGGAGAAATCCATTCGGCTCCTTAGTGATGAAATCCTACCAAAACATCCAAATTTGGGACAGGGGGAACGGCTCAATGTGGCGTGTAAGTTTCTACAAGCAGAGCATATTTTAGCAACCAATTCTTGGCCACCTACTGGAAAAGGCGGGCGAATCCACAAAGTGCTACAAGCGGCTGCCCGGGGAAGGAACCCACAGATCAATTCATTTGTCAAAATGTGGGAAGACATGAGCTACAAGCTCGATAACCTTTTTCGGTCAGGTACCTGTGTAGACATAGGAAAGCTCGGAGATGCACAGACTGCTGGTTTTGTGGCTATTTTGGTTTGTTCTCGTGAGATCTTAATACGTTATGCACCTCTAACTTCGCAATAGGTAACAAGAGGTGTACGTTTAGACGACAAATTCCGGGTTCCGTTCGATCATATAGAGCTGGTGATTGAAGATTTGAAAAAAATCTCATCACATGGGACAATATCATCTTCAGCTCAACTGTACTGTGGAATCTACGAGATCCTCAATCAGCCGGGCAAGGGCAAACACATCGTCCTAGACTGGTCTCCATTCCATGTTAACCCTACACACTTTCACTCGCCTAGGCCAGTGGATATTGAATTACTTAGACATAAAATTTTAAGGCATATCTTAGGGCATATTGTTCCTTCTCTTGTTTCCCTTGATGAAGGGTTGCGAAAAATATGGAACGAAAGGGCGGAAAGAAAATTCGAGCCCCTATCAAACCTACGTGAGAAAAATCTCGGACAATCCATCTTTATTTAATATGGTGCCTTACTTACACGAATGTAACGCAGTGAAACCCTCTTTTGAAAAAGTAGAGGTAGGTTCTATCCTTAAGATTCTACGCTCAGATCACTCCACTTACAGCGCGCTAGTCCCTGGCACGCCTTTGCCGGGTATTCTTGGAAACTTCTGCAATGATCAAGGCCAATGGGCGGCCGAATGATTCCTTGCCACAGAATTGTGAGATCTTTTAATCTATCCCACCAATGAATCTTCGTTTCTAATGTGGTACAGGGGATTGGCGATTTTGGGGGGTAGCTCTTCTGGACCAAATGCAGTTCCGATCCCCATCCGAGCATAGTCTTGGAGAACTACTTAACACCAAGTCTGAGCTCACGACGAAATCAGGGAGATATCGGACGTTATATATGGCTTTGATTGAGAGTAACATGATAGAGCATCGAATGAAATCGGCTACTCGATTGGTTGTGGGTGCTTGTGTGTCATCGCTTTTGGCTCAATATCAAACATCTTTATTTCTAGGTATGTGGAATTGCACAATGAGATTTCTGCAAACGAGTAGATTTACATTCTAACAGGTAATAGACTATAAAGATATCTGGAGATCAGCCCAGATGAAAATTCGCAATGGAATATCCAGATGGAACTCGGGTTTTAGATTTGCCTCGGAAATGGTAGCTTTAATGAATAGGTTTCTCTTCGAGACTGAAGCTGGAGATTTTCCTGGGAGATTTGTACGTTCGATTCAGGGACAGCATTACAGTTGATATGCTGACTTTAGCGTAGTGCGATAATATTCACAAAATCCTAGGTGCTCTGGCGAGAGCAAAAAACACACTAAACCTTTACTCCGCCTCCGTCATTTCTCTTTATGAAGAATTGGCCTTATCTTTGGTAAATTTAAGGGCCGAAATTTATATTCAAAAGTTAGCGCTAACAAATTTAGATTTTCTTAGTAAGGCCTCACGAGTTCCTCGTTCCTGATTCTTGGCGTCGTTTGTATTTCAGTCGATGGGAAAACAAACACAGATCACCTTCTGGTCGAGAACGTTTCTGGTATCAACGGTATCTGATTAAAGTCTGTCTGAGCTTCTGCGAGTTGGTAATAAACATAGAGAGAACACCCACCAAAGAAATTGCTTTAGCCAAACGAAGCGTCACCTTGATTGTTGTATGTCTCATCAACTTGGGGACCTGTTGTCCCCGACCACAGGGTTATGCGCAATTATGGCGGAAGTCGCAAGAGGTTTGCTATTCCCTTTAACAAATATCTGAGAGTTGCAGTGTACTTATTCTCTACTTAGGTTTTCAATCGTAACAGGTTGAATGCGGAAGGTATCCGAAATCTCCAGGCGGATGAACTCATAGGACGTTTGGCAAATGTCTTCCGAGAGTACAATGGGAATGATTCAATCATCCTCATGAGGGACCACCAACCTGAACGAATAGGCGATTCATTTGCCGGGTTTTCATTGGAAGGAACCGGAATCTCGGTGGTAAAACTCAACCTGACAGTTGAGAAGGAAAGGCATCTGTGGGAGCCAAGCACGGACCAAGAAACAAGGCGACTCAATGCTGCCCATATCCTGACTGTTTTTTGGAAATGGGATGGGCCAAGATTTATGGAGAGGATGAGGGAACGCAGAAAGAAGGCTGCACCTATCCCGAAGAATTTTTGGAAATTGAATGTTTTTCAAAGGATGAGGGGGCGTAGGAGGTACCTCGCTCCGTGGTACAAAAAATAGTTGTTTACTGGCCGATTTGAGGGAGGATAAAAATTGGACGTACTGACAGCGGATCTTGGTTTTTTCCTCTCTCTCAAACTTTCATGATGCTGTTTGGCCAGCAACGAAGAACGAGGGCTTTATGTTTCGTTCTCTTGAGTTGCGGGATTTAATATTTTCTCATTGAATTATTTTAACTTTAAGACACCAATTTTTGTTGAGTGTTAGTGAAGTAATCGGGCCTGCTTCTGTTATTTTTGTTCCGCCGCTCGCCTTCATCCCTTATCACTTGTTGATCGACACAACTACGAATGACGATCACCATTGGTAACGAGACCTTGCATACCGACACCAGTTTATCTCCATAGCTTTGCATATATGTACACGGGCTACATATCGGATTTAGGAGACACCGGGTATGAAGGAAAGGGGTCAGAGTAGATACGGAGATACGGAGATGTTATACATCTTATTTGTTCTTTATATATCATGTTAGTTTGCCTTGTTTTTATAAGAACCATCAAGTCACTTCTGTCTTTTCCATACGATTTGCTCGATTCCCACACTTGATCACACTCCCGGCCCACAAAACTCTTTTCAGCTTCAGCGTTGTTTGGACGCTTCGTATGTTAATTTAGTACCATAAGTCATTATTTGTACTGTACCTCAAGACCCACGGTATTCTATTCAGTTCCAACAAGATGACGGATAGAGCAAACCGTATTGTGCACCAGAAATAGAAACTTTAATAAAAACCTCACCTCCTACTATTTAAGAGTACAAAAAAACAACTACCAAATAGGTAAAGCCCCCGAGAACTTGATATTTGTTTCGTTTTTTAACTTTAGAGGAGCGATAGTGCTTGTTAACCTGTTGAAATCATGCACTTTGGCCGGGATTCTTCGCCTAAACCGTAACAATCCAACCTCAACGTGATCCATTACATTGAGATCTGACATCCCAAGCACTAACTTTGCCGCTGATACCTTTGTTTGATGCCCGACCCCGTAGCCTTAGGAACGTAAGCAATCAGCCTCTGGACTCAAAAGCAGTTTTAATTTGGAATTTCTGTTCCTTAATCATTTTTATCACTCGATATTTGGGATGCGCGGAGTGTTGGAAGGATATGTGCGATCGGGACGGTAATTGTCAGTAAGTTAAAGTGTTTGCGGTGTGCAATATGGAGAGGTGGAGACTGAATGATTGCATTCTAGTCAACACCTGAAACCGGAAGCGGAAATAATAATATTGAGAATCGTGTCGGGCGGTATCTTGCTTCAACAGGTATGCTGGATGGTGGGGTATTGCTTATAGTACCGGTATGTATAGTTCTTGGCCATAAGTCATCGTCACTCGGGTGAAGTACCCTTGAAAACCCACCAAAATTGGCGAAATCTAACCTCCACCAAACTCACAGCACCACAAGACCCTCAACTCCAATTATTACCAAAATTCCCCTGCAGGTTGCCGGGAATTTGGCGATCCGGTCTATGCCACATAAGATGTAATTAATTGCGAACTGGCCTTTGCACCAGCAAGCGGAAAGGGAATTGTTGAATTTTTCGTGCCAAGCCTCGGAATTTGTATGGGAGTGCATAGAAAAAGATACTTAATTTGAAAATTGTGATTTTCGCAGGCCCACCAACAACACAACCCACCTCTGATTCGGTTAGAATTTCAGTATGGTGAAGTGGAGATGTCCTTCTGATAGCCTGAACTGGGAGAAAGTCAATTGATGTTGAAATGGTCCTGTGGCGTGGTTGCGAAAATGGCCAATTTTGGTGTAAAAAGGGCAAGTGACGATGACCTTTGTCACCCAACTGTAGCATGCGGTTAGTTAAATGTGGGTTTGAAGAGGTTGCCGAAGCGTAGTAGATTGACTACTTGTGAATCTCTTTTCTGTATCCTCGGGGTAAACCTCCTTAGCAACCAACGCACCACCCACTATAACACCACCTTGACAGAAACGAGCAAGATCTTATTTTCTCACAAAAACAGGTAGGTTGCAATAGAGTTCAAGCCTTGGGTATCTAAATTTTAGAGATTTATACAAGAGCGTTGGTGTCGTGTTGGTAAGGGGAGGTAAACCCCAAGGATACAGAAAAGAAATTGACAAGTATGAACAGGAGCGAATAGAGCGAAAGGCCGAAATGACAGAAAGATTGTTAATCAATGGAAGACAAGGTAAAGACCAATGTGTTGAGAGACTTCAGAGGGGAAGAAGTGGGGGAAATGTGGATATACGGGAGTATTTATGCAGCGGAGAGAATACGAAAGAAATAATCTAGAGTAAATAAAAATACATGAAAGAAGGATTTTTACAACGGCTCTTCAAAAGTCCGAAACATTCCCTGAATACTAACACAAACCATCAGAGTTTTTCCCAGACGAAATGCTCCCATGTCCCATGTTTTTGGCTGAGATCTAGAATTATACCGCACTAGTTTAGTAAGTCTCCTAGATCACGGAATGGAACTCGTGCGTGTGGTACTAACTTCCAACACGGTCAATGTTTCGTTTGTTTGCTTCCTAGAACAAAAGTAATCCTCATCCCCTGTGATTCATCAGAACGGTATGGTAGATTCTTGTGGATCTCTTCTCGAGTTGCGATCGCTCCTATGCTAACATTGAATAAATTCCCTCGACTAAGTTAGGGTCTCAAGGGAAGGCTCCAATCTGGCGATGCACAACAAGTAAATTCAAGAAGGGCGTGAGCTCCCTACTCGGGTACCCCCTATTGCTGCCTTCTTTGCGGCAGTCTTTGTTTTACATAATTTTCCAAAATTGCATATTCATCCTACGGGTAACCTGAGGCTCCAACAAATCAATAAATGGGTACTGTAGCATGCACGGAAGTTTCCGTCCTGTTGGTGGGGTAATGGCAATTGGGTTTCTTTTGGTACCCTGAAATTACAGGTGAGTCTTTGGTGAGCAGTAGAAGCTTTGGAAATGAACAAAAGTTGATTTTTTGGAAATTTTATCTTAGATGTTGAATGGTGGCAGCACAGCAAGGGTACCGTACCCGAAGTTAGGGAGGAGAAAAATCCGTCGAGATCGGTGAACCTATGCACATAGCATTTGGAGTGTCCCCGAGAAGAGACTCTCCCGTCAGGATTGTTACGAAACATGGCTAATCGGCGGGCTGGTTGGGTTGCGCTTTTAAGACCTACAACCTGAAATTGCTATGATGGTTTGCTAACACTAGGAAACATAATTTCGGATATCGGTGTTTGCAAATTTATTCGTGCATGGCAATTCTGCATCTTGGCCCCTCCGTGCATTGGGCACTGGCAGGCTGTATCCTTTTATCAAGTATCGGTTCTAGTGCTGTACACTGTACAGTACAGTCCCGACTGTTGATGCTGAACGACTATGGTAGAACATTCCGGGACGGGGATGTGGTATAGATGGAAAGCTTGTGTGGGAACATTCCATGACGGGAATGTGATATGGATGGGAAGCTTGCGTGAATGGGAGAGTTTGCTTTGTTTGTGTCTTGGTAGATTTCGGAGAAAGTTCTCCAAGTTATTTTTTTCTTTACTATGTTTTAGAATGTTGTGGCAAAAGATGGATGTTTGTGGCAAGTGAGAGATGATGTTTGCATTTGCTTTACTTTGATATAATTATTCCTGTCTTTTCCGAATAATTGGGAAGTAAGTTAGTTAGAGACCTGAGTTTTCCATTACGGCGATTATTTTTACTTTACCTCTTTCTTCATCAGACCATTGCAATAAGTCCACGTTCGTCCGCTGTGCGTATTACTTAACTACAACAAAAGCGACAAGGTATGATACTCGAGTAGTAACCGGACAAGATAAGAATTACTTACGTGCGAATTTGCGTTAAAAGTTAAAACAGCAAATATAATTCTTGTCTTGTCCGGCTATTACCCTGCCGCGACTGTACAGTACATAAACAGTTCTGTAGGGTATCAAACGGGAGGCCTTAAAATCTTGCATTACATAATCTAATAACTGGTTCAACATATGGTGCCGGGCACTTGAAATCAGCCAAAAACTAACATGACTATAATTTTCAAAAATTTCCAACCACAACCACATCTTTAGGAAGATATGGCTTCATAGAAGTGCTCAGAAGGCATTCCTCTCTAGTTCTATCTTTTCTGATTTTCAATAAAAGCAATATTCGTGGAGATAGTAAAATTTCGAATTACCCATATATGGTGGTTTTAGAGGTTACTTTTGCCAAGCCCACTTCTTTTGTATGTATTATGTAAGCAAAACAAATTACCCATGAGTGTTGATTTCAAGTGCCCGGCACCATACTGGTATGGCGAAGACTGACAGGGTACCATCCTGTAGCTCTGAATCTATTTCTGTTGCAGCTTTATCTCTGATAGCTGGCTATTTGGGTTCCTTCTCTTGGTGAACAATCACTTATTTTCTAAAGCCTCCGAATTCAACATATTCAAATCGATTACAGTACAGAGCTAAGCCTCGGAGGCAGGATGAATTCAAGCGCTGCATTCCTTGACCTGGTCTTTTCCGAGAGCCCGAGGGAACATACCATTAAAGGCGCATACGAACTATTTAGTCTCAAACCTTATCAGCTTTTTGACCTCCTCTTAAAGGAAGAGCGATTCACAAATTTCTTCTCCAGGATAGAACTTTATGGAAACAATCTTGCCAACCTGCTGGGCCAATTCCCTCGCTTCGAGGAGCATGATTACGGTACCTTGTTATTGGGAGAAATAATCAGATCCTTTACTCTCTCATTACTTAGTGAAAGATTCAATGACATGAAATCTAGGACCGTGGTTGCAAGAATTGTCCTTTCGGTGGTAAAACTATCTGATCCAACGACTTTGGCGCAGTTTGGAGTGAGGCTAGGGGCTCTCCCGGGAATCTTGCGGATTTTGTTTGCGGAAGGGCACATAAAACAGTTAGCCTTAACTCACAAAGAGCACTTTGAACAGCTCGTTTCGGAACCCCAGGCCATGGAACAGTGGACTGAAGTTGTTATGAATCTCTGCCAGGAATGTGAAGTTCACAGGTGGTGGCCTAGGAGAAATGGCAGGGTGGAGTTGGCGAGATTTTTTCGCACTGTTCCTTGCGGATATTGCCCTGACCTTTCTCTTGATGGCGTACCAGAGAAGGACACCGAGGGGGAATCTACTGCAGTTCTGGACTACGCTCCGAGATCGGACATAGAGCCAAATGTATTCAAAAATCTCTTGGGCGAGCCTCTGGGGCCGTGGAAGATTATTCTTTCTCAACAAGCTATGGAGGATTTAACAGAATTGAATGATCAAGGTACTCATTATACTATACCAAAAAAGTTGAAATTACTCACGCTAGTTAGGGGATTTCGAGAATGTTCGGCGCAAGTTCTACGAGCTGGCCTCCGGGGACTGGACTGGAAATGGTAAAATACTCCATAGGTCAAAGTGGAACAAGGGACAGGGCTATCGAATCCCTATATTTGAATCTTTCTACGCGACCGGGCACTTTATATTTTGGCAAATCGATATCTCTTTGGACGAAAGTTTTGAACTTGATTACCAGGTCATAAAAGGTTAGATGCCTAACAAATTAGGATCCGAGGTAGACAACTAATAACAAGTGATTGCTTTTCAGTGTGGGCCATTGGGAAGCGCAAAAATGTAGGTACTCAGTTCCAAAATGAAGTGAGGGCTGTGATACTAAAATGAAGCAGCTAGATAGGATCGGTCTGCACATTCATCGGCTACAAGAAAGCTATACCGGCGCTCAAGTGGAAGCTTGTGGCAGAGACGACTTAGACAGCTCGCGGAGGACTAGGTATCCAGCAAGGGTATATTTGGACGAGAAGAAAAGTCGTGGTATGGAGGTCGATGAAATTGAGGACGAGGATTTTGACGATTTAGCTCAACTGGGTAAATGATTCCAAATATTACCTGGTTTAATTGCACTTCCATGAGAATGCTAAATTTGAGGTGAACAGCCGAATTCTATTGTCTCACTGAAACTGTTCTGGATAATGTACTTTCTACAAATAGAAAAGTGGCATTTCCGGTAGATATATCGAGAGAGGAGGTCACGGTGGTTAATCACTTTCAAACCCCAGCATTCATTCTTGGGAGAAGCGGGACTGGGAAAACTATCTGCTTAGTTTATAAGCTAGTAGGGAAGTATCTGAGTGGCAAGGGGAATGGTGAACCATTGAGACAAGTACGTGATTGCAGGAAGTTGGAGTAAACCAGGCTCTGAAAGTGTAACGGTTGGTTCAACTAACAATCATAGGTGTTACTCACGAAGTCGGAGGTATTGGCGGGGAAGTTAAGAGATAATACCGACGGATTGATTGAGACAAAAATGGGCAAAAGGGAAATGCCTTATGGGCGGAATGTTGATTGTGACGAAAATACGCGAAAACAATTCTTATCACTTTCCGATGAGGACTTCCCTCTCGTATGCACTTTTGATTACTTGTTAATACTCATCGAGAACAGTATTAGGTTTGTTGCTCCTCCGCTTAAGCTGCTACAGTGTAGGAGGCTGAGTGAAGTTACTGAACCACCCTTAGAGAACAGGAAAGTCGGGGGAACTATATAAAGATAGAGAACTCTAAATCCACCCGCGTGATAGACTTCGTGAAGTTTAATCTCGAGTACTGGGAATCTATGCCCCCAAGACTAAAGAGGGGTATTCCGGCGGATTTGGTATTTCTAGAAATCATGGGAGTTATTAAGGGATTGATTTTCGCAGCCACAGGCTTCGAACCTTTATCTCGAGAAGAATATCTTGGAGTACGCTGGAGAATGGCCCCATACTTTGCCACCGAGCGGGAGAGAGCAGCTGTATATGATATATACGAATGGTATGAGCGGGCCAAGAAGAAACGTGGCGATATTGATCAAGCGGATATAATAATCAAAGTTATGAGGGCTTTGGAGGCGTTCAAGTCTTCGGAGATACTGGAAGATAAAAGAGTTGAAAGAAATATTAGAAGAATGCTAGACGAAATTTATGTTGACGGTTAGCATTTCCAGATCCAAAACACTTACTTTGGCCCTTTTGAAGGGGATTAACAAAAAGACAGAGGTCCAGGACCAGCGAACGTCAGAGATAGGGATGCTTTTAACCCTAGTCGAATTTCCTTGGGGTATCCATTTCGGTATAATTTTCCATATTTTCTAACCTCCTCTCTTAGTGCTCGTTTCTCATTAGTGAACAGCAGGTGATACGGCTCAGTGTATATCCAAAGATGCTCTTTTTCGATTCGCCAATGCGAAATCCTTGTTTTACGAGCGCTTCAAAGACAGCACTAAAAGCACTGGAGACCTAAAGCCAACATTGCTTCCTTTATCTCACAACTACAGAGCTCATAAACGGATTTTGAGAATTGCTTCCTTAGTGATGGACCTATTATATGGAGGTATGCTGCTCCCCAGACCCTACTATCTTTTATCATACTTATGAAACAACTTAGGCTTTCCGGACTTGGTAGACGAATTATCTCCCGAAATAGGGCATCTTCCCGGTCCTAAACCTACTCTTTATAGTAACTCCCCCTCTACCGGTGCTACGATATATAGCTAATTTTTGGAGTTGGGAAAAACATAATAGATCTCTTGAAGCTAGAGCGGGAAAGAGAAACCCCTCTGATACCAGAGGCCTCGAACAAGTTCAATGAATATGGAGAAGTGAGGGTTATTCTGGTGCGGGATGAAGAAACACGCGACAAACTTCGATCGGAGCTCGGACAGTCTTCATTGGTGTTAACTATTCTCCAGAGTAAGGGCATGGAGTTCGAGGATGTTTTCCTTTATGATTTCTTCAGCACAAGCCCGTACAACCGTAAGTTGAATATATTGGAAGAGCTTTTAAAACGGAGGCACCAACCTGGTAAGGTTTACTTCTGACACAAGATTTTATTTTTCGGGTGGGGGATCTGTGCAATATACTAACACCGCTTTCTATTTCTCCAGATTTATACGCCAAAGATCCGGAGAGTCACGCAGACTGGGCAAAAAGAAATATCGTGAGTGACTAATTACTAATAACGCAAGAGAGGTGCTAATAGCGTCACAGGTTCTCTGCTCAGAGCTAAAGGTAAATTGCTTGTAAACTCTCTCTTCGAGTTTCAATTTATTTGCTGATCCTATCCTATCTGGATGTAAAGCATCTGTATGTCGGAGTGACAAGAGCTCGCAACAGATTATGCCTACTGGAAAGTAATACATGTATCTTAAACCCTGTACAACGCCTGTTCAATCAAATAGCAAACCAATTACTGCCATGTCGATACCCCCCTGAAATGCTAGAGGTTCTATCAAATGATATTGGAGTATGACTTGAACCCCCATTGGATTATCTGCTCTGACGCGCCTAGGTTTCGGCACTGCATGACCGGTTGTTTAGGGGAAGGGTTCTCAGCGCTGCTCAGTGGAGAGAACTGGGGTACCAATCGGTTAACAATCAAAATTATGATGACGTAGGCTGGTAAATCTTACTTTTTTAAAGGACAAAACTGATTATTTGTCTTCTAGGCTCTCTGCTGGTTTGAGAAGGCTGGAGATCATCAAGGAATCGCACTGGCCACAGCGTATATTATTGAAAATGATGCAGTGACCAACAGAGCTCGTGGGTCCTTTAATGAGGCTAATCTTCATTTCATAGATGCATCGGAGTCTTTCCTAAAAGCCGGTAGGATAAAGAAGGCAGTTCAATGCCGGAAGGAAGGGGGCGATCAAAAGGGTGCAGTCAGTGAGTATCTACCATAAGGGAAATTGTGAATACTAGGGACCTAAATGAAACAGAAATTCTTGCCAATAGTGGAGCATACGAAGATGCCGCCTGGCTTGCAGCAGAAAACGGCTTGTTTTCAGAAACAAGCGAGATATATACCAAACTTAACAAACATGAGCTTGCTCTGGCGGCGTATGCTCTTGGAAAAGACTTTAAGCGAATGTTTAGTTATCTCAAAAAGTTTATAACAGATGTCCTTTTCTATATAATTCTCGGAGCCCACAGTGGCACTGTTCAATTAGCTAACCAATGAGGACAGGTTTGAATCAACAATTGAGCCTTGCTGTTGGAAACAGTATGTAAGGTTCTGCTACGTGGAGAGATTTAGCGGCAGTGACGGAATTCTCGGCGAGTTTGAAAAAGAAGTCCTCAGCCGTATTGGATCTTTAAAGGAGCAAGAAACAGTTTTGTTAAGATATAATCTGCTGAACAAACTTTTTGACTGGCGACATGCTAACAAGAGATATATGGAAGCCTACGAAGGTGGGGTTAGTTCTGGGCTCCTGGAGAAATCCATTCAGTTGCTCAGTAATCAAGCCTTGTTAAAGAATCTAAGCCCGGAACAGAGGGGACAGTTGTATGTGGCGTGTAAGTTTCTACAAGCAGAGCATGTAGCAACCAATTCTTGGCCCAAGCCCGGCGAAGACTGGCAAATCCACAAAGTACTACAAGCGGCTGTCGGGAGGGGGAGTGCGCAGATTGATTCGTTTGTCAAGACATGGGAGGATATTAATCAAGCGCTCAAGAGCTTTGTTGGGTCAGGGACTGGTGTTGAGATAGGAAAGCTCGAGGATGTGCAGATTGCTGGTTATGTGGATATTCTGGTTTGTTTTCGTGAAATGTTTATGCACTGTCCACGTCTAACTTGCCGCAGGTAACAAGGAGTGTGCATCCATACAGCAAATTCAAAATTCCGTTCGAGCATATCGAGCGCGTGCTTAAAGATTTGAATGCAATCTCTTCACATAGGATGATCCCATCCTCAGCTCGACTCTATTGTGGGATCTACCAGCCTCTCGGTCAGCCGGGTAATGGCAAACACATCGCCCTGTGCTGGTCTCCATTCAGTGTTAACCCTAAACAATTATACACACTTAGGCCAGGGGATGTTGGATCACTTAGACACAAAATATTATTGCATATACTAGGGGATATCGTTCCTCCTCTCGTTTTACTTGACGAAGGACTGCGAGAAATATGGACAAGAAAGACGGCAACCCGAGGTAAGAATAATCTCAGACAGCTCTTTTTTTTTTTAGTATATCTGACTTACACTGGTATAACACAGTAGAACCCCACTTTAAAAAAGTAGAGGTAGGTTCTGTCTGCTGAAACCTTTCCCGCAGATCACTCATTGATACCTCGATAGTCGCTGGCGCGCCTTTGTTGGATATTTTTAGAAACTTCTGCGTTAATCAACCGCAATCGACGGCCTAATGACTCCTTGCCACTGAATTGTGAGATCTTCCACTCTACGAGTATCCCACCTTGAAATCTTCGTTCCTAATGTGGTACAGGGGATTGGGAATTTTGGAGTCTAGCCCTTCTAGACCAAATGCAGTTCAGATCCCCGTATGAGCATAGCGTTGAAGAACTACTTAACACCAAGTCTGAGCTCATGATGACAGAAGGGAAATATCGGGCTGTATATTTAGTGTTGATCAAGGATGACACAACAGAGCATCGAATGAAATCGGCTGCTCAATTGGGTGTGGGTGCTTGTGTGTCTTCGCTTTTGGCTCAGTATCAAACATCTCTATTTCTAGGTATGTGGAATTGCACACCGAGATTTTTGCAAACGAGCAGATTTATATTCTAACAGGTAATAGACTATAAAGATGTCTGGAGATCAGCCCAGGTGGAAATGCGCAATCAAATATACAGATGGAACTCGGGTTTCCAATCTGCCTCGGAAATGGTAATTTTAATGAATAGGTTCCTGTTCGAGACTGAAGCTGGGGATTTTCCTGGGAGATTTGTATGTTCAGTTCAGCGACTCGGGTCACAGTTAACTTGTTAACTTTAATATAGTGCGATAATATTCACAAGATCCTGGGTGCTCTGGCGAGAGCGGGAAACACACTAAACTTTTACTCGGCCTCCGTCATTTCTCTTTATGAAGAATTAGCCTTATCTTTGGTAAGGGCCGAAATTTATATTCAAAAATTAGTGCTAACAAATTTAGATTTTCCTAGTAAGGCCTCACGAGTTCCTCGTTCCTGATTCCTGGCATCGTTTGTATTTCAATCGATGGGAGAAAAAACACAGATCACCTTCTGGTCTAGAACGTTTCTGGTACCAGCGGTACCTGATTAAAGTCTGTCTGAGCTTCTGCGAGATGGTAATGAACATAGAGAGAACGCCCACCAGGGAAATTGCTTTAGCCAAACGAAGCGTCATATTAATTGTTGTATGTCTTATCAACTTGGGGACCTGTTGTCCCCGACCACAGGGTTATGCGGAATTATGGCGGACGTCACAAGAGGTTTGCTGTTCTCTTTAATATGTAACTAAGAGTTGCAGCGTACTTACTCTTTACTTAGGTTTTCTGCCGAGACAGGTTGAACGCTAGCCGTCTCCGGAATCTCCGAGCAGATAAACTCATACCACGTTTGGCACTTGCCTTCCGGGAGTACAATCGGAACGATTTAATCTGCCTTGTTAAAAGCTACGAAGGATGTGTCCTCTCATTTGCCGGGTTTCCCTTGGAACGAACCGGAATCTCAGTGGTAAAAAGCAGCCCGACAGTAGAGAAGGAAAGGCATCTGTGGGAGCCAAGCACGGACCAAGAAACAAGGCGACTCAACGCTGCCCACATCTTGACTGTTTTTTGGAAATGGAATGGGCCAATATTTGTGGAGAGGATGAGGGAACGCAGGAGGGAGGAATTCTGGAGGAACTTTGCCTTACTGGCCGAGTACGGAGAGAACGAAGACTCAGAGAACGAAGACTCAGAGACCGAAGACTCAGAGAACGAAGACTCAGAGAACGAAGACTCAGAGAACGAAGACTCAGAGAACGAAGACTCAGAGAACGAAGATTGGAGGTTTTGGTAATAGTAACGGATCTTACTTTCGTGCCACCTTTTTTTTTATATTTTTTTATTCCAAACTGTGATGACAGTGTGAGGTTAGCAATGAAGAACAAGAGCTTTATGCTTCATTCTCTTGAGTTACATGATTTAATATTTTATTTGCTTATTTTAAGTTTAAGGCAAATCTCTGCTGAGTATGGGTGAAGTACGGTAATCTGGGCGCTTTCATGTGAACTGGTGAGATAAGTTGTCACTGCACCGGAAGACCTATTCTATTCGGTTGAAACGAGATGACAGTACTGTACATACACTTAGAATTTATGTATCATATTTGGCAAGACTTCTTTTGTGATATGATATCGGTATGCATCATGTAGCATATATTTTACAGTATTCGTTTGCTTCCTCGAAAAAAAAACTAATTTTCATCTCCTTTGATTGAAAATTGATTCCTCATACTGGTATGGTGGCTTCTTGAGGATGTCTTCTCAATTCACCACCACCGCTATGAACGGTCATCTCGTACTCGATGCTAACATTGAATAAATCCCGAGTCTCGGCTTTCTTGATAAAGATTAGTCACAAGGGAGGGGCTCCGATATGGCAAGGCATAAGTAAATCCCAGAAGGGAGAAAACTATATAGTCGAGTACCCCTACCGTAGCATACTGCTGCGTTCTTTTTGGGAGTTTCAGCACTTATATAATTACGCAAATCCATCCTACGAGTAATCCGGAGCCCCAACAATTCAATATATGGATAGCTTCCACGGCACATTTCATCCTGCTCGTGGGGTAATGGCAATTAGGTTTCTCCCGGCCCCCCGGGACCACAAGCAACGATCTAGTGAGCAGCGGAGGCTTTGGAACTGAATGAAATTTCACTTTTTAGAAGTTTGATTTTACATTTTGAATGAGTAGTAGCAACACTGTACTCAAGTAATTGGGGAACCTATGACTGCAGCCTTTGAAATGTATTGACTCTCCCGTCAAAACTGTTACAAAACTTGGCCAATCGGTGCGCTGGTTGGGTTGCGATTATAAGACCAACGGCCTCAAGTTGCAGACCTAGTTTGTTAGCACCATACACCGGATAACATAATTTTGGAGATCAGTGTCTGCAAATTTGTTTTTACGTAGAAACCTGCATCCTAGCTCGCTCTAACATCTAGCATTGGCTAGAGCTGTATCCTTTTATCCAGTACCGTACAGTACAGTACAGTATTGGCACTGTACTTAGCCTGGCTGAGTTCGGCAAGATTTGTATGATAGTACCAATACCATAGACACTCGAATAATTGAGCCGTATGTTATGTAGTCGAGAATTCCCTACTCTGGAAAGGGGGGCCAAAAACACAGCAAAAAAAGAGCTGCTCAACTCCGCTGAGACAGACTTTACTAGAGGGCAACCCCAACAACATAGCAGACGGTTCAATTATTTGAGTTTTTACAGGTAGGATAAATGGTCCGCAAGAAAGGCAGTGAAATGGGAAATGTGGAAGACCTCTCGTGTAAGGTGTTGAGGGGGCGGTCCTCCTTGATTTTTGCTAAGGAACATTGGGGTCTATATACAGCAGTTTGCCGCGTCACAAAAGACGCCCACGCAGTTTGTCGCGATGTACTGTACAGTCGCGACAAGGTAGTAACCGGACAAGACAAGAATTATTTTTGCTGTTGTAACCAGATCGCACATAAGTAATTCTTGTCTTGTCCGGTTACTGCCTTGGCGCGACTGTACAGTACGCCATCCATATGTCCGACAGTACCAGTGTACCAGGAATAAGTACCCCCAAAGGACCGAGGCCAATCCGGGCAATCAGATGGACTCTCTCGTGCTTTGCGGTTAAAAGAGTAGATGTCCCAAACAAGTCTCTGACAAATACTGCCGAACGCACCCAGGTTCTCCCAAAGAATTTGGTGCCGTTCCGGGGATCTAAGGCCTGAGACTATACTGTAGAGAACTTAACCCATTCTCTAGGGCATGGACGGCTTTTGGTTGATAATTCCTGCGTTAGGGGTTTGCTCGGGCAACGAGTGAACCTGTAAGAACCGGTGATGGGAGGCCTTAAAATCAAGCTCTGCATAATTTAACTGGTCCAACATATGACAAAGACCGGCGGGGTACCGTACCATAAAGCCCTAAGTCTATTTCCATGGCAGCCTTGTCTTTGGAAACTGCCCATCTTTCGGTCTCTTCTCTTGGTGAACAATCACTCATTTTCTAAACCCACTGAATTCAGCATATTCAACTCGAGTATAGAGATAAGCCTCAGACGCAAGATGGAATCGAGCACTGCATTCCTTGACCTCGTCTTTTCCGAGAGCTTGAAGAAGCCCACCATTAAAGGCGCATACAAACTATTTAGTCTCAAACCTTATCAGCTTTTTGACCTTCTCTTAAGGGAAGAACGATTTACCAATTTCTTCGCCAGAATAGAACTTTATGGGAGCAATCTTGCCAACCTCCTGGATCAATTCCCTCGCTTCGAGGAGTATGATTACCGTACCTTGTTATTGGGAGAAATAATCAGATCCTTTACTCTCTCATTACTGAGCGAAAGATTCAATGACATGAAATCTAGGACTGCGGTCGCAAGAATTGTCCTTTCGGTGGTAAAATTATCCGATCCACCGGCTTTAGCACAGTTTGGAGTGAGGCTAGGGGCTCTCCCGGGGATCTTGGGGATTTTATTTGCGGAAGGGCACATAAAACAGTTAGCCTTAACTCACAAACAGCACTTTGAACAGCTCGTTTCGGAACCCCAGGCCATGGAACAGTGGACCGAAGTTGTTATGAATCTCTGCGAGGAATGTGAGATCCATGGGTCGGGGCCTAAGAGAAATAGCAGGGTGGAGTTGGCGAGATCTCTTCGCACTGTTCCTTGCGAATACTGCCCTGACCTTTCTCTTGATGGCACGTCAGAGCAGGACCCAGAGGAGGAATCTTCAGGTGCTCTGGACTACTCTCTGGTATCAAACATAGAGCCAAATGTATTCGAACACCTCTTAGGCGATCATCTGGGGGAGTGGAAGATAATTCTGTCTCAACAGGCCATGGAAGACTTGGCACAAGCGATCCTTCAAGGTATTCGTTCTACTCGACCTGTTGGTTTGAAAATTACTCATGGTAGTTAGGCAACTTTGAGAATGTTCGACGCAAGTTCATTGAGCTCGCCTCCGGGGACTGGGCTGGAAATGGTAAAATACTCAATAGCGCAAAGTGGAACGGACGGAGCTATCGAATCCCTCTATTTAAAGCTTTCTACACAAACCGGCATTTTATACTGTGGCAAATCGATACCGCTTTTGATGAAAGGTGTGGAAGGGATTACCAGGTTATAAAAGGTTTGGATGCCAGTGAAGTTTGTGTCATAGATAGAAACTAACGACAAGTAACCGCGTTTTAGTATGGGCGGTTGGTGAACCTGAGGAAGGAGAAGTAAGTACTCAGTTCCAAAATGACGTAGACACTGTGATATTAATATTAAGTAATTCGACAAGATTGGCGTGCAGATTCATCGAGCACAACAGATATACACGAAAGCTCATGTGAAAGCTTGTAGCAGAGACGATTTGGATGGGTCACGGAGGACTCGATATCCAACGAGGGTATACTTGGATGGAGAGAAAAGCGGTGTTGTGGAGGTTGATGAAATTGAGGATGGTGGTTTTGATGATTCTGCTCAACTTGGTAAATGGTCCCAAACACCCCCACTTGAATTGCTCTTCCATGAGAATACTAATTTCGCGGTGAACAGCAAAATTTTATTGTCTCACTGAAACTGTTCTGGATAATATTGTTTCTCCAGATAGAAAAGTGGAATTTCCGGTAGACATATCGGGAAAGCAGACCGCAGTGGTGAATCACTGTCAAACCCCAGCATTCATTCTTGGGAGAAGCGGGACTGGGAAAACTATCTGCTTAGTCTATAAGCTAGTAGGGAGGTATCTCAGTAGTAAGGAGAATACCAAACCCTTGAAACAAGTACGTACTTGCAGGAATTTGGAGTAGATCAGGTTCTGAAAAGTGTATCAATTGATTCAGCTAACAATCACAGGTGTTACTAACTAAATCGGAGATATTGGCGAAGAAGTTAAGAGATAACACGGACGATTTGATTGACACAATAGTGGGCAAAAACGAAAGGCCCTGTGAGCCTGGCGGTCATGCTGATTTTGATGAAAATACGCGAAAACAATTCTTATCACTTACGGATGAGGACTTCCCGCTGGTATGCACTTTTGGTTACTTGTTAAGGCTCATTGAGAACAGCATTAGGTTTGTTGCTCCTCAGCTTAAGTTGTTATTGAATAGTAGGTTGGCCTGCTGAACCACCCGTAGAGAACAGGAAAATCGGTGGAGCTATATAGAGATAAACAATTCCAAATGTGCCCGGCCGATAGACTTCATGAAGTTTAATCTCGAGTACTGGGAACCTTTGTCCGCAAAATTAAAGAGGGGTATTCCGGCGGATTTGGTATTCCTCGAAATTATGGGAGTCATCAAGGGATTGATTGTTGCAGCCACAGACTTCGAGCCTTTATCTCGAGAAGAATATCTTGGAGTACGCTGGAGAATGGCCCCATACTTTGCCACCGAGCGGGATAGAGCCGCTGTATATGATATATACGAATGGTATGAGCGGGCCAAGAAGAAACGTGGCGACATTGATCAAGCGGATAGAATAATCAAAGTTATGAAGGCTTTGGAAGCGTTCAGGTCTTCGGGGATACTGGAAGATAAAAGATTTGAAAGAAATATTAGAAGAATGCTAGACGAAATTTATGTTGATGGTTAGCATTTCCAGATCCAAAACACTAGTTTTGGTCCACTGGAACGGGATTAACAAAAAGACAGAGGTCCAGGATCAGCGAACATCAGAGATAGGAATGCTTTTGACCCTTGTCAAATTTCCTTGGGGTATCCATTTCGGTATAATTATCCCTTCTACTCTTTCCTCTTGGTGCTCTGTTCTCATTTGTGAACAGCAGGGGATACTGCCCAATGCATATCCAAAGATGCTCTTTTTCGATTTGCAAATGCGAAATCCTTGTTCTTTACAAACTTCAACGGCATCATAACGCCAACAGTTCTTCCCCTGGCACACAACTTTAGATCACATAAAGGGATTTTGCGAGTAGCGTCCTTAGTGATGGAACTTTTATACAATGGTTTTCTATTCCCAGACATACTTGACACTCTTCTATCATACTGATGAAGGAGTTCAGGCTTTCCGGAACTGGTAGATAAATTACCCCCAGAAATTGGGGATATTCCCGGTCCTAAACCTACACTTTACAGTAACCTCCTCCCAGCAGGCTGTTGTATTTTGCAGCTAATTTTTGGAGTTGGGAACAACATTATAGATATCCTAAAGCCTGGGGAGGGAATGGAGGCCCCTCCGAGGCCGGATGCTCCAGACCGCGAGTCGGGGGAATACGGAGGAGTGCGTGTTATTCTGGTGCGGGATGAAGAAACACGCGACAAACTTCGAGGGGAGCTTGGAAGGTCCTCATTTGTATTAACTATTCTCCAGAGCAAGGGCATGGAGTTCGACGATGTTCTCCTCTATGATCTCCTTAGTACAAGCCCGTACAGCCATAAACTGGATATACTGGAAGAACTTTTCAAACGGAAGCACCAACCCGGTATGACTTACCTAAACAAGGTTTTGCTTTTGGGCGCGTATAGGATCTGTGCAATATGCTAACCCCTTTCAATTCCTAAAGACTCACGCGGACAAGCTTACTTGGGGCCTGGGGGGGTTGGCGGGAATGGGGAAGATTCATATGGTTATCACATGAGCCATGCGGGCTGGGCAAGACAAAATATTGTGAGTAACTTAACTCATTGCCCATATCGGGGCACAGTCGCTAATAGCGTCAAAGGTCCTCTGCTCAGAATTGAAGGTACACTGATAGCAGTAAGCTCTTTTTTTAGATTGAATTTATCTGCTAATCCTACCCGCTGTGGAGAATCTATATGTCGGAGTGACAAGAGCTCGCAAAAGACTATGGTTACTGGAAAGTAATACTTCTATCTTGGACCTATTATGCCGCCTGTTCAATCAAACAGCAACCATGGTATTCCCGCAAAGATACCCCGGTCCCATACTGGAAATTGTAACAGAACAAAATATAAGAGTATGTCGTGAACCTCCGTTGAATTATCTGCTCTGACCGCCCTAGGTTTCTGAGATCCGAAGGCGGTTGTCTACGAGAATGAAGATTAGCGCTTCCAGCTGGAAAGAGATGGGGTACCGAATGCTAGACGACCAAGGTTACACTGATGTACGCTGGTATATCCCAAGTTTTGAATGACTAAAACTGATTACTTTTCTTCTAGGCTCTCCGCTGTTTTGAGGAGGCTAATGATCCCCATGGAATTTTATTGGCCACAGCGTACATGAATGAGAATTATGGACTAACCAAGAGAGTTCGTGGATTCTCTAAAGAGGCTAATCTTCATTTCATAGATGCATCGGAGTCTTTCCTAAAAGCCGGTAGGATAAAGAAGGCAGCTCAATGCCGAAAGGAAGGAGGCGATCAAAAGGGTGCAGTCAGTGAGTATCTACCATAAGGGGGATTGTGAATACCAAAGACCTAAATGATACAGAAATTCTTGCCAATAGTGGAGCATACGAAGATGCCGCCTGGCTTGCAGCAGAAAACGGCTTGTTTTCGGAAACCAGCGAGATATATACCAAACTCCATAAGCCTGAGGCTGCCCTCGCGGCTTATGCTCTTGGAAAAGACTTTAAGCGAATGTTTAGTTATCTCAAAAAGTTTATAACAGATGTCCTTTTCTATATAATTCTCGGAGCCCACAGTGGCACTGTTCAATTAGCTAACCAATGAGGACAGGTTTGAACCAGAAACCGAGCCTTGCTGCTGGAAACAGTATATAAGGTTCTGCTACGTGGAGAGATTTGGGGACAGTGACGGAATTATCGGCGAGTTTGAAAAAAAGGTCCTCAGCCGTATTGGATCTTTAAAGGAGCAAGAAATGATTCTGTCAAGATATAATCTGGCGAACAAACTTTTCGACTTGCGCAATGCTAACAAGAAATACATGGAAGCCTATGAGGGTGGGGTTAGTTCTGGGCTTCTAGAGAAATCCATTCAGTTGCTCAGTGATCAAGCCTTGTTAAGAACTCTGAGTTTGGAACAGGGGGCACGGTTGTATGTGGCGTGTAAGTATCTACAAGCGGAACATATAGCAACCAATTCTTGGCCCAAGCCCGGCGAAGACTGGCAAATCCATAAAGTACTACAAGCGGCTGTCGGGAGAGGTAGTGCGCAGATCGATTCATTTGTCAAGAGGTGGAAAGATATTAATCAAGCACTCAAGAGCTTTGTTGAGTCAGGGACTGGTGTTGAGATAGGAAAGCTCGATGATGTGCAGATTGCTGGTTATGTGGATATTCTGGTTTGCTCTCATGAAATGCTTATGTGGTGTTCATCTCTAACTCACTTTTAGGTAACACGAGGTGTACGAGTACGTTACAATAAATTACCTCCCGAACTCGATAATATCGAGCGCGTTCTTGAAGATTTGTGGTCAATCTCTTCACATGGGCTGATCCCATCCTCACCTAAACTCTATTGCGGGATCTATGAAATCCCTGATAGGCCTGATAAACACATCATCCTGGAGCAGTCTCCGCTTAATGTCAACTCTAACAAACGGCTCCCACTTATGCTAGTTAACATTGAAAATAAAATGAGACGCAGAATATTAAGGCACATCTTAAGTGATATCGCTCCTCCTCTTGTTTCACTTGATGAGGACATGCAAGAAATATGGAGCAAAAAATCATCAAATTTGGGTATGTATAATCCCAGGGTCCATTCTGAATTTACAATGATACCTTGCTTACGCACATCTAACCTACGATAGCGGAAACCCATCCTCAAAAAGTTGAGGTAGGTTATGTAGATTATCGTATTGCCCTCCACCTACTTACTGACAATTCACAACGCACTAGTTGCTAGTGCGTCTTAACCAAATCTTCTCAAAATCTTCTTTAATGATCGAGGAAACCAGTCGACTTAAAGAAACCTTGTCGCTGGATTGTGAGATCTCCCCCGGTATCCCACCCAGAAGTCTTTGATGCTAATGCGGCACCTTGCAGGGGATTGGGTATTTTGGAGAGTTGCTCTCCTGGAGGAAATGGAGTTCAGATCCCCGTCCGAGCAGAACCTTAATGTTCTATTTGACACCAGGACTGAGCTCAACCGGATAGGGGAATATCGCTCATCATACTCAGTTTTACTCAAGGATGACACAATAGAGCATCGAATGAAATCAGCTGCTCGATTGGGTGTGGGTGCTTGTGTGTCTTCGCTTTTGGCTCAGTATCAAACATCTTTATTTCTAGGTATGTGGAATGGCACACTGAGATTTTTGCAAACCAGTGGATTTATATTCTAACAGGTAACAGACTATCGAGGACCCTGGAGGCTAGTCCAGCTGCAAATGCGCAATCAAATAAGGGACTCGGGTTTCCAATCTGCTTCGGAAATGGTAACTTTAATGAATAGGTTCCTGTTTGAGACTGAAGCTGGAGATTTCCCTTGGAGATTCGTACGTTCGATTCAGAGCCAACGTCACAGTTGATTTGTTAACTTTAATATAGTGCGACAATATTCACAATGTCCTAGGTGCTCTGGCGAGATCAAAAAACACACTAAACTTTTACTCAGCCTCCGTCATTTCTCTCTATGAAGAATTGGCCTTATCTTTGGTAAGGGCGGAAATTTATATTCAAAAGTTAGTGCTAATAAACTTAGATTTCCTTAGTAAGGCCTCACGAGTTCCTCGTCCCTGATTCTTGGCGTCGTTTGTATTTCAATCGATGGGAAAACAAACACAGATCACCTTCTGGACGAGAACGTTTCTGGTATCAGCGGTACCTGATTAACGTCTGTCTGAGCTTCTGTGAGATGGTAGTAAACATAGAGAGAACGCCCACCGAAGAAATTGCTTTAGCCAAACGAAGCGTCACATTAATTGTTGTATGTCTCATCAACTTGGGGACCTGTTGTCCCCGACCACAGGGTTATGCGGAATTATGGCGGAAGTCACAAGAGGTTTACTATTCCCTTTAACAAATATCTGAGAGTTGCAGTGTACTTATTCTCTACTTAGGTTTTCAATCGTAACAGGTTGAATGCCAAAGGCATCCGAAATCTCCGGGCGGATGAACTGATAGGACGTTTGGCAAATGTCTTCCGAGGGTACAATGGGAACGATTCAATCATCCTCATGAGGGGCTACCAACTTCAACGGATAGGCGATTCATTTGCCGGGTTTCCATTGCAAGGAACTGGAATCTCGGTGGTAAAAAGGAGCTCGACAAGAGAGAAGGAAAGGCATCCGCGGGAGCCAAGCACGGACCAAGAAACAAGGCGACTCAATGCTGCCCATATCTTGACTGTTTTTTGGAAATTGGATGGGCCAAGATTTGTCGAGAGGATGAGGGAATGTAGGAGGTACCTTGCCCCACGGTACAAGAACTGTTGTTTACTGGCCGACATGAGGGAGGATAAAAATTGGACATACTGACAAGGGATCTTTGCTTTTTTCTCCCCTGCCTCAGACTTTTATAATGCTGTTAGGTTACCAACGAAGAGCTTTATTCTTCATTTTCTTGAGTTACAGGATTTAATATTATCTCCACGACTTACTTTAACTTTAAGAAACCAATCTTCGTTGTGTTGTTGAAGCAATCGGCTATGCTTCAGCATTGTGCACACGCTTTGTAGAGTAAAAATGATGTTAACTTAGTAAGTTATCACTTGTACTACTATACTTGTAGCTGTGCCTCAAGACCTACTGTAGACTATTTTATTCGGCTTTAACAAGATGACGGATAGCGCAAACCGTCTTATCATACTTGTGCACCAGAAATAACTTAAAACCTCACCACCCACTATTCATGAATGTGCGAGTAAAAACTACTACCAAATAGCCAAAGTTCCGGAGAGCTTGAGAGTTGTTTTGTTTTTAACTTTTCCCCCGAGATTCGATAGATACTGTTATCAAAATCATGGACTTTTGCCGTGATTCCTCGCCGAAACCGTAAAAAGAAATGCACCCTCACGTGATCGATTACATTGAAATCTAATATTATACATCAAGCACTAAATATAGTATGCTGCTAATACTTTTATTTGATGCCCGACCCCGTACCCTGAGGCACACAAGCAACCATGGCTTTGGGGCAGCCTCTGTAACAAAAAGTAGTATTAATTTGAAGCTTCTATTCAATAATCATTGTTTATCACTCGGAATTTGGGCTGCGGGTTGGAGGATTGGTTACAAGTTCAGTCCAGTACAAGCGAGACCCACAAATGAAAAGCGTACTATACGGTTTGCACCATACGCGCAGAATTATGTATCGTAGTTGGCAAGAATCCTCTTATGTAAAACCACTATGTACCATGGCGGTGTATGTTTTATTTGCTTGCTTCTTAGAACAAAAGTAATCTTCATCTCGTATGATTCATCATAATTTTATCGGTATAGTAGCTCTTTATGGATATCTTCTCACTTACAATCGCCTATGAGCGGTCGTCACGAACTCGATGCTAACATTGAACAAATTACCTCTCTCAACTAGGGTCTCATTGGTAAGGTCCCGATCTGGCAAGACCCAAGAAGTAAATCCCAAAGGCGTGAGCAACCTATGCGACCACCCCCTACTTTTCTGTTTTCTCGCGGCAGCTTTTGCATTTGTATGATTATGCAAAATTGCAAATTGATCCTTCGAGTAATCTGGAGTTCCTACAAATCAATAAAAGGATACTGTAGCATGCACGGATGTTTCCATCCTGTTGGTGGGATTGCCGTATGGCAATTGGGCTTACAAGCAAGTATTTGGTGAGCTGGAGAAGCTTTGAATCTGAATTAAATTTCATTTTTTGGAAGTTTGATCAGTGCTAGAACATTGACGAATGCCGGTATTCTAAATTAGTTTTTTTGCATACGGTACGCCATCGAGGAATATTCCTACCCCGTTGGGCGGATAAGCTGACAAGATATCTTCCCCAACGGCCCTGCTAATAGCGAATACTAGTAATGCGACATTACAACGCTACTAATTAAGATAAGAAGCCTCGCTTACAGTATTTTGAAAATCTTTATTCCTTCCCCCCCCCCCAACTTGGGCGATTGCTCCAAGTTTCGACCAGCGTGCCTTCTAGCATGTTGGATACAGTACGGTATGTCCAATTCAACATAGACAAATGACATTGAAAATGTTTTGTCGGTTTCGAGGAGGTATTTTGTTTATTTCACTTAATACAATTGCGCTACATTATTTATGCGTTTCGTATGGCCACAAGTGAATAAATATCCTTGTGACCGAGGAAATTGCTTGTTGATCCAAGATCAGTTAACGTACATATCTGAGGGCATACCGAAAAATACGGCACAAGGAAAAATGAAGAGTTTGGTGGGGATCAGCGAGAAATGATAGGCGGTGGAAGCCTTGCTCCACACCAGATTTTTCGTTGTGCCGTATTTTTCGGTATGCCCTCAGGTACGTTATTCTCAATTTCAACTTTGTTCACTGCGGAAGTGCTAACATACAAGTACTATCAGGAGGCAAATTTGCAATTGCTATCTTCTCTAGTTTTTGCTCTGGGAACTTCAGTTGTTATCCCCACTAATAGCCCACTAATGACATATCTTCGTTACTCGTCCAGTCAGTAAGGAAGACAGCTCACCAGCTCATCGGACCTGTGAGTTACGAATATCCCTGGATGCCATATGCCATTACTAAATATTCCTTATTTCAATATCTTGGCTATTGGTCTAGAGCAAGTCTCACTTTTTGAATGAGTGGTGGCAGCACAGTACCTGTAGGGGTATTCAAAGTTAAGGACTTGGAGAAAAATGCGTGGAGATAAGTAATGGGTAAACCTGTGCCTACAGCCTTTGGATTGTACAGTACTCGAGTAGAAACTCTCCCGTCAGAATTGTGAAACATGGCTAGTCGGTGGGCTGGTTGGGTTGCGATTTTAAGGCCTGCAGCCTGAAGCTGCTATGGTGGTTTGTTAACACCAGAAAACACGTGCATGGCAATTCTGCATCTTGGCTCCTCCGTGTATTTAGCGCTGGAAAGCTGTACCGTATTAACTCGTCAAATTGGGTAGCGTCTGGGCAAGGTTTGATACCTAATCACGTAATTAATGGTAGGTTAACAGAAGCTAAGGCTGCTTAACAGGAGTTAACACGATTTCCCTAGCCCCTTTTTGTTAAATACTACGGTAGGCTCTGTAAGGATTATTTGTCTTGAAACGGAGATTAGAATCCTGCACGGAGATACTCGATTTGACGAGGTAATACGGTATTCCTTTTATCAAGTATCGGTTCTAGGGAATCGACGGCTATTGGGGATGGTTGCTTGGTGGGAGAGGGATGATTCACAATTTACCAAGAGGAGGTGATTAAGGGAGGCTGTGTGGCTGGTGTCAAGGAATGCTAAGAGAACAGGGGTCTGTAGCAACCAAAGTTGTTTACTTTCTTTCTCCCTTGCTTATATCAACCATCAACCTCTTATGACAAAAGCGAGTGATCTTGATGTCTGAAGATTTTGAAAAGTTTTGTGAGGAGGTTGAAGAGGATTGTCAAGACGATCCTGAAGGTAAGGATAAATAAATTCCTAAAGAATATCTACTAATATAATTATTTAGTATTTATTTCTTGTGTACCATTCTTCTTAATTCTCTTGGATGTGGTAGTATCGAAGCTGATCCATAACTGCTAATAGTAAATGGATTGTCAAGTGCTGGTAAGTCATTTGGTTGATCATAATAGTGGGAATTGCTGATAGACATTGTTGGTTGGAATTGAAGCGAATCGTTGAGGTAACTCCGGATTGAAAAAAAAAAAAAAAAACTCTTGAACTTTGTAATAGTGCTCAAATACTTATGAGAGAATGGATCTTTTTTTTCTTTTATTTTCTTCTTATACTAATTCATTTTCTCACTTTATTTTGTATTCCTTATTTGTTATGATTTTTTTACTGTCTCCTACTGCATGCATTTGTTGTCATCTTTTACGACCCTTTGCATTTTGTCTCTTGTCTTCTCTTAGTTTTGTCTGAGACTTTCCCACAGACCCACTACCGTACTACCCGCAGAAACTCGCCAAACTTGCTATGCAGGACCGCACATTGTCGTACTCTAATTGGCCAGCACAATAGCTAGCTTCGCAAGTTTACCCTCCGATTGGCCACAATCCTTGCATGATGGCCTTGGCTGCATAGCGAGTTTGGCGAGTTTTTGCGGTAGTGCAATATGTAGGGGTGCCTGTTGTCACTTATAGTATTTGTCTCCACTGCTACTAGTATTGCCTATTTAGGCTTTTTCAGAAAATTATGAATCATCCCTCACTCGGAACACAACAATCCCCAAAGGCTAGGTGTTCTAGGCTGTACAATACAGTACATAAATTGTTCTCTGATAGGGTATCAAACGGGAGGCCTTAAAATCTGGCTTTACATAATCTAATACGGTAGCTGGTTAAAACATACCGGTATGACAACGACTGACAGGGCACCATAACGTAGCTCTGAATCTTAATAGCTGACCATTTGGGTTCCTTCTCTTGGTAAACAATCACTTATCTTCTAAAGCCTGCGAATTCAACATATTCAACTCCAGTACAGAGCTAAGCCTGACGTGCGATGGATTCGAGCGCTGCATTCCTGGACCTCGTCTTTTCCGAGAGCCTGAGGGAACATACTATTAAAAACGCACGCGAATCATTGATTCCCAAACCTTATCAGCTTTTTGACCTGCTCTTAAGGGAAGAACGATTCACCAATTTCTTCTCCAGGATAGAACTTTATGGAAACAATCTTGCCAACCTTCTGGGCCAATTCCCTCGCTTCGAGCAGCATGATTTCAGTACCATATTATTGGACGAAATAATCAGATCCTTTACTCTCTCATTACTTAGTGAAAGATTCAATGACATGAAATCTAGGACTGCGGTTGCAAGAATTGTCCTTTCGGTGATAAAATTATCCGATCCAGCGACCTTAGTGCATTTTGGAGTGAAGTTAGGGGCTCTCCCGGAGATATTGCGGATTTTGTTTTCGGAAGGGCACATAAAACAGTTAACCTTAACTCACAACAAGCACCTTGAAATGCTTGTTTCTGGACCTCATACTATGGAGCAGTGGGCTGGAGTTGCTATGGATCTTTGCAAGCAATGTGACATCCACAGGCCGGGGACTAAGAGAAATAGCAGGGTGGAGTTGCCGAGATTTATTCGCACTGTTCCTTGTGAACACTGCACTCTTGATACCTCTTTTGATGACGGACTCAAGCAGGATCTTGAGAGAGGATCTGAAGGACTTCGGGAATACTCTATGCGATCAACCATAGAATTGAATGTGTTCAAAAACCTCTTGGGTGAGCCTCTGGGGCGGTGGAAGATTATTCTTTCTCAACAGGCCATGGAGGATTTAGAAGAAGTGAATGATCAAGGTACTTATTATACTATATACAAAAGAAGTTCAAATCACTGATGGCAGTTAGGCAGTTTGGAGGATGTTCGGCGCAGGTTCTCCGAGCTCGCCTCCGGAGACTGGGGTGGAAAAAATAAAACGCCCCATCTTGCAAAGTGGAGGAACCAGCTGAGCCATCGAATTCCTATATTTAAATCTTTCTACGCAACCGGGTATTTTATATTATGGCAAATCGATATCTCTTTGGACGAAATGTTTGGAAATTATTACCAGGTTATAAAAGGTTAGGTCATTCAGACGCCTATGAAATTAAGCTACGAGATAGACAATTAACGACAAGTGATTGCTTTTCAGTGTGGACGATTGGGAAACCCAAAAATGTAAGAACTCCGTTCAAAAAAAAGCAAAGACCATGATATTAAAATGAAGCAGCTCGATAGGATTGGTCTGCAGATTCATCGGGTACAAGAAAGCTATACCAAAGCTCAAGTAGAAGCTTGTAGCAGAGACGACATAGACGGCTCGCGGGAGACTAGGCACCCAGCGAGGGTATACTTGGAGGGGGAGAAAAATGGTGGTATGGGGGTTGATGAAATTGAGGATGAGGGCTTTGACGATTTAGCTCAGCTGGGTAAATTTTTCCGAATGTCCTACTTGAACTCTTCTTCCATGAGAATATTAATTTCGCGGTGAACAGCAAAATTTTATTGTCTCACTGAAACTGTTCTGGATAATATCGTTTCTACCAATAGAAAAGTGGCATTCCCGCTAGACATATCGAGAGAGGAGGCCACAGTGGTGAATCACTTTCAAACCCCAGCATTCATTCTTGGGAGAAGCGGGACCGGGAAAACTATCTGCTTAGTTTACAAGCTAGTAGGCAGGTATCTGAGTAGTAAGGAGAATGGTGAACCATTGAAACAGGTACGTGATTGCAGGAAGTTGGAGTAAATCAAGGTGTGAAAGTGTATCAATTGATTCAGCTAACAATCACAGGTGTTACTCACTAAGTCAGAGATATTGGCGGGGAAGTTAAGAGATAATACTGACGGATTGATTGAGGCAAGGGTGGGCAAAAGGCAAAGGCATTATGGGGTTGGTGTTGACGGTGATGAAAATACGCGAAAACAATACTTATCACTTACGGATGAGGACTTCCCGCTGGTATGCACTTTTGATTACTTGCTAAAACTCATGGAGAACAGCATTAGGTTTGTTACTCCTCAGCTTAAGTTGTTATTGAATAGTAAGTTGGCCTGCTAAACCACCCGCAGAGAACAGGAAAGTCGAGGGAGGTATATAAGGATAAACAATTCCAAATGCGCCCGGGTGATAGACTTCATGAAGTTTAATCTCGAGTACTGGGAGTCTATGCCCCCAAGATTAAAGAGGGGTATTCCGGCGGATTTGGTATTTCTGGAAATCATGGGAGTCATTAAAGGATTTATTTTCGCAGCCACAGACTTCGAGCCTTTATCTCGAGAAGACTATCTTGGAGTGCGCTGGAGGATGGCCCCATACTTTGCTACCGAGCGGGAGAGAGCAGGTGTATATGATGTATACGAATGGTATGAGCGGGCCAAGAAGGAACGTGGCGACATTGATCAAGCGGATAGAATAATCAAAGTTATGAGGGCTCTGGAAGCGTTCAGGTCTTCGGAGATACTAGAGGATAAAATATTTGAAGGAAATATTAGAAGAATGCTAGACGAAATCTATGTTGATGGTTAGCATTTCCAGATCCAAAACGCTAGCTTTGGTCCTTCGGAAGGGGATTAACAAAAAGACAGAGGTCCAGGATCAGCGAACATCAGAGATAGGAATGCTTTTGACCCTCGTGGAATTTCCTTGGGGTATCCATTTCGGTATGATTATCCCTTCTTCTACTCTTTCTCCTTGGTGCTCTGATCTCATTGGCGAGCAGCAGGTGATACGGCTCAGTGTATATCTAGAGACGCTCTTTTTCGATTTGCCAATGCGAAATCCTTGTTTTACGAGCGCTTCAGAGACAGCGCTAAAAGCACTAGAGACCTAAAGCCAACATTGCTTCCTTTATCTCACAACTATAGAGCCCATAAACGAATTTTGAGAGTTGCGTCCTTAGTGATGGACCTCTTATATGGAGGTATGCTGCTCCCCGGACCCTTCTGTCTTTCATCATACTTATGAAACCATTTAGGCTTCCCGGAGTTGGTAGATGAACTGCCCCCTGAAATAGGGCATCTTCCTGGCCCTAAACCTACTCTTTATAGTATCTTCCCCTATACCGGTGTTGCGATATATAGCTAATTTTTGGAGTTGGGAAAAACATAATAGATCTCTTGAAGCTAGAGCGGAAAAGAGAAACCCCTCTGATACTAGAGGCCTCGAACAAGTTCAATGAATATGGAGAAGTGAGGGTTATTCTGGTGCGGGATGAAGAAACACGCGACAAACTTCGATCGGAGCTCGGACAATCTTCATTGGTGTTAACTATTCTCCAGAGTAAGGGCATGGAATTCGAGGATGTTTTCCTTTATGATTTCTTCAGCACAAGCCCGTACAGCTATAAATTGAACATATTGGAAGAACTTTTAAAACGGAGGCACCAACCTGGTAAGGTTAACTTCTTAGGCGGAAGGTCTGTGCAATATACTAAGTTGGCCCGTTTCTACTTCTCCAGATTTCAGCCTCAAAGATCCTGAGAGCCACGCAGACTGGGCAAAAAGAAATATTGTGAGTAACTAATTTCTAATATCGCAAAAGAAGTGCTAATAGCGTCATAGGTCCTCTGCTCAGAACTAAAGGTAAATTTGTGGTAAAATCTCTGTTTGAGACTCCATGTATTCGCTAATCCTACGGGGGTGTAAAGCATCTTTATGTCGGAGTGACAAGAGCTCGAAACAGACTATGCCTACTAGAAAGTGATACATGTATCTTAAAACCGGTACAACGCTTGTTCAATCAAACAGCAGCCCAATTGCTGCCCTGCCGATACCCCAGCGAAATTCTAGAGATTCTTTCAGATGATATTGGGGTTTGTTCTGAGCCCTCACTGGATTATCTGCTCTGACCTTCCTAGGTTTCGGCGCTGTACGACCGGGTGTTTACAGGAAGGGTTCTCAGCTGTGCTCGGTGGAGAGAACTGGGGTACCAATCGATTAACAATCAAAATTACGATGAAGTAAGCTGGTAAATGTTACTTTTTTTTTAAAGAACAAAAACTGATCATGTCCCTTCTAGGCTCTCCGCTGCTTCCAGGGTGCTAAAGATGCTCAAGGAATTACGTTAGCACAGGCGTATATTACTGAACATAAAGGACTCACCAACAGAGCTCGCGGGTCCCTTGGAGTGGCTAATCTTCATTTCAAGGAAGCATCAGACCTTTTCCTACAAGCCGATAGCATCACCAAGGCAGTTCAATGCGGAAAGGAAGCGGGCGATCAAAAGGGTGCAGTTAGTGAGTATATTATAAGGGGGCGGGTTTTGGAATTTCAAAGGCTGAAATGATACAGAAATTCTTGCCAATAATGGAGAATATGAAAATGCTGCCTGGCTTGCAGCAGAAGTTGGCTTGTTTGCAGAAACAAGCGAGATATATACCAAACTTAACAAACATGGGGTTGCGCTCGCGGCATATGCGCGTGGAAAGCAATTTAAACGAATGTTTAGTTACCTCAAAAAGTTTACCACAAATTTCCTTTAATTGGAATCGTGTCGGATGGTATGTCACTTCGGCAGATATGTCGGGCGGTGAGATACTGCTAAGATCAGCACGGTTAAGAACTGAGTATTTTGAGGTCTCTTGCGGGTATCTGTGTTCCCGACAGGCCTGCGGGAGTGACATACTATGCGACACGATTCTATCAGAGCTCGGAGTGGCACTATTCAATTCGCTAACCACTGAGAACAACAGGTAT
This sequence comes from Choiromyces venosus 120613-1, assembly GCA_003788595.2. Lineage (NCBI taxonomy): Eukaryota > Fungi > Ascomycota > Pezizomycetes > Pezizales > Tuberaceae > Choiromyces > Choiromyces venosus. The sequence goes on from ML120372.1 coordinate 913,114, forward strand.
GAATCAGAAATTGACCCGTGCTGTTGGAAACAGTATGTAAACCTGTGCTACGCGGGAAAATTTGGGGATCGTGATGGGACTATCGACGAGTTTGAAAAACGAATTCTCAATCTTACTAATTCTTTGAAGGAACAAGAAATGGTTTTGTCAAGATACGGACTGGTGAACAAACTTTTTGACTTGCGCCGTGCTAACAAGGAATACATGGGAGCCTATGAGGGTGGAGTTAGGTCTGGGCTTCTGGAGAAATCAATTCAGCTGCTTATTGATGAAACCTTGTTAAAAACACCAAATTTGGATCAGGGGGCACAGTTGTATGTGGCGTGTAAGTTCCTACAAGCGGAGCATATAGCAACCAATTCTTGGCCCAAGCCTGGCGAAGACTGGCCAATCCACAAAGTACTACAAGCGGCTGTCGGGAGAGGGAGTGCGCAGATTGATTCATTTGTCAAGACGTGGAAGGATATTAATCGGGCACTCAAGAACTTTGTTGAGTCAGGGACCGGTGCTGAGATAGGAAAGCTCGATGATGTGCAGATTGCTGGTTATGTGGATATTCTGGTTTGCTCTCGTGAAATGCTTAGTCTATGCACTGTTCGGATCTAATTTGACCCAGGTAACAAGGAGCGTACATCCATACAGCAAATTCAAGATTGCATTCGATCATATCGAGCGCGTGCTTCAAGTTTTGAAAAGAATCTCCTCTTCACGTGGGACGATACCATCCTCAGCTCAACTCTATTGTGGGGTCTACAAGCTCGATCAGCCGGGCAAGGGCAAATACATCGCCCTGGACTGGTCTCCATTCAATGTTAACCCTAAACAACTATACCCACTTAGGCCAGTGGATATTGAACCATTTAGACACAAAATATTATGCCATATCTTAGGGGATATCGTTCCTTCCCTTGTTTTGCTTGACGAAGGATTGCGAGAAATATGGATAAAAGAAAAGGCAACCCTAGGTAAGAATAATCCCAGATTGCCCATTTTTCATTAGTATACCTTACTTACCCTGATGTAACACGGTAGAACCTCACTTTGAAAATGTAGAGGTAGGTCCTGTGGGTTAAACCCTTTCCACCAGATGGCTCATTGACACCTCGATAGTTGCTAGCGCGCCTTTGCCGGATACTCTTTGAAACTACCTCCTTAATAAATCGCAATCCACGGCCTAATGACGCCTTGTCAGGGAATTGTGAGATCTTCCACTCTACGGGTATCCCGCCCAGAACTCTTTGTTTCTAATGTGGTACAGGGGATTGGGAATTTTGGAGTCTAGCGCTTCTGGACCAAATGCAGTTCAGATCTCCGTATGAGCATAGCGTCAAAGATCTACTTAACACCAAATCTGAGCTGAGGGCTGAAGGGAAATATCAGGCGGTATATTTGGGTTTGATTGAGAATAAAATGATAGAGCATCGAATTAAATCAGCTGCTCAATTGGGTGTGGGTGCTTGTGTGTCTTCGCTTTTGGCTCAATATCAAACATCGTTATTTCTAGGTATGTGGAATGGCACACTGAGATTTTTGCAAACGAGCAGATTTATATTCTAACAGGTAGCAGACTACAAAGACCTGTGGAGATCAACCTACCTGGACATGCGTGAACAAATAACATCCAGGGGGAGCTTGGGTTTCAGATATGCCTCGGAGTTGGTAACTTTAGTTCATAAGTTCCTGTCCGAGACCGAAGCTTCAGATTTTCCTGGGAGATTTGTATGTTTGGTTCAGCGGCTCGGTCACAGTTGATTTATTAACTTGAACATAGTGCGATAATATTCAAAAGATCCTAGATGCTCTGGTGAGAGCAAAAAACACACTAAACTTTTATTCGGCCTCCGTCATTTCTCTTTATGAAGAATTGGCCTTATCTTTGGTAAGTAGATGATTTTTATTCAAGGTTTGACACTAACAAGTTTAGATTCTCCTCATATGGCCTCACGAGTTTCTTATCCCCAAGTCCTGGAAACTTCTATATCTTGAAAGATGGGAAAGAAAACACTGGTCACCATCTGTTCTGGAATGTTTCTGGTATCAGCGGTATCTGGTTAAAGTTTGTTTGAGCTTCTGCGAGATGGTAATAAACATAGAGAGAACGTCTACCATAGAGACTGCTTTAGCCGAACGAAGCGTCACCTTAATCCTTGTATGCCTAATTAACTTAGAGGCCTTTTATCCCCGACCACAGGGATATGCGCAATTGTGGTGGAAGTCACAAGAGGTTTGCTATTCCCTTGAACTTTTTCAGAGTTGCAGTGCACTTACTGTCTACTCAGGTTTTCTGTCAAGACAGGTTGAGCACTAGCCGTATCCAGAGCCCCGGAGCAGATGGACTCATAGGGCGTTTGGCAACAACTTTCCGAGAGTACAGTGGGAACGATTCAATCATTCTCGTGAGGGGCCGCCGATTTGAAAGAATAAGCGATTCATTTGCCGGGTTTCAATTGGAAGGAACCGGAATCTCAGTGGTGAAAAGCAGCCCGATATTTGAGGAGGAAAGGCATCTGTGGGAGCAAAGTATGGACCAAGAAACAAGGCGACTCAACGCTGCATATATTTTGACTTCTTTTTGGAAATTGAATGGGCCGAGAGTTTTGAAGAGGATGAGGGAACGCAGGAGAGAGGAACGCATGAGAGTGGAACGCATTAGAGAGGAACGCAGGAGAGAGGAACGCATTAGAGAGGAACGCAGGAGAGAGGAACGCATTAGAGAGGAACGCAGGAGAGAGGAACGCAGGAGAGAGGAACGCAGGAGAGAGGAGCGTAGGAGAGAGGAACGCATGAGAGAGGAACACATGAGAGTGGAACGCATTAGAGTGGAACGCATGAGAGTGGAACGCACGAGAGAACGCATGAGAGAGGAACTCATGAGAGAGGAACGCACGAGAGAACGCATGAGAGAGGAACTCATGAGAGAGGAACGCACGAGAGAACGCATGAGAGAGGAACTCATGAGAGAGGAACGCATGGAAGAGGAACGCGAATCGACGGCTAATGGGAATGGTTGCTTGGTGGGATAGGGATGATTGATAATTTGCGAAAAGGAACCCTGGGCCCGGGTGATCAAGGGAGGCTGCATGGCTGGTGCCAAGGAATGCCAAGAGGACAGGGACTTTGTATGATAGCAACCCAAGTTCTTACTTTCTTTCTTTCTTTCTCGCTTACTGTACTAGTACTTGGGGTGAGAAAAAAGTGTCCGGGTGAAACACGCCAAGACCGAAACGTAGTATTGCAAAAGTGGTGTAGATTGCAACAACAACATGAAAAATCTATCATACTAGTACCATGAACAACTACAATGCCTTCTATGAAGTCCAAGAAACATGAGAAAATAAAAATAAAAATAAAAATAAAATAAATAAAGGAATAAAGAAAGGAAAAGAACTAAGAAAAGTAAAGAAAAGTATTAGCCTTGATAAAGATTGCCACCATTTTGCCTAGAAACGAAAATTCAGCAAGGTGATGGGGAAGGGCCTGAAAAAAAAAAAAGAGTTGGTAATATGAAGGGGAATAGAATGCCAGATCTCCTCTCAAGCTACATGAGTAGCTTCCTTGGTGGTTGGAAAAGGTTTTTTTTTTTGCCAACTCTGGCCAAATATAGTCCCAAACCTGTTCTATGGGATTAAGATCTGGAGATACTTTTAGGTATAAGAATAATTAATATCAGTATAAATATAAAAACTTACTTGGAGTAAGATTAAATATCTATAAACTGTAACCAAATACATACTGACAACTATGTACTCAAAGTCAAATAAAAAAATGTACAATTAATCTATTAGTTTTATTTAACTCTTATACCTCCTGGAAACTCTATATTCTCTTCTGTTTACCATGACAGTTTTTACAAATGTTTCTTAGACATAGAGTTAGCTATTTGTAGTTATTGTTTATGGTTATTGTTTATAGACAGTTAATCTCACCCTAAGTAGAAATAAAAGATATTTGTAGAAATAATAAATTTTGGTACTTACAAGGAGACCAAGAGAGCTTCTTAATGTCAGATATCTCATGATACTTATTAAGAAACTTTGAGTAGTAGGGCCCAGCATTATCTTCAATGAGTTGAATTAGACTATGGTCACCATACTTAGAGGAAGTAATAAGAGAATGGTAGAAAGGGTATAGTTTATCTTTACAAATGCTATCATGATAGTGGAACCTATCTATACTATCCTTTCTTTTTTTCTCTCTTATCTTCTTTGCAATTTTAAAGAGATTAGTAGGTCTACCATGAGCTCATTAACCTTTTGGTGATGTCCATTGCCTTACTATCTCCTCCTTATACCAGGTATCTTGAGTCTCTTACAACCTCCTCTATTGTTCTATTTTCTTCACAGAGCATTCCTGATGCTAATTCCTTTTTCTCTTTTGTTTTCTCTTCCTAAATGAAGAAAGAGCTCTTGCAATAAGGAACATTATAAGCAATCACCCTTCAGAACATTAAATAGGTCTGTCCAGGCTATTCAAGGTCAATACAGTCTACATGGTACTCCTCCTCAGACTTCCAGATTACCTGTTCTGGCCTGTAATAGGACTCTGCTAATATTAGGGATATGGAAAAAAGGGCCAAAATTACCTGGCTTTCATTTAGGAATATTTCTACCATACCTCTGCAGCCCCCATGTAGGGACCAGGCATCATTACGTTATTACGGCCGAGTTGCGTCCCAACACTTTAGTGACGATAAACGACACCTTCAGCATAATACCATATACGTCATTGTCGTCAGTCCGACTGGATGCTGTTCATAGGATATATGAGAGGGCACCTTTGGCGACTCATGAGAAGTGACTCGAAGAGATTTGGTTAAGTTTTGAGCGAATTATTACCCTGTACATTAGCAGTTAAATATTGTGGCTGATAAATAATGGGACGATTTTGGAAGAAACCATTAGTGACTTGAATATTGCGAGCCTATGGCACCAAAAGGTAGCCATAGAGCCGAGACTCTTGCTTTGAAAGAAGTAGTACCCCAAGAGAGTCTACTCAAGAATTGGTATGAGGGGTTTTAGCTGGATGAGCTATTGGCTTGATCCAGAGTTAAAATCCTCTACGTCTGATGGGCTTTGTGATGCATCAATATGCAAATGCAATAGCCATACTCATTGACTAAAGCTGATCACTTTATGTTTTGAGACAGAACAATTGGTATAGTCATCATTTGGGTGATACATTCAAATTAAGTTCATATGGCAGAGAGATCAAAGACTACCTACTGGAGGAGTGTTCACACCCCCAGAAGCAATAGAAGTTTGAAGAGATCAAAGCTAAGCAGGGCAAATATTCTCAGGGTCAGGAGTGTTTGCACTCATGACTTTGAAGAAATCTATCTTATGTTTGTAATATTAGTATATTAACCATAAAGTTTAGAGATTTTCATACTTGTTGTTAAATTCAAAGTGTTTTTTTTTTGGAAATTAGTTGCTAAAACTATATCATTACATGATGTGATATCTTTATTATTGGTGGCAATGGATGTATATGAGTTCCAAAGTTGGCTATAATAGTATATAGAGTTGTAAATAGTTTAAGAGGTAACACAACATAAAAATGAACATTGAAAGGTTGTACAACAATTTTACCTTTACCTTGAATATAATTCTGACCTTCATAAATTATTTAACAGGTTGGTATCAATGAGTTATTACAAGGTTAACAATTTGATATTAAACTCAAAGTACTTACTACATTTCCTCCTTGTTGAATTACCAGTAAAAATAGTGTTACAAGTTTTTAAAACCACCTTCATACCCATATTCAAATAAGGAATCTAAATAATCTTTATAGTAGGCATTGTAGTTATATATCTTGTGAAAAAAGTGATGTATAACTTTTTGATTAATATCTAAGTTACTGCAAAAAACTGGAATTTTATTCATATAGGATCCAATCACCTACTATATTAGTTTTTAATTCAATAATTTACAGTATATTACTAACTTCTTCACTATATATTCTCAATACAGGAATAGCATTAGGACATGCTGCTTGTCCTGTCTTATGATGAATGCAAAATCTATGCTTAAGGAAAGTTCACTGAAATACATAATACAATCTATCTTTAATATTAGAACTATATCTATGTCATGTTATATTGTTAACAGGTCAAACCTACATTATTGTTTCCTTCTACTTTGCATATATTGCTCTTATCAATCCACTGTTTATCTTTGATATAATTGTTTGCCAATCATATTCTTTTAATTCTATATAAACAGAATCTTATATTTCTGGTGCTAGATATTCACAGGTTTTTATCCCATGATTTCTGTATCAAATTGAATATGCTTTTACTTGTAAGTACTCATACTAGTATTTATTTACTCTACCTTCCTTTTGTAATGAATACTGTACCTAATAACATTATGATTTTAATATTATAATAACTTATTATTAACTTAAAGTCTTAAATAACTTATATTCAAGTTACTTGCAGCTTCATAAGGCTTTGGTATATTAAGGCAGTTTGAGAATCACACAATATGACTAACTCTATTTTCTGAACTTTGTAGATATTCAGGAATCATTAAATAATGTAGCATTTTCTCTACCATGATGCTATCATTTCTGCCAGCTCTTAAGTAATAACCTGTAATATTTCCTCCTGCAATCAAGTAATTATATATCCATATATATTATTGGTATGTTAACAAATTGTTATTAAAATAAAAAGATATGAGATCTGAATAATTCACTTCTATACTTATTGAATTAGCCTCTTGAGATTCTCGTGATATTTCATTAAACTCATGATTTAATTCTGGTTCATTTTCTGATATTCTCTAAGGCTGTAGTAATTCAGGATACTGAGAAACTCCTTTTTCAGTTGTGTCATTACTTCCTCCAAAAACAGCCTCAGTGGAATTGTTATTTTGCTTAGACTCAACCTCCTTATTGTACTTGCTTTCAGTTTATATCTGGTTCATATTATCCTATTATTAAGAACCTATTATCTGCTTAATATCAAGGTGTTAAGAGTAAAGTAATGTTTATTTTTTATGTACCATTCTTCTTAATTTCTGTGGATGTGGTAACATTGAAGCTGATCCATAACTACTAATAGTAAATGGATTGTCAAGTGCTTGCAAGTCATTTTGTTGATCATGATAGTTGAAGTTGCTGATAGACATTATTGATTGGAATGAATTGAATACTTGGGGTAACTCTGAATTGAAGGAAAAAAAAACTCATGAACTTGTTAATAGTACTGAAATACTTATAAGAGTGAATGGTTCTTTTTTTCTTTTATTTTCTTCTTATATTACTAACTCATTTTCTGTCACTTTATTTCATATTCCTTATTTGTTATGATTTTTTTTACTATCTCCTGCCTCATACATTTGTTGTCATTTTTTTACGGCCCATTGCATTTTGTCTTGGTTTTGTTGTTTTTTTCTGTTATCTTCTCTTAGTTTTGTCTTAGACTTTCCCATAGACCCATTACTAGTGCAATATGTAAATACAACTATCTCGACTACAACTCTTGCCTATTTAGGCCTTTTCAGAAAATTATGAATCATCCCTCACTCCGAACACAACAATCTCTAAAGGCTAGGTATTCATTTTTCTGGCGCATTTCCCTCGCCCACTTCACACCTCTCGGAGGCGTTCCTTGTATAATTACGCAAATCCATTCTACCAGTAATCTGGAGCCCCAACAATTCAATATATGGATAGCTTCCACGGCACATTTCATCCTGCCCGTGGGATAATGGCAATTGGGTTTCTCCTAGTCCCCCGTCACCACAAGCAACGATCTAGTGAGCAGCAGAGGCTTTGGAACTGAATGAAATTTCACTTTTTGGAAGTTTGATTTTACATTTTGAATGAGTGGTGGCAACACTGTAATTGGGGAACCTACGACCGCAGCCTCTGAAATGAAGAGACCCTCCCGTCAGAATTGTTACAAAACTTGGCCAATCGGTGCGCTGGTTGGGTTGCGATTATAAGTCCAAGAGCCTCAAGTTGCAAACCTGGTTTGTCAGCACAATGCACCAGATAGCATAATTTTGGATATCAGTGCCCACAAATCCACCCGCGCATGGACATCTACATCTTAGCCCATTCTGACATTTAGCATTGGCTGGAGCTATGTCCTTTGATCCAGTACCGTACGGTACAATACAGTATTGGTACTGTACTTAGCCTGGGTGAGTTCAGCAAGATTTGTATGATAGTATCGGTACCATAAACACTCGAATAATTGAACCGTGTGATACGTAGTCGAGAATTCCCTACCCTGGAAAAGGGGTCAAAAACACAGCAAAAAAGAGCTGCTCAGCTCCTCTGAGACTTTACTAGAGGGCAACCCCAACAACATAGCAGACGGTTCAATTTTTTGAGGTTTACAGGTAGGATAGATGGCTTCGCAAGAAAGGCAGCGAAATGGGTAATGTGGAAGGCCTCTCATATAAGGTGTTGAGGGGGTGATCCTTCTTGATTTTTGCTAAGGAACATTAGGGTCTATACATACAGGACAGACAGCAATTCGCCGCGTCACAAAAGACGCCCACACAGTTTGTCGTGATGTACTTGTACTATGATACTTTACTCGCAGCTGTGCCTCAAGACCTATGGAGACTATTCTATTCGGCTCTAACAAGATGACGGGTAGCGCAAACCGCCTTACCATACTTGCGCCCCAGAAATAGCAACTTAAAACCTATTGGATGTGGGAGTAAAAACTACACCAGATAGCCAAAGTTCCGGAGAACCTGAGAGTTGTTTTGTTTTTAAATTGTCCTTCGGGACTCGATAGAGAATGTTAGCGAAATCATGGACTTTTGCGACAATTCCTCGCCTAAACCGTAAAAAGAAATGCCCCCTCACGTGATCGATTACATTGAAATCTGATACCTCAAGCACTAAATACAGTATTCTGCTGATACCTTTATTTGACACCCGACCCCGTACCATTAGGCAAACAAGCAATCATGGCGCATTGCGACAGCCTCTGTAACAAAAGGCAGTATGAATTTGAAGTTTCTATTCATTAATCATTATTTATCACTCGAAATTTGGGCTGTGGGTTGGCGGATTGGTTACAAGTTCAGTCCGGTGCGGAGGTGGAAATGTGTTTACAGGTTAGGTTAGGTCATTGGGTCATTTTTTGCTGCATGTTTCATTGGCTGGTGACTGGTCTGTAGTCCACAGATGTACCTACGGTAGTCTTCTGGTGGTTCTATAACAACAACAACCGATCACATCAACAACCACGGGGGGGGGTTCAACATTATCAGTTACAGTCAGGTCCTTTTGGGTCACGAATAAGTCTACCTTAGTCTGTTTGTCTCTTGATAGAATTCCGATCTTGTTTCCCCCCTGTGAGTCCGTCATAATTCAGTCTCTCTTTTACTTCACTTCCGACCATATTATTTCCCACCCAGTGGACATCGCCAATCCAGCCAGCCTACTCTGACAAACAAACCAAGAGGCAAGAGGTGACCTCCACACCGGTACAAGCAAGGCCCACAAATGAAAAGTGTACTGTACGGTTCGCACCATACACGCAGAATTATGTATCATAGTTAGCAAGAATTCTCTTATGTAAAACCAGTATGTACCATGGCGGTGTATGTTTTATTTGCTTGCTTCTTAGAATAAAAGTAATCTTCATCTCGTATGATTCATCATAACTTTATCGGTATCTCACTTGCCATCACCTATGAGCGGTCGTCACGAACTCGGTGCTAACATTGAACACATTCCCTGTCTCAACTAGGGTCTTATTGGTAAGGCTCCGATCTGGCAAGACATAAGAAGTAAATCCCAAGGATGTGAGCAACCTACGCGAGTACCCCTTACTTTTTCGTTTTCTGGCGGCAGTTTTTACATTTATGTAATTATGCAAAATTGCAAATTGATCCTACGAGTAATCTGGAGCTCCTACAAATCAATAAATGGATACTCCAGCATGCACGGGAGTTTCCATCGTGTTGGTGGGATTACCGTATGGCAATTGGGCTTCTTTCGGTCCCCTGGGATTACAAGCAAGTATTTGGTGATTTGGTGAGCTGGAGAGGCTTTGAATCTGAACGAAATTTCACTTTTAGGAAGTTTGATCTGTGCTCGACCATTGACGAATACTGGTATTCTAAACTAGTTTTTGGCATACGGTACGGGACGCCATCAAGGAATATTCCTATCCCGTTGGGCAGATAAGCTGACAAGATATCGTCCCCAACGGCCTTGCCAATAGCTAATAATGCGACATTACAACACCACTAAGTAAGATAAGAAGCCTCGCTTACAGTATTTTGAAAATCTTTATTCCTTTCCCCCCCAAGTTGGGGATTGCTCCAAGTTTCGACCAGCGTGCCTACTAGCATGTTGGATACGGTACAGTGTGTCCAATTCAACATAGACAGATGACTTTGAAGATGTTTTGTCGGGTTTGAGGAGGTATTTCGTTTATTTCATTCAATGCAATTGCGCTACATTATTTATGCGTTTCGTATGGCCACAAGCGAATAAATATCCTCGTGACCGAGGAAATTGCTTGTTGATCCAAGATCAGTTATTCTCAATTTCAACTTTGTTCACTGCAGAAGTGCTAACATACACGTACTATCAGGAGGCAAATTTGCAATTATCATCTTCTCTAGTTTTCGCTCTGGGAACCTCAGTTATCTTCGCTAATAACCCACTAATGATATATCTTCGTTACTGGTCCAGCCAGTTAGGAAGACAGCTTATCAGTTTATGGGACCTGTGAATTATGAATATCCCTGGATGTCATATGCCATTAGTAAATATTCCTTATTCCAAGATCTTGGCTATTGGTTTAGAGCAAGTCTTACCTTTTGAATGAGTGGTGGCAGCACAGTACTTGTGGGGTATTCAAAGCTAAGGATTTGGAGGAGGAAAATCCGTGGAGATAAGTAATGGGTAAACCTGTGCCTACAGCCTTTGAATTGTACAGTACTGGGGTAGAGACTCTTGCGATTTTAAGGCCCAAGTTACAGCCTTGCGTCGCGATTGCAGTTTATTAGCGCCTGGAACCATAATTCTGAACATCAGTGTCGGCAAATTTATTTGTGCGCGGCAATTCTGCATCTTAGTCCCTCCTTGTTTTTAGCCCTGGTAGAGACTGTGCTCGTTTATCGAGTATGGTATCGGTAATAGTACCGGTACTAAATTTAATACTGTACATTATGATACCAGTTCTGTAGCCAATCAAACATGAACGTCTTTTGGTGATGTTTGCCGCATCAGGGGAGCCATGTCTGAACTTTTAAGAAACGGGAGGCCTTAAAATCAGGTTCTGTGAGATCTAACCAGATCAAGATATGGCAAATCATGCAGGGTACTGTAGCCCTAAACCCGGTTCCCTTGTAGCTTTGTTCCTGATCTGTAACTGCCCATCCTTCGGTCTCTTCGCCCAGTAGATAATCACTTTTTTTCCTCTAAACCTACCCAATTCAAAACATCCTACTCGAGCACAGAGCTGAGCCTTCAGCGCAAGATGGAATCGAGCGCTGCCTTCCTAGACCTCGTCTTTTCTGAGAACCGCCTGACAGAATATGCCAGTAAACAGGCATACGAACTATTTAGTCTCAAACCTTATCAACTTTTTGACCTTCTCTTAAAGGAAGAGCGATCTACAAATTTCTTCTCCAGGATACAACTTTATGGAAACAATCTTGCCCACTTGCTGGGCAAATTTCCTAGCTTCCGGGAGCGTGATTATGGTAACTTGTTATTGGGAGAAATAATCAGATCCTTTACTCTCTCATTACTTAGTGAAAGATTCAATGACATGAAATCTAGGACTGCGGTCGCAAGAATTGTCCTTTCCGTGGTAAAACTATCCGATCCAGCGGCTTTGGTGCGTTTTGGAGTGAGGCTAGGAGCTCTCCCGGGGATATTGCGAGTTTTGCTTGCAGAAGGGCACATAAAACAGCTAGCCTTAACTCACAAACAGCACTTTGAACAGCTCATTTCTGAACCCCGAGCCATGGAACAGTGGACTGAAGTTGTTATGAATCTCTGCGAGGAATGTAAAGATCACAGGTCCAGGCCGAGCAGAACCAGCGGGGGGGAATTGGCGAGATTTCTTCGCACTGTTCCTTGTCAATACTGCCCTGACCTTACTCTTGATGGCGTGTCAGAGCAGGACCAAGAGGGGGAATCTACAGGAGTTCTGGACTACGCTCCGAGATCAAACATACAATCAAATGTATTCGAACACCTCTTAGGCGATCATCTTGGGGAGTGGAAGATAATTCTGTCTCAACAGGCCATGGAAGACTTGGCAAAAGAGAAGCCTCAAGGTATACCGTATTAATTATAGCGACAAGTGGGTCTGAAAAATAATTATGTGGGTTAGATCACATTGAGAATATTCGGTGCAAGTTCTACGAGCTCGCCTCTGGGAACTGGGACGGACAAAACAATACGCTCGATCGTGCACAGTGGAACAATGGACTGAGCTATCCAATCCCTATATTTAAAACTTTCTACACAACCGAGCATTTTATCCTATGGCAAATCGACACAGCTTTTGATGAAAGATTAGGAAATGATTACCAGGTTATAAAAGGTTTGGATGCCAGTGAAGTTGGTCTCATGGGTAGAGAACTAACGATAAGTAACCACGATTTAGTATGGGCGATTGGGAAACCTGTAGAAGGCGAAGTAAGTACTCAGTTCCAAAGTTGTGTAGACACTGTGATATTAAGATGAAGCAGCTCGAGAGGATTGGCGTGCAGATTTATCGGGCACAACAAATATACACGAATGCTCATGTGAAAGCATGTGGGATAGACGGTTTGAACCGCTCGGGGGAGACTAAATATCCAGAGAGGGTATACTTGGATGGGAGGAAAAAAGGTGGTTTGGAGGTTGATGAAATTGAGGATAGTGGTTTCGATGATTTAGCTCAACTGGGTAAATAAATCCAAATGTCCCTGCTTGAATTGAGCTTTCATGAGAATTCTAAATTCACAGTTATTAGCAAAGTTTTATGGTCTCAGTGCAACTGTTCTGGATAAAGTGGCTTTTACAGATGGAAATGTGGTAGTTCCGGTAGTCATATCGAGAGAGGAGGCAGAGGTGGTAGATCACTTTCTCGGCGCAACGTTCATTCTCGGGAGAAGCGGGACCGGGAAAACTACCTGCTTAGTCTATAAACTAGTAGGGAGGTATATAAGTGCTAAGGAAAACGGGGAGCTGTTGAGACAAGTACGTGATTGCAGGATGCCTGAGATCAGGTCAAGTTTTGAGAGTGTATCAATGGGCTCAGCTAACAGTCGTAGGTGTTACTGACGAGGTCAGAGAGATTGGTGGAGAAGTTGAGAGATAATACCGACGGATTGATTAAGACGAAAATGGGCGAGCTTGAAGAGAAAAGACCCCATCAAGCTAATGATTCTTTTGCTGAAAATACCCGAAAACCATTCTTATCACTCGTCAATGACAACTCCCCCCTGGTATGCACTTTTGATTACTTATTAAGACTCATCGAGAACAGTATTAGGTTTGTTGCTCCTCCGCTCAAGCTGCTACTGCATAGTACCTACTGAACCACCTTCAGAGAACAGGAAAATCAACAGAGGTATCTAAAGATAAACAATTCTAAATCCACCAGGGTGATAGACCATAAGAGGTTTAAACTCGAGTACTGGGAACCAATGTCCCCAAAATTAAAGAGGGGTATTCCGGTAGATTTGGCATTCCTCGAAATCATGGGAGTCATCAAGGGATCAATTTCCTCAGCCACAAAATTCGAGCCTTTATCTCGTGAAGAATATCTCGAAAAGCGCTGGAGATTGGCCCCAAACTTTGCCTCCACACAGGAGAGAGCTGCGGTCTATGACATATACGAATGGTATGAGCGGAAGAAAAAGAAACGGTACGATATTGATCAAACGGATAGAATGATCAAAGTTATGAAGGCTTTGGAAACATTTAAGTCTTCGGACACAAAAGAAGACAGAAACTTTGAAAAAAAAAATTAGAGGGGTACTAGACGAAGTCTATGTGGATGGTTAGCATTTCCAGACACCAGAAACTGGTTTTGAAAATATATTAACAAAAAGATAGAGGTCCAGGATCAGCGAACTTCCGAGATCGGAATGCTTTTGAGGCTAGTGGGGTGTCCTCGGGGTATACATTTCGGTATAATTTTCCATATTTTCTATCTCTTCTCTTAGTGCTCGTTTCTCATTAGTGAACAGCAGGTGATACGGCCCAGTGCATCTCTAAAGATGCTCTTTTTAGATTTGAGAATGCGAAAGCTCTGTTCTATGAACGCTTTAGCGGTAGCACTGTAAGCACTAGGGAGCTGAAGCCAAAATTGCTTCCTCTGTCGCACAACTTTAGATCCCATAAACGGATTTTGAGAGTTGCATCCTTAGTGATGGAACTCTTGTATAAAGGTATTATGCTCCTAGAAAAACTGGACTCTCTTTTATCATGCTTATATAGCGGTTCAGGCTTTCCGGAGTTAGTAGATAAATTACCTCCTGAAATTGGGGATAATTTCGGTCCTAAGCCTACACTTTATGGTAACTTCCCTGTACCGGCGATACAATATTATGTAGCTAATTTTTATGGAGTTGGGACAAACATAATGGATATTCTGAAGTTCGAGGAGGAAATGGAAACCCCCCCGAAATCAGATGTTGAGCATGGCAACTCAAATGAATTTGGAGGATTGCGTGTTATTCTGGTGCGGGATGAAGAGATACGCGACAACCTCCGAAAGGAGCTCGGAAGTTCTTCGTCGGTGTTAACCATTCTCCAGAGTAAGGGCATGGAGTTCGATGATGTTCTCCTCTACGATTTCCTTAGTACAAGCCCGTACAGCGATAAATTGAATATATTGGAAGAGCTTTTACAACGGGGGCATCATACTGGTGAGATTTACTTCTTCAAGTTGATCTTGACTTTTTTGGGGGCGGAGGATCTGTGCAGCATGCTAATCCTTCTCGATTTCTAAAGATTCATACCGAGAAGATCATTCGGGAGATCGGAGCCATGCGGACTGGACGAAAGACAATATCGTGAGCAATTAATTAACTTACCCAATCATAGCAACAGATACTAATAGTGTCACAGGTCCTGTGCTCAGAATTAAAGGTAAGCTGATGGCAACCAGCCCCCCGCCTTATACTTGATTTATCTACTAATCTTACACCGATGCAAAGAATCTATATGTTGGAGTAACAAGAGCTCGCAACAGACTGTGGATACTGGAGAGTAACACTTCCATCTTAGACCCAGTACAAAGCCTGTTCAATAAAACAGCGACCTTGTTATTTCCAGGACGATACCCCGGTCCCATACTGGAGATTCTAAGAGAACAAGATATAGGAGTATGCCCTGAACCTTAGCTGGATTAACTGCTCTGACGTCTCTAGGTTTCTGAGATGCATAAGCGATTTTCTAGAGGAAATACCATCAGCGCTTCCGAGTCGAGAGAGTTAGGGCACCAAATGCTAGATGGCCAAGATTATGCTGAAGTATGTTGGTACATTCTAAGTTTTCAAAGAATACAACTGATTATATTTCTTATAGGCACTTAGACGTTTTGAGGCTGCTGGAGATCATCAAGGAATCGCACTGGCCACAGCGTATATTATTGAAAATGATGCACTGACCAACAGAGCTCGTGGGTCCTTTAAAGAGGCTAATCTTCATTTCATAGATGCATCGGAGTCATTCCTGAAAGCCGGTAAGATAATGAAGGCAGTTCAATGCCGAAAGGATGGGGGCGATCAAAAGGGCGCAGTTAGTGAGTAACTTACCCACTGAAAGAAAAATTTGAAAAAAAAAGACCTAAATGAAACAGAAATTCTTGACAATAATGGAGCATACGAAGATGCTGCCTGGCTTGCAGCAGAAAATGGCTTGTTTTCGGAAACCAGTGAGATATATACCAAACTCAACAAGCATGAGGCTGCCCTCGCGGCGTATGCTCTAGCAAAAGACTTTGAAGGAATGTTTAGTCATCTCAAAAGGTTTATAACAGATCCCCTTTTCTATTTAGAATCGTGTCGGGAGGTATGTCGCTGTCGGGGGGTATATCGGGAACACAGATACCGGCAAGCGACCTCAAAATACTCACTCCTTAACCGGACTTTTTTTTTAGCGGTATCATTGCCCGACATACATGCCGAAGCGACATACCACCCGACACGATTATAATTCTCGGAGCTCAAAGTGGCGCTGTTCAATTAGCTAACGAGTGAGGACAGTTTTGAATCAACAATTGAGCCTTGCTGTTGGAAACAGTATCTATGGCTCTGCTACATAGGGAGATTCGAGGACAGCGATGGAATTCTCAGCGAGTTTGAAAAAGAAGTTCTCAGTCGTATTGGATCTTTAAAGGAGCAGGAGATGCTTTTTTCAAGATTTAATCTGGCGACTAAACTTTTCGACTTGCGTCATGCTAACAAGAAATACATGGAAGCCTACGAGGGTGGGATTAGTTCTGGGCTCTTAGGAAAACCCATTCAGTTGCTCAGTGATCAAGCTTTGTTAAAGAATCTAAGCTCGGAACAGGGGGCACAGTTGTATGTGGCGTGTATGTTTCTACAAGCGGAGCATATAGCAACCAATTCTTGGCCCAAACCCGGAGAAGACTGGCAAATCCACAAAGTACTACAAGCGGCTGTCGGGAGAGGAAGCGCGCAGATCGATTCATTTGTCAAGATGTGGAAGGATATTAATCAAGCACTCAGGGGCGTTGTTCAGTCAGGGACCAGCGTAGAGACAGGAAAGCTCGATGATGTGCAGATTGCTGGTTATGTGGATATTCTGGTTTGTTTTCGTGAAACGCTTATGCACTCTTCACATCTAACTCGCCCTAGGTAACAAGGAGCGTACATCCGTACAGAAAATTCAAGATTCCATTCGATCATATCGAGCGCGTACTTGAAGATTTGAATACAATCTCTTCTTCACACAGGACGATCCCATCCTCAGCTCAACTCTATTGCGGGATCTACAAGCTCCTCGACAAGCCGGTTAATGGGAAACAGAAACACATTGCCCTAGCCTGGTCTCCATTCAGTGTTAACCCTAAAAAATTACACACACTTAGGCCAGGGGATAATGAATCACTCAGACACAAAATCTTTGGGCATATATTAGGGGATATCGTTACATCCCTTGTTTTACTTGACGAAGGACTGCGAGAAATATGGACAAAAAAAAGGGCAACCCTAGGTCAGAATAATCTCAGATTGCCCATTTTTTTATTACTATGATACCTTACTTACCTTGATGCAACACTGTAGAACCCCACGTTAAAAAAGCAGAGGTAGGTTCTGTCAGTTGAAGCCTTTCCCTCAGACCGCTCATTGACACCTCGATAGTTGCTCGCGTGCCTTTGTCGGATATTCTTAAAAACTTCTGCCTTAATGAATCGAAATCCACGGCCTGATGCCTCTTTGCCACTGGATTGTGAGATCTTCCACGAGTATCCCGCCCACAAATCTTCGTTTCTAATGTGGTACAGGGGATTGGGAATTTTGGAGCCTAGCGCTTCTGGACCAAATGCAGTTTAGATCTCCGTATGAGCATAGCGTTAAAGATCTACTTAACACCAAGTCTGAGCTCATAACGAGAGAAGGGAAATATCAGGCGGTATATTTAGTGTTGATCAAGGATGGCACAACAAAGCATCGAATGAAATCAGCTGCTCAATTGGGTGCCGGTGCTTGTGTGTCTTGGCTTTTGGCTCAGTATCAAACATCTTTATTTCTAGGTATGTGGAATGGCACGGTGAGGTTTTTGCAAACGAGCAGATTTATATTCTAACAGGTAACAGACTATCGAGGACACTGGATATTAGCCCAGTCGCAAATGCGCAATCAAATAAGGGACTCGGGTTTCCAATCTGCCTCGGAAATGGTAACTTTAATGAATAGGTTCCTGTTCGAGACTGAAGCTGGAGATTTTCCTGGGAGATTTGTATGTTCAGTTCAGCGACTCGGGTCACAGTTAACTTGTTAACTTTAACATAGTGCGATAATATTCACAAGATCCTGGGTGCTCTGGCGAAAGCGGGAAACACACTAAACTTTTACTCAGCCTCCGTCATTTCTCTTTATGAAGAATTGGCCTTATCTTTGGTAAGGGCCGAAATTTATATTCAAAAGTTAGCGCTAACAAATTTAGATTTTCTTATTAAGGCCTCACGAGTTCCTCGTTCCTGATTCTTGGCGTCATTTGTATTTCAATCGATGGGAAAAAAAGCACAGATCACCTTCTGGTCGAGAACGTTTCTGGTATCAGCGGTATCTAATTAAAGTCTGTCTGAGCTTCTGCGAGATGGTAATAAACATAGAGAGAACGCCCACCAGAGAAATTGCTTTAGCCAAACGAAGCGTCACCTTAATTGTTGTATGTCTCATCAACTTGGGGACCTGTTGTCCCCGACCACAGGGTTATGCGCAATTATGGCGGAAGTCACAAGAGGTTTGCTGTTCTCTTTAATATGTAATTAAGAGTTGCAGCGTACTTACTCTCTACTTAGGTTTTCTGTCGAGACAGGTTGAATGCTAGCCGTCTCCGGAATCTCCGAGCAGATAAACTCATACCACGTTTGGCACTTGCCTTCCGGGAGTACAATCGGAACGATTTAATCTGCCTCGTTAAAAGCTACGAAGGATGGGTCCCCTCATTTGCCGGGTTTCCCTTGGAACGAACCGGAATCTCGGTGGTAAAAAGCAGCCCGACAGTAGAGAAGGAAAGGCATCTGTGGGAGCCAAGTACGGACCAAGAAACAAGGCGACTCAACGCTGCCCATATCTTGACTGTTTTTTGGAAATGGGATGGGCCAAGATTTGTGAAGATGAGGGAACGCAGGAAGGCTGCACGTATTTTGACGAATTTTTGGAAATTGAATGGGCCGAGAGTTTTGGAAAGGTTGAGGGAACGCAGGAGGTACCTCGCTCCGCGGTACAAAAATTGTTGTTTACTGGCCGATATGAGGGAGGATAAAAATTGGACGTACTGATAGCGAATCTTGGTTTTTCCTTTTGTCTCAAACTTTCATGATGCTGTTAGGTTAGCAACGAAGAAACAGGGCTTTTTTGTTTCCTTCTCTTGAGTTACAGGACTTAATATCTCATTGGCTTTATTCTGAATCTGAGAAACAAAGCTCCCTGGAGCGTTGGTGGAGTAATCGGTTCTGCTTCAGTACCATCCAGATGCCCTCTATATTGATTTATTAAGGCCCTGTTTGGCACGCCGCTGTAAAAAAAGAAATACTGGCGTTTGGCACGTCCAAAGTATTTTTTTACAGCTGGCTGAGTGGACTGTCTTTCAGGGTATAATAGGTAATACACAGTGGAAAGTCACAGGGTTTGATTGGGAAAAAAAAAAGGACTTTGATTTAGAGGTCAAAAAGACTAAAAACAACAACTAAAAACAGTTTTGTCCTAACTCTCTGTACCCTAAAAGCAATAATGCAGAAAAAAAATACAGGAAGCAATGCGTACCCTAACAGTGATAGGTTCACAAGAAATACTGCTGTAAAATAATGCTGAGAAAACAATACCATGGTATTCCTATAGGTGCCAAAGAGAGCCTAGTATATTTTTACATCCACTTCCGGAAAGTAGTAAAAAAAAAAAGTGAGAAATACTGAGTATCTCCGGTGCGCCAAACAGGGCCTAAGGAGTTATTCCCTTCAGACCAATTCTATTTGGTTGTAACGAGGCGTTCCTTTCAATTGACGAACACGGCTTACCCCGAAACCTCTATTTGTGAACTAGTTGGTTTATTTGAGAACCTTCTCAGATAGACTAGGGGATAAGCCGAAAACAAATGTTCGCCAACGGACGGCCCAACCAAGAACATGGGGGCAGCCGGTTTATTCTGGATATAATACATCACATATCACTCGTTTTCCCGTGAAATATTTTGACCTAGGAACGTTAACCAAGCAGAAACTATCCAATATTATACTGCACGAGTAATGACCTGTGTAGGAACCACACAGCGCCGCCAGTGATTGTCCTATGCCCTAAACCCGGCTTCCGTTTTTTTTCTGTTTTTTTGTTCTCACCGTTGTTTGGGGGACCCACCATAATAGAATTGTATAAGCATGTATGGATATTGCTGTGTTTATTGTCTGATGTTCATAGTGTATCAGATGGGTTGGAAACAGGACCTTTCTAGATGTATACATATGACAAAAGATGCTGGGTTGGCCGGAGGCCTTGGTACATAATATGTGAGATTCTTTTCTTTTTATCACCAGAACGTCAAAATCGGCAAATTTATTCGTGCGTGGCAATTCTGCATCTTAACCCCTCCTTGTTTTTAGCCGTGGTAGAGACTGTGTTCGTTTATCGAGTGTGGTACCGGTAATAGTAGTAAATATTATAATACTGTACAATACATTACCAGTTCTGTAGGGTATCAAACATAGACGTCTTTTGGTGGTGTTTGCTGCATCAGGGGTTGAGTGTATGATAACGTATTCCACGCCATAGCGAGCCATCACTTTCTCGCCTCTTGGTGGGTTAGGGTTTTGCGACGGTACAGGGGGGTTCACCCAATCAATGCCCTTTGAGCGATTTTCACGATGGCTTCAAAGTCTTTGTTCTTACCTTGGGAGATTCATTGTGATGCAATGCCCCTTGGCTCGTTCTCCTTTGTTTGGCTATTGATATGCCACCCATGATGCCTTTGAGACCTCAGTGTTCACCCTTTTTAGGGCATCAGCACCTGGAACCATATTCTTTTTTGCTTTGGCAGATGGCTGGGACTTCAGTTCACAGTTTGAGGAGCCTCTTGAGGCCTGAGTCCATACCTTCTTTATCGACACCACCTAGTACAGACACGCACACGATTCCGATAGCCTTGCATTCTTTTTTGTGCTTTTCCAGGACCTATAAGCCGACCCGCCTCTGGCACATAAGACCTAGGAGTTCAGTTTTTTATTTCTCCTAGGCAACTATCATAAGTCCTGGGCAAATTTAATACCCAGGCAATCCAACATGAAGGGGTGTCTTCACCTCCTCCCTTGGGGGATGGCTTTGACCCCAAAAATTACCCACCACACCTCGGATTTTCTCCAACCAGTTTACCCTGTTGCCTTGGTATGGTTACACAATTTCGGAAGCCCTGGCTTACCCCTAGGCGCATTGGCAGATTTGGGACCTTGTACTGGTTGTATGATATAACTTCAGCAATGCAATCAACAATATTTCGGCATTAATCTCGATGACAGCTTATTTCATCTTCACGAGCCGGTGCCTTTTCAACCTCCCTTCGGACCCTTATGGGGAGACTCCTTTGAGTCCTATGGGGGGAGGCCATGCGGAGGTCTTGCTGGGGAATCTTAGGGGGACTGGTCGGCACTGGGGGTCCACTTGTGGCCCTACTCCGAAGAGCTCTAGATCACTGGTTACTTGGTTTTGGGGAGGGTTTCTTTTGTGGGGGAGTGTTTGTGAGATGATGTGTGGGTTGTTAATGATGTATTTGTGGCAGGTGGCCAGGAGGGGGATTTCTTTTAGGGGGCCCTTGGCTGGGGGGAGTATCTCATGCCATATATTAGATGCCTTTAGTTAGGTAAAATGGGGCTTACCCCCAGGTTAGATCGTAGTAGAATATAAGTTTTAGTGAGCCATCACTTTCTCACCTCTTGGTGGGTTATGGTTTTGCAATGGTACAGGTGGGCTCACCCAATCAATGCTCTTTGAGCAATTTTCACAATGGCTTCAGAGTCTTTATTCTTACTTTGGGAGATTCATTGCGACACGATACCCCTTGGCTCATTCTCCTTTGTTCAGCTATTGATATGCCACCCATGATACCTTCAAGGCTACAGCGTTCACCCTTTTTAGAGTATCAGCACCTGGAACTACATTCTTTTTTGCTTTGACAGACAGCTGGGACTACAGTTTGCAGTTTGAGGAGCCTCTTGAGGCCCAAGCCCATACCTTTCTTATCGACACCACCTAGTACAGACATGCACACGATTTTGATAGCCTTTCATTCTTTTTTGCACTTTTCCAGGACCTATAAACCCACCCACCTCCGGCATGTAAGACCTAGGAGTTTAGTTTTTTATTTCTCCTAGGCAACTATTGTAAGTCCTGGGCAAATTTAACACCCAGGCTACCCAATGTGAAGGGGTGTCTTCACCTCCTCCCTCGGGGGGATGACTTTGACCCCCAAAACCACCCACCACACCTCGGATTTTCTCCAGCCAGTTTACCTGGTTGCCTTCATGTGGTTACACCATGTTGGAAGCCCTGGCTCACCCCCAGGCAATCTACTCAGGGCGGGGGTAAAATCCATGAATACAGGAGTGTTGATTGGTAACCATATGGACACGTAGAATCAATTGGTAATGAATAAGAGTACATGATTGAGAAAGAAAAAAAACACCAAGCTCAATACTTTGTATGCCCACCACCAGCTGCAATCACAGCTTCTACCTGTTCTGAAAGGTTTTCCACCAGCCTCAGCAACGCATCCTCTGAGATCTCATCCCAAATCTTCATAATAAGCTCCCGTATTGTCTCAATAGTTCGTGGTTGTCCATTCCGCTTGGCAGCACAAAGCCTATCCTTCATGATACACCAAATTGCTTCGATAGAATTTAAGTCTGGTGAGCTTGCGGGCCAGGAGACTTTATAGGGCTGCAGTCCTATCCATTCACAGTATTGTGTTGTAAGCTTTGCTCTATGACCAGGAGCTCCATCTTCCATGAAGGCAGCAGGGAAAAATTGACTGGTGGGAGAGAGGGAGTGACTTTGCTAAAAGTGATAGAGATAAGGAAGGATATGAGTAGAGTAAGAGAGAGCTGTGATTTTTCCCCATGCATTTTTGTCCCAAAAAACTAACAGACCCTTTGTAGTACCAATAAAGGAACCCCAGATTATCAGTCCAGCAAGCTTTTTGAATTTGGGAACAAGACAGGATTCTTCATACTCCTCCTCAGGTGTTTGAGTAACCCATATCTTGCCCTGAGCCCCTCCTATAGCGAATGAAGACTCATCAGTCCAGATTACCCGCATCCAGTCTGCTACAGTCCATTGTCGATGTACCTGGCACCATTCCAGACTTCGTTCCTTTGATCTTGTATCCAGAAATGGCCTTTTGCGTGCTACTTGATGGAAATAACCTTCCTCCTCAAAGGCTTTACATAATACACCATTGGATGCTGTGATCCCATAAAGCTGAGTGATTTCATAGAAAGGTTTACAGTGGTTCTTGGCGGAAGAGGTGGCCATCTCAACTAGCCTTTTTCGATCGCCAGAGCTTAATTTTTTTGGCCTTCCTTGCAGGGTCTTTGGTACTTCAACAGGTCCGAGTGCTGTCTTATGAACAGCTGAGGAACTGCATCCAATTCTCCCAGCAGTTTTGCGAATACTTCAGCCAGCATTGTGGACTAGTGAATGAATATGAACACGGTCACCATAGGGCAAAGGAACACTGGCTTTCTTAACTCTAGAGCTCGAAGTAGAGTTAATTCTAATCTGGTTTTCATCCACCGGTCTTAATGGTCGAAGGGGGATGGAAAATGTCATGATTATGATCTGGGATCATGGTTATCTTGGTATGCTTCTACCTTTCTAAGCCTTTATACTTCTACTTTAGGGTATTTATTTCTACTATCTCTCATTTGTCTGTTCTTGAATTATGTATTTTAGCCATTCATCATCACGGAAAATCTATTTCTACCAATTATTAAGTCCAAAGTGTTCACGGAATTTCCTCTTTTTCAACTTTTACCCCCTGCATGTGCATATTACCTATCAAGTAAATATGTGACCCTCCATAGCCACCTGTCCACGGACCACCCCTGGTACCCAAGTACTTTGGGGATTGGCGGTGGCTGCTATTTTGGCCTGCAAAGGAGGGGGAGTCCAGAGGCGTTATCCTGCCCCTTACGGGAGCCGAAGTTGTTACTGGCAATTCGTTCGCCATCTGATAGGCTGGCTGACTTAAACACCAGTTGGCCATACGGACAGGTCTATGCGCCCATGTACCCACCGAGCATGGTGGAGCACCCAAGGAGGAGGACTGAACCTGTGGATAAGGCTGGAGTGGTGGTCGGCTGCTGGGGAGGGTTTCTTTTGTGATGGAGCAGTTGCGAGGTGGTGGGCAGGCCGCTAATGATGCATTTGTGGCAGGTGGCCAGGAGGAGGATCTCTTTGTAGGGGGCCCTTGGCTGGGGGGAGTATCTCATGCCGGTTTAGCTAGATACCTTTAGTTAGGTGAAACGGGGCTTACCCCCGGGCTTAGGAAGAATAAAAATAAGGTTTCAGCGAGCCATCTGCAAGTTTAGGCAAAGTAATTGATTGAACCTCAGTCGAGATTTAAATAGTGGCTAGTATTTGGATGGATGGCTCGCTATGGCGTGGAATACGGTATGTAGGTCATGTCAGAACTTTTAAGAAACGGGAGGCCTTAAAATCAGGCTCTGAGAGATCTGACTGGACCAAGATATGACAAATAATGGCAGGGCACCGTAGCCCAAAATCCAGTTCCTTTACCGTACGGCTTTGTTGCTGACACTGTAAGCGCCCATCCTTCGTTCTCTTCGCCTGGCAGATAATCACATTTCTTTCTAATCCCACTGAATTCAACATATTCAACTCACAGAGTTAAGCTTTCAGCGCAAGATGGAATCCAGTGCTGCATTCCTAGACCTCGTCTTTTCTGAGAGCCTGGGGGAACATACCATTAAAAAGGCACACGAATTATTGATTCTCAGACCTTATCAGCTTTTTGACCTTCTCTTAAAGGAAGAACGATTTACCAATTTCTTCGCCAGGATAGAACTTTATGGGAACAATCTTGCCAACCTCCTGGACCAATTCCCTCGCTTCGAGGAGCATGATTACGGTGCCTTGTTATTGGGAGAAATAATCAGATCCTTTACTCTCTCATTGCTTAGTGAAAGATTCAATGACATGAAATCTAGGACTGCGGTTGCAAGAATTGTCCTTTCGGTGGTAAAACTATCCGATCCAGCGGCTTTGGGGCGTTTTGGAGTGAGACTAGGAGCTCTCCCGGGGATATTGCAAATTTTGTTTGCGGAAGGGCATATAAAACAATTAGCCTTAACTCACAAACAGCACTTTGAACGGCTCATTTCTGAACCCCGAGCCATGGAACAATGGGCTGAAATTATTGTAGATCTCTGCAGGCAATGTGGAGTTCACAGGTCCAGGCCCAGTAGAGCTACTGGCCAAGAGTTGGCGAGATTTCTTCGCACTGTTCCTTGCGAATACTGCCCTGACCTTTCTCTTGATGGCGTGTCGGAGCAGGGCCAAGAGGGGGAATCCACAGGTGTTCTGGACTACTCACCGGGATCAAATATAGAGTCGAATGTATTCGAACACCTCTTAGGTGATCATCTGGGGGAGTGGAAGATAATTATGTCTCAACAGGCCATGGAAGACTTGGCAAAAGAGAAATCTCGAGGTATACCGTATTCATTATCTCGACTAGTGGGTCTGAAAAATACTCATGTTGGTTAGATCACATTGAGAACATTCGGCGCAAGTTCTACAAGCTCGCCTCTGGGGACTGGGCTGGACAAAATCATATGCTCAATCGGGCACAGTGGAACAACGGACGGAGCTATCGAATCCCTGTATTTAAAGCTTTCTACGCGACTGGCCGTTTTATACTATGGCAAATTGACGCCGCCTTTGATGAAAGATTTGGAAATGATTACCAGGTTATAAAAGGTTTGGATGCCAGTGAAGTTGGTGTCATAGGTAGAGAAGGTAGAGAACTAACGACGCGCAAACGCAATTTAGTATGGGCGATTGGGAAACCTGAAAAAGGAGAGGTAAGTACTCAGTTCCAAAATGACGGAGACACCGTGATATTAATATTAAGTAGTTCGATAGGATTGGCGTGCAGATTCATCGGGCACAACAGATATACACGAAAGCTCATGTGAAAGCTTGTAGCAGAGACGGTTTGGATGGGTCACGGGACACTAGATATCCAGAGATGGTATACTTGGATGAGAAAAAAGATGGTGTGGAGGTTGATGAAATTGAGGATGGTGGTTTCGATGATTTAGCTCAACTGGGTAAATAAATCCAAATGTCCCTGCTTGAATCCATCTTTCATGAGAATTCTAAATTCACTGTTATTAGCAAAGTTTTATGGTCTCAGTGCAACTGTTCTGGATAAAGTCGCTTTTACAGATGGAAAGGTGGTAGTCCCGGTAGTCATATCGAGAGAGGAGGCGGCGGTAGTAAATCACTTTTTAGGTGCAACGTTCATTCTCGGGAGAAGCGGGACCGGGAAAACTACCTGCTTAGTCTATAAGCTAGTAGGGAGGTATATAAATGCTAAGGAGAACGGGGAACTGTTGAGACAAGTACGTGATTGCAGGAAGCCTGAGATCGGGTCAAGTTTTGAGAGTGTATCAATGGGCTCAGCTAACAGTCATAGGTATTACTGACGAGGTCGGAGAGATTAGCGGGGAAGTTGAGAGATAATACCGACGGATTGATTAAGACGAAAATGGGCGAGCTTGAAGAGAAAAGACCCCATCAAGCTAATGATTCTTTTGCTGAAAGACTCGTATCCTGGACACTGCGATAATCATAGACAACGATATTAACCCGTTCAATTAATTGACGAGTGCTATAACAGAAAGCAGGTCAGGCGTACGGAGAATAGAGGGCTTACTAGAAAAACCATACTTAGAAATCTTTAACTTTTCCCAATCGTACGACGTGTCTAGGAGGCGGGGGTTTTTTCAGTTCTAGTTGAACTTCTTCATTTAGAGTGGTCATACTACGGGGGCAACATTTTCGAGAAGGTTATATAAGTTAAATAGCGACATGCCCGAACATGATTCCTTTAGCATCTCCTCTTGTAGTAGCTTGAGGTACGGGAATGAGACCTCTTACCAATTGTGGCTGCGTCTAAGAGGCTCGAGGAAGGCCTCAAACAGCGCATAGAGAAGTAGGGCATGGTCTTATTGCGCGTTAGGGGGTTTGAGTAAACTCGACGGTACGAGTTGTAGACTAAAGCCCGCCAAAAAGTGAAGCAGCTTGAAGTCTTATGGGTAATACAACCAGGGTTGAGGTATTTTTAATCGATGTATTATAACATAGCGGCCATCTCTCTCCAATGGTATTTCTCATCCGAATCCTGGCTCTAATAGGGGTTAAAGTCCTCCATTAAATAGATGATTGAGGCCTTTCGGACTTGGCGAAATATTCATACTATCTTCTCTCAGCTTAAACAGACCCTCGTATTATGGAAATATGTTCTCAAGGTAGTGATTCCTACGTTGAGAGTTTTAGGCAAATACCCTAGATTTCAACACGCTGTCCCCTTCGTTACAACCAAGATCGAGGGATCACGAATGTCATGACGGCGATTTCGCGAGTATCTTGTTCCGAAAGCGTAAGAGTTTAGATTTTTCTCGTAGAAACCTCTACGTGACCCGGCATAGTGGACGATAAATGCTTACTCTTCGCTCGTGATTCTCTTCTCCTATCTTTTATCGCTTTTAATATGGCTTTACATATGGGGCTCCTGTAGAGTGATCCGAGTTTTCGTAAGGCTAGAGGCTTCAAGCGACTAGGACCTGGAGATAGAAAAACAATTATAGAAAAGCTCCGGTCAAAGATCATACATCTTTACGATTGGTAGGTGTATCTAAAGCAGATCATGGGAAGATTAGAAAAAAAGTTTGAGAGATAGAAGAAGGTACAGGCTTCTGAACTTACGAAGGTTTGGGAAGTATTGAAACTAGTAAGATAGGCAAACTAGTTATAGCATGGCAAAGAAAAAGAAGGCGAGTATGGTAAGCATATACAGTATCTGGCGTCGAGAGAGGACGTACCTCCGTTTCAAACCCCGGTTAGAGGTCGCGAAAAGCTCTATAAGAAGTGCTCTATTTCCGAGCTTCAAACACCGACTCCTTTAACTAGGGAACTACTGAGGGTATTAAAGCTCCTTACGGTTTAGATGGCCTTATGGGGAGAAATTGAAACCCCTGTATCCGGGGGTCATGAGCTCAAATTTGGAGTATACCAGATAGTGGGCCCACCTAAATCTTAACAAATAGAAATCTATGGAGGGAACTAAAAGGACAAGAGATTTCCACCAAGTCATCCATGATACGTCATCGTCGAACTCGCCTCCTCGTTGTTTGGATTATGACAAGAGCTACTCAGAATTATTTATTAGTTTTCACGTATGGTCCCCCCTCAACAGTAGCTGCTCACTATTCTTACCAAAAGCCCATA
>ML120372.1:949387-976354 GCA_003788595.2 Choiromyces venosus 120613-1
GTGCATAGGAAGTGGGCAATATGCTAACCCCTTTCAATTCCGAAAGACTCACCCAGACAAGCTTACGTGGGGCCTGGGGGGGGGGGGTGGCGAGGATGGGAAAGATTGCGAATTCAAAGGGAGTGGAGGGCCAGAACCTGGTGGTAATTCATATGGTTATCACATGAACCATGCGGACTGGGCAAAACAAAATATCGTGAGTAACTCAACTCATTGCCCATATCGGGGCACAGTCGCTAACAGCGTCACAGGTCCTCTGCTCAGAATTGAAGGTACACTGATAGCAGTAAGCTCCTTTTTTTAGATTGAATTTATCTGCTAATCCTACCCGGCTTTAAAGAATCTATATGTTGGAGTGACAAGAGCTCGCAAAAGACTATGGTTACTGGAAAGTAATACTTCTATCTTGGACCTATTATGCCGCCTGTTCAATCAAACAGCAACCATGTTATTCTCGGAAAGATACCCCGGTCCCATACTAGAAATTGTAACAGAACAAGACATAAGAGTATGTTCTGAATCTCCGTTGAATTATCTGCCCTGACTTTCCTAGGTTTCTGAGATCCGAAAGCGGTTGTCTACGGGAATGAAGATTAGCTCTTCCAGCTGGAAAGAGATGGGGTATCGAATGCTAGACGACCAAGATTATCCTGACGTAGGCTGGTATATCTTAAGTTTTGAATGACTAAAACTGATTATTTGTCTGCTAGGCTCTCCGCTGTCTTGAGGAGACTAATGATCTCCATGGGATTTCATTGGCCACAGCGTATATTAATGAGAATTATGGACTAGCCAAGAGAGCTCGTGGGTTCTTTGAAGAGGCTAATCTTCATTTCATAGACGCATCGGAATCTTTCCTAAAAGCCGGTAGGATAAAGAAGGCAGTTCAATGCCGAAAGGAAGGGGGCGATCAAAAGGGCGCAGTTGGTCAGTATTGAGAAACAAAAACACGGTACGATAGATAGGTGGAGGCGGTATACTTCTCCTACGAAAGCGTATATAAAATCGGGGTCGTAAGTCGGAAAAGGAGAACAAACACTACCGGGTGTGGGCAATCACCGCACGCACAGCTAGTAGTCGGATGATATCCCGAAGAAAAAAACAATTCCGTCACGGGAATCACACTCGAAAAGGAACAAACAAATTCGTAGAAAAAGAGGAAAACTTATATTCGTGATGCTCGTGTTACCGTGTAACTTTGTCCCACCGTCTTGTCTTCCTCACTTGCTCGCTGTCCCACTAAAAAGAAAAGGGAAGAGGAAGGATGGCTGCCACCACTCAACCTTAACACAAACCCCTACCTGCCAAGCCAACTGGTAACCCTTCCCAAATTCCCGTCGCTTAAAACTAGCTCAAGCTAAAAATGAAAATACAAAACAAAGTTTAACAACCGCATTTTCACCTCCACAGTATCCACCATAAGGGAGAACAACAAAAACCTAAATGATCAGAAATTCTTGCCAATAGTGGAGCATACGAAGATGCCGCTTGGCTTGCAACAGAAAACGGCTTGTTTTCGGAAACTAGCAACATATATGCCAAACTCAACAAGCATGAGATTGGCCTCGCGTCGCATGCTCTTGGCAAGGACTTTGAAGGAATGTTTAATTATCTCAAGGAGTTTGTAACAAATTTCCTTTGACTCTTAATTCTTCGAGCTCAGAGTGGCACTGTTCAATTAACTAACCACTGGGGACAGGTTTGAATCGATAATTGAGCCTTGCTGTTGGAAACAGTATATAAGATTCTGCTACGTGGGGAGATTCGGAGACAGTGATGGGGCACCCAACGAGTTTGAAAAAGAAGTCCTCAGCCGTATTGGATCTTTAAAGGAGCAAGAAACAGTTTTGTTAAGATATAATCTGGCGAACAAACTTTTCGAGTTGCGCAATGCTAACGAGAAATACATGGAAGCCTATGAGGGTGGGATTAGTTCTGGGCTTCTAGAGAAATCCATTCAGTTGCTCAGTGATCAAGCCTTGTTAAAAACCCCGAGCTCGGAACAGGGGGCACGGTTGTATGTGGCGTGTAAGTATCTACAAGCGGAACATATAGCAACCAATTCTTGGCCCAAGCCCGGCGAAGACTGGCAAATCCACAAAGTACTACAAGCAGCTGTCCGGAGAGGGAGTGCGCAGATCGATTCATTTGTCAAAACGTGGGAGAATATTAATCAAGCGCTCAAGAGCTTTGTTGAGTCAGGAACTGGTGTCGAGATAGGAAAGCTCGATGATGTGATTGCTGGTTATGTGAATATTCTGGTTCGCTCTCATGAAATACTTATGTGGTGTTCATCTCTAACTCGCCCTTAGGTAACACGAGGTGTACAAGTACGTTACAATAAATTACCTCCCGAACTCGATAATATCAAGCGCGTTCTTGAAGATTTGTGGTCAATCTCTTCACATGGGCCGATCCCATCCTCACCTAAACTCTATTGCGGGATCTATGAAATCGCTGATAGGCCTGATAAACACATCATCCTGGAGCGCTCCCCATTTAATGTCAACTCTAACAAACGGCTCCCACTTATGCTAGTTAACATTGAAAATAAAATGAGACGCAGAATATTAAGGTACATCTTAAGTGATATCGCTCCTCCTCTTGTTTCACTTAATGAAGAATTACGAGAAATATGGAACAAAAAAGCATCAAATTTGGGTATGGATGATCTCAGAGTCCATTTTGAATTTACAATGATACCTTGCTTACCCACATCTAACCTATGATAGCGGAAACCCATCCTCAAAAAATTGAGGTAGGTTATGTAGATTATCGTATTGCCCTTAAGTTACCTACTTACTGACAATTCACAACGCACCAGTTGCTGGTGCGTCTTAACCAAATCTTCTCAAAATCTTCTATAATGATCGAGGAAACTAGTGGACTCAAAGAAACCCCGTCGCCGAATCGTAAGACCCCCCTCCGTATCCCACCCGGAAGTCTTTGATGCTAATGCGGTACCTTGCAGGGGATTGGAGGTTTTGGAGAGTTGCTCTCCTGGAGGAAATGCAGTTCAGATCTCCGTATGAGCATAACGTTAAAGATCTACTTAACACAAAGTCTGAGCTCATGACGAGAGAAGGGAAATATCGCTCAACATACTCAGTTTTGATCAAGGGTGATACAACAGAGCATCGAATGAAACCAGTTGCTCGGTTGGGTGCGGCTGCTTGTGTGTCTTCGCTTTTGGCTCAGTATCAAACATCGTTATTTCTAGGTATGTGGAATTGCACACTGAGATTTTGTAAGTGAGCGGATCCATATTCTAACAGGTAACAGACTATCGAGGACCTTGGTGTCTGGCCCAGCTGAAAATGCGCAGTCAAATAAGGAACTCGGGTTTCCAATCTGCTTCGGAAATGGTAACTTTAATAAATGGGTTCCTGTTCGAGACTGAAGCTGAGGATTTTCCTGGGAGATTTGTATGTTCAGTTCAGCGACTCGGGTCACAGTTGATTTGTTAACTTTAACATAGTGCGATAATATTCACAAGATCCTAGGTACTCTGGCGAAAGCAAAAAACACAATAAACTTTTACTCAGCCTCTGTCATTTCTCTCTATGAAGAATTAGCCTTATCTTTGGTAAGGGCCGAAATTTATATTCAAAAGCTAGCGCTAAAAAATTTAGATTTTCTTATTAAGGCCTCACGAGTTCCTCGTTCCTGGCGTTGTTTGTATTTCAATCGATGGGAAAAAAAGCACAGATCACCTTCTGGTCGAGAACGTTTCTGGTATCAGCGGTATCTAATTAAAGTCTGTCTGAACTTCTGCGAGATGGTAATAAACATAGAGAGAACGCGCACCAAAGAAATTGCTTTAGCCAAACGAAGCGTCACATTAATTGTTGTATGTCTCATCAACTTGGGGACTTTTTTTTGTTCCCGACCACAGGGTTATGCGCAATTATGGTGGAAGTCACAAGAGGTTTGCTATTCCCTTCAACACATATTTGCGACTGCCAATGCGCTTACTCTCTACTTAGGTTTTCCGCCATGACAGGCTGGCTGCTAGCAGTTTCAGGAATCTAAAGGCAGATAAACTCATAGGACGTTTGGCAAATGTCTTCCGAGAGTACAATGGGAACGATTCAATCTGCCTCGTTAAGGGCTACGAAGGGTGGGCCGTCTCGTTTGCCCGATTTCCGCTGACAGAAAACGGAATCACAGCAAAAGGTTACGCTATAAAAGAGAAGGAAAAAAACATGTCAGAGCAGAGTGCAGACATGACCAAAACACGAGAGAACTCAACGCCAAACATGTTTTAACAGCTGTTTGGAAATTGAATGGGCCGAGATTTGTGGAGAGGATGAGGGAGCGCAGGATCAGGGAACGTAACAATGCTGCACATATATCGACGACTTTTTGGAAATTGAACGGGCCGAGATTTATGGAGAGGATGAGGAAAGGCAGGAAAGTTGCACCTATTTTGACGAGGTTTTGGAAAATCAATGGGCCGAGGTTTATGGAGCGAATGAGGGAACGCAGGAGGTACCTCGCTCCGCGGTACAAAAATTGTTGTTTACTGGCCGATATGAAGGAGGACAAAAATTGGACATACTGACAGGGGATCTTTGCTTTTTTCACCCTGCCTCAGACTTTTATAATGTTGTTAGGTTACCAACGAAGAGTTCTATTCTTTCATTTTCTTGTGTTACAGGATTTTAATATGATCTCAACGACTTACTTTGACTTTAAAAAAACTAAACTTCGTTGAGTGTTGTTGAAACAATTGTCGCTTTGTAAAGCAAAAATGATGTTAATTTGGTAGGTTATCACTTGTATTACTGCACTTGTAGCTGTGCCTCAAGACCTACCGTACGGTAGACTATTCTATTCGGCTCTAACAAGACGGATACACTCTTAACCGCAGCCGCGACGAAATTAGGCGGGCGACGAACAGGGGTATTTGACGCGCAAAAAGAGAATTCGCTAAAGTAGGGCAACAAAAGATTACTTGTTACTGCCCAGTTTCGTCGCGGCTACGGTGGAGGCTGTAGCGCAGACCGTCTTACCATACTTGTGCACCAGAAACAGCAACTTAAATCCTCACCACCCATTATTCATGAATGTACGAGTAAAAACTACTACCAGATAGCCAAAGCTCCGGAGACCTGAGAGTGGTTTTGTTTTTAACTTTTCCTTCGAGATTCGATAGAGACTGTTATCTTATCGAAATCATGGCCTTTGCGGTGATTCCTCGCCTAAACCGTAAAAAAATGCATCCTCACATGATCGATTACATTGAAATCTGATACCTCGAGCACTAAATACAGTATGCTGCTGATACCTTTATTTGATGTCCGACCCCGTACCCTTAGGCACACAAGCAATCACGGCGCTTTGGGGCAGCCTCTGTAACAAAAAGCAGTATTAATTTGAAGTTTCCATTCATTCATCGCTGTTTATAACTCGAAATTTAGGCTGCGGGGTGGCGGATTGGTTACAAGTTCAGTCCAGTACAATCGAGGCCACAGAAATGAAAAGCGTATTGTACGGTTTGCCCCATAACACGCAGAATTATATATCATAGTTGGCAAGAATTCTCTTATGTGAAGCCGGAATGTATCATGGCAGTGTATGTTTTATTGGTTGCTTCTTAGAAAAAAAGTAATCTTCATCTCGCATGATTCATGATAACTTTACCGGTATAGTAGCTCCCTGTGGATATCTTCTTACTTACCATCACCTATGAACGGTCGTCACAAACTCGATGCTAGCATTGAACAAATTCCCTGTCTCAACTAGGCTCTCATTGGTAAGGTTCCGATCTGGCAGGACGTAAGAAGTAAATCCCAAGGGCGTGAGCAACCTACGCGAGTACTAAAAGAACAAAACAGACTCCAGGGAAGGAAACGAGTTTTCCACAAAACAATCTCAAAATAGGTGCACAAGTTTGCGTAAATGGGAGTAATCCTGGCCGTGGACAGATAACGCAATAGGTAGGATTGAAACCAAGGGTGACAACTCAGTGCTTTACAATCCAGAAAAAGGACTACAGTCCAGTATCCTCCACTCTTGCGGTATAATATTTCTAGGCAAACGGTGGCTCACTCCGTTAAACAACGGGTAGGGACAAGTAATTGTCAAGGTAGAAAAGGGGAACAACACTACTGGAAGTGGGCAAACGCCGCTCGCACAGCCAGAGGTCGTAGGTCGAAAGGGAAGAAAATAAGGTCACCTTAAAGAATTGCCGTAGAAAAACAAAGGCTCATAAAGTGGTTAAGGAGGAGAAGGAAAGAAAAATAAACTCGCACTTGTCGGTTGTCCTGTTCATGTTTTGTATTCCGCGTTGGAGGAGGGGATGGTTGTTACCACTCAACCAAGAACACTCCGTTCCTACACACCAAACACCTGGCAACCAGGTGGCTTGAAGGAGGGGTGGTATCGGTGATGTGCCAGTTAAGACGCAATAGCCCGGGGTCGGCTTGCCGACGAGCGCTCGGTGCGACTGGTTGTTTTCTTTGGTCTTGATTTGTTTTGATTTGTTTTTGATTTATTTGTTTTGATATATGTCAGCCATAGGCCTCTTGGCGCGGTAGACAATAAATTTAGTAATAACCTGATACAGTACCCTAACTACGTAAAACTAGCTAGTGCTATAAGATCTATCTACAGTACTGTGGAGGATATTTTGTCACGCTAGAGTTGGGTAGTAGACCCCCTGTTGTAACTAGGGCTTAGTTGCCGTGACTTTTGTTTCTTAGCTAGTTTGTTTTCAGGGTTAGGGCACGTGACTGGTGCAGCCTTGTGGGGCACTTGGAAGTTTTCTGTGGCAGTCGTCGACAACCAGAGAAGACCAACCGACCCACAGGCAAGGAAGAGACGAGCACGGAGACGGGAGAAAACACAGTCGAGAGCAAGAAAAGAAATAGCTAAGAGAAAGAAAGACATCGGGATCCGCGACAGATCCGCAGCTGTAGAGGAATTGAGAGGTTGATAGTTTTTCTTTTCTTTTATTTTTTCATCGGAATTTTACGAGAATAGTTTGAGATGGAGAATTATCCCGAGAGCGAGGGAGTTAAGTTTTCTGTGTCTTTTCTGGGATTGCATCGAGGTTATCTTTTTGTGTGAAGAGGAGAGAGAAGAGAAAAGTGACCGAGCTTTAACCTTATATATTCAACTACATTCTAACCCGGGGGTAAGCCCCATTCCACCTAATGAAAGGTATTGAGTATACGGCATGAGATACTCCCCCCAGCCAAGGGCCCCCTGAAAGAAATCCACCTCCTGGCCACCTGCCACAAAACAATCATTAACAGCCTGCCCACTGTCTTGTAAACACCCCCCCACAAAAGAAAGCCTCCCTGAAACCAAGTAACCAGTAATCTAGAGCTCTCCAGAGCAGGGCTGCATGTGGACCCCCAGTGCTGACAGGTCCCACTAAAGTTCCCCAGCAAGACCTCTCTATTAGTCATATGGAATAGTCTAGGTGGTGGATCACGTGATTGTAGGGATAGGTCACATGTTCAAATCCCCGACATGACATAGTTATTTCTAGTTAATAAAATATTCTTGTATGAGATATTTTCTACCAACTAGATAACGACCTGAGCATCATGATCTAATAACACCGACGGGTAGTTATTAGGCTGAGCCTCTTGCTTTGAAAGAAGTAGTGCCCCAAGAGGGCCTACTCGAGAATTGGTATGAGAGGTTTTCGCTGGATAAGCTATTGGCTCAATCCAGAGCAAAAAACCCTATATATCCGATGGGCCTTGTGATGCATCAATATGCAACACAATGGCCGCGCTCATTCATTAAAGCTGATCACTTTATGTTTTGAGGCAGAACAATTAGTATAGTTGCCATTAGGGCGGCATACTCAAATTAAGTTCATATAGTGGAGAGATCGAAGGCTACCTACTGGAGGGGCGTTCACACCCCCCAGAAATAATAGGAGTCTGAAGAGATCAAAGCTAAGCAGGGCAAATATTCTCAGGGTCAAGAGTGTTCGCACTTAGGAAAATTAAGAGGTTTTCGACAGAGGTACTTAGATAGTATGGGAGTTGAATGTAGCCTGCAATAACCCAGACGTGGAATATAAATATCGAGGTACTCACAGCTATCAGAAACATCAAGCAATGGAGAAGAGATCTTATTAATATATTCATTAACTTACTCTTGAAAAAACTATTATTACACATGTTCTTTTAAAAACACTTCAGGAATTATGAGCCTACCTTAACGATCTTCGTTTATCCTACTTTACCTTATTTCAAGAAGCTTACGGCTTAGACCTACCGGCCCTATCTACGGTTGGACTACCGCATAACACTCTCAGCCGCCCCCCTTAGGACTCAAAGGAGTCTCCTCAAGAGGGTCTGTAGGCAGGTAGAAAAACGTCAGCTCAGGAAGACAAAGTAAAGTGTTGTCGAGATTAATAGTGAAATATTGTTGATTGTGATGCCGAAGTTATGTCACACAGCCAGTACAAGGTCCCTAATCTGCCGATGTGCCTGGAGGTGAGCCAGGACTTCCAATATTTGTGTAACTACACTAAGGTAACTGGGTAAATAGGCTGGAAAAAAATCCGAGGTGTGGTAGGTAGTTTTGGGGGTCAAAGCCATCCCCCTGAGGGAGGAGGTGAAGACACCCCTTCACGTTGGATTGCCTGGGCATTGAATTGGCCAAGGACTTATGATGGTTGCCTAGGAGAAATAAAAAACTGAACTCCTAGGTCTTACATGCCAGAGGCAGGTGGGTTTATGGGTCCTGGAAAAGCGTAAAAAAGAATGAAAGGCTATTGGAATCATGTGCATGTCTGTGCTAGGCAGTGTTGATAAAGAAGGTATGGACTCGGGCCTCGAGAGGCTCCTCAAACCAGGAACTGTAGTCCCAGCCATCTGCCAAAGCAAAAAATAATGTTGTTCCAGGTGCTGGTGCCCTAAAAAGGGTGAACGCTGTTGCCTTGAAGGCATCATGGGTGGCATATCAATAGCCAAACAAAAGAAAGCGGGCCAAGGGGTATTGTAAACAATGAATCTCCCAAGGTAAGAATAAAGACTTTGAAGTCATCATGAAAATTGCTCAAAGGGCGTTGATTAGGTGAACCCCCCTGATGGCGCAACAGACCCTAACTCCCGTGGAGGTGAGAAAAGAGTGACCAAGCTGTAACCTTCTTTCCATTCTTGTCTAGTCTGAGGGTAAGCCCCATTTTACCTAATTAAAGGTATCTAACTACCGGCTTGAGATACTCCCCCCAGCCAAGGGCCCCCTTAAAGAAAATTTCCTCCTCTCCACCTAACTGCCTAGCCAAATTTTCGTTGCCCCCTCACGCAATTCTAACAAAAGAAACTCCCCCTCCTCCTCTCTTCTCCCCATCCTCAGCTAATTATCCTCTACATAGGAAACCCACTCCATCACCTCCATGCCCAATGGTCGTGTACTCAAAGAAAATCCTCCAATAAAGGAAACCTGCCCCGTCAGCGTGGTGCCCAGCAGTCGTGTACTTTAGGAAATCCCCCACCCTGCCTCTGTGCCTTCCCCCCCCTCGGTACCACCTAGCGTACCATCTTAACAAAGAAAACCCCTTCTCCCCCTTTGCTCTCCACAGCCTCCGTATTTTCCTCCCTGACCAAGGAAACCAACCCAATCACTTCCGTGCCCAGCGGTCGTGTCCCTAAGAAAGTTTTTACACTCTACTCAAGGGAACCCACACCATCGCCTCCGTGCCCAGTGGTCATGTACTCTAAGAAAATAAACAAAGGAAAATTCAACTCCCCAGAATTGCTCCCCTGGGTCCCCGGGTGCTCCTCTCCTCTCGCCAGTTCATCTCCCTGGCTCTTCTCATTCTGTTTCCTAGCCCAGTCATGTCTTTCTTTGCTCTTGTCTGCCATTCTTGTGATGTGGTCCGGGTCATGAGTTAGTACTAGTTTCGCCCTCCTTGTTTTGTCGTGCCATAGTTTGAGGCCGCAGATCTCGCATGGTGTTGTTCTGTGCACCCTGGGTAGCGGTTGCAGCTGCGAAGTGGGCTGGTTGATGTCTGCTCCTCATATTTGCATTCTGTCAAGCTTTGGCATGTACTTGGATGGGGGTCTTTTCCTGAGTTCCTCTGGCCAGGATGCCATCTATTTCAGCAGTGTTGCTTGGTCTTTGTCTTCCTGTATTTCGGCCTTGGTGGGTTGGACCACTCCACAGTCCTTTCTCAGGTGTTCCCTGGTGATGATGCTTTTGCCGCAGGGGCATTCCCTCCATTTTGCGTTTGCATCTTGGTAGGGCCAGGCTGCAGTGGCACATATGTAGATTAGGTCCCTTAGGTTCTTGTTAGGCATATGGAAAAAAGGGCCAAAGTTACCCGGCCTTTACATAGGATTATTTCTACCATACCCCTGCAGCCCCCATGTAGGGACCGGGCGTCATTACGGTATTACGGTCGAGTTGCGTCCCGACACTTTAGCCACAATAAATGGCACCTTCAGCATAACACCATATACGTCGTCGCCGTCCGTCCGACCGGATGCTGTCCGTAGGATATATGAGAGGGCACCTTTGGCGACTCATGGGAAGTGACTCGGAGGAATTTGGTTAAGTTTTGAGCAAGCTATTACCTTGTACATTAGCAGTTAAATATTATGGCTGATAAGTGATGGGACGATTTGGGAAGAAACCTTAGTGACCGAATATCGTGAGCCTATGGCACCGACGGGTAGCCATAGAGCCGAGCCTTTTGCTTTGAAAGAAGTAGTGCCCCAAGAGGGCCTACTCGAGAATCGGTATGAGAGGTTTTCGCTGGATAAGCTATTGGCTCGATCCAGAGCAAAAAACCCTATATATCCGATGGGCCTTGTGATGCATCAATATGCAACACAATGGCCGCGCTCATTCATTAAAGCTGATCACTTTATGTTTTGAGGCAGAACAATTGGTATAGTTGCCATTAGGGCGGCATACTCAAATTAAGTTCATATAGTGGAGAGATCGAAGGCTACCTACTGGAGGGGTGTTCACACCCCCCAGAAACAATAGGAGTTCGAAGAGATCAAAGCTAAGCAAGGCAAATATTCTTAGGGTCAAAGGTGTTCGCACTTAAGAAATTTAAGAGATTTTTGACGGAGGTACTTAGATAGTATGGGAGTGGGTTGTAGCCCGCGATAACCCAGACGCGGAATATAAATATCGAGGTACTCCCAGCTATCAGAAACATCAAGCAACGGAGAAGAGATCTTATTAATATATTCATTATCTTACTCTTGAAAAAAACTATTGTTACACATATCCTTTATAAATACTTCGGGAAAATACGAGCCTACCTTAACAATCTTCGTTTTATCCTACTTTACCTTATTTCAAGAAGCTTACGGCCTAGACCTACCGGCCCTATCTACGGTTGGACTACCCCATAACAGTTCTTTCTGATGATGCCTCATATGTGAGTATACTTACTCCTTGGCTTCCCCTTGTATCTCCCAGTTTTTTCCTGGATGCTTGTCTTCCAGTTTTCGAGGAGGTGTTCCTTCAGGTTGTTTTTCCCCAGTTTGTAGTTGAGGGAGGTTCTGATTATGTTTTCCACTGGGGAGTCCTTTATCCAGTCTTGTGTCAATTGCGTTGGCCTTTCGAGGTATTTGGCCCTGAGGCATAAGAGATTGTGCCAGTGTGTTGTGTATAGCTGGAGTGGGGGGATTCCTAGTTCTGCAAAGATCACATCTAGGGGTGTTTTCTGTTCCAGGTCGAAGGCCAGCCTGATTATCTTGTTGAGGGTTCTTTGGGCCACATCTATTTCGGTCAGTGCTTTCCAAACCTCTATGCCATAGGTCAGTTGTGGCAGTATTAGCCCTTTAATTAACCAGAGGGTGATCCATGCATTGAGGCCTCTCACTTTGTACCTGTTTGTGAGGGCATTCAAGAAGAAACTTGTTTTGTTGGCCTGTGCAGTCCAGTACATGATGTGGGCTTTCCACTTGAAATCTGGCGATATGAAGTAGCCTAGCCACCTCATGACCTCTTTTTCAGGGGCTTCGACTCCCGCCATGTTGGGTCCGAGGTGCTTCGCTAGTGGTGTGTTGATGTGGATTCGTTCTGTCTTCAGGGGTGAGAGGTTGTATCTGTGTTCCCCACAGGCCTGCTGTATCTTGTCCAATGTGCCCTGGTGTGCTATCTGCCCTGGTCCCTAGTCCTTGAAGGTCATCACAACTAGGATATCATCTACGTAGGTCAGCAACTCTGTAGTTGTTTCTGGGTCTTTGCATGTCTCTATGGAGGTGATCTCTCTTATGCTAATCAGGAAGAGGATTGGTGAGAGGAGGGAGCCTTGGGGGGTCCCCTTGTCTGTCGCAAAGGTTCTGGAAGTCTTTCCGTTGAATCGGTAGGCGATTTTCCTATTGGCTATCCAGTGTCTTACCCATTGCCCCAGGTGTCGGTTCTTGCCTTCTATTGCCTGGCAGACCTCTTCCATCCTAAGGTGGTTGAAGCCCCCTTCTATGTCTAGGGCCGTCAGACAAGTGTATGGTTACTTGGAGTTCCTGATTATGTCGTCGAGGGTTTGTATGGTGTCGGTCGTGCCATTGTTTTTCCTTCCCCCAAACATGTTCTTTGTCAATAGTCCTAGGTTGGCTATGAATATTACTGCTTCCTTTTCTAGTATTTTGGCCAGGATGGGTTGGAGTTGTATTGGCCTCCAGCTTTTGGCTACCATGTAGGAGGCTTTCTTTTCTTTCGGTATGAGTATGGTGCTGCTCCTTTTCCACTTTTCTGGTATCCTGTTCTTCCAGGCCCTGTTCATGGTCGCCAGGAAAAGTGTTCCCCTATATTTCCTGAACTGTTTGATTAGTCTTGTGGGGATGAGGTCGGGTCCTGCTGCTGATTTGTTGGGGGATGCTTTTAGGGCTGTGTCTAGGATGCCTATTTGGAGTGCCTCTGGTTCGTCTTTCAGATGTTCCAGTGTCCTCTTATGCTCTCCTCCATATAGGGCTGTGTGGAATTTCTTGGCAATGTGGGGGTGTTCTGCTGCCATGCTGTTGTCCTTTCTGGTGAGATTTGGGATTAGTTGCTTTATTTGTCACAGTTTGACAGTTCCAAAGCATTCTGGGTTTGTTTCCTCTTGCAGGACCCTTCCATTTGCCTCCAATTTTGCTTCCACTATGGCTTTCCTGTAGCTTTTCCTTGTTAGTGGGAGGGATGGGTCAAGGGGGTTGTTTCTTATTTTCTGGATCAGTTCCATCCTTTTCTTCATCAGTTCCAGGGTCCAGAAGGACCTTGCATTCAGTTTCACTGTTGGGGTGTGTCTGAGGATGATCCTGGTGAGTTCCCCTTATGTGTGCTCTGGGTCATCATTGGTTGAGTCTAGCAGTGATAGCTCTGACCTTATCTTATTCCAGTCTGCTTTGTCATACCTGAGGGGTCTGTATTAGGAGCGCCTCTAGGTGATTTCGGTTTTTATGCTGGGTGCTATGTGGTCCATTGATGGGAGTGGGACGTTTCTTGTTCTTAAGGCATGGTGGTAAATGCCTATTACCAGATCGATGGTAGTTCCCATTGGCCAAGTCATTGTCGGCGGGTGTGTGATGGTGTAGGGGTTGGTTACTATTAGGTCTCTCTCGTTTAGCCAGCTTTTTAATTTTATTCCAATGTGGTTTGTCTCCCCTTTAGACCAGAGGGGGTGGATTGTGTTTAGATCTCCTATTAGTATATTTTTGTTATTCTTGTGCCATTTGTTCCCATGGTTGAAGTCATGTATGTGTCTGCTGTTCAGGTTTGCTCAGTGGAAGTCTATGGAGTGTTGGTAACCAAACTTGATTTCTGTACCTTCAGTCCATATGCTGATGTACTTCGAGGATATTCTTTCCACCACGAACATGTGGACGTATTCATTTTTGATGTAGGTGGCGTAGCCGTATTCTACCACTGGTGTGCTTGCATAGCATGTGTAGCCTTCAATGTGCATCCAATCTTTATTTTCTAGTGGGCATTCTCCGAGTGTTATGATCTTTGGGTTAAGTTTTCGTGAGGTCTTAAGTAACTCTGTGACAACGTTCTTGGACCTGCCAATGTTGTGATATATATTATTGGTGGTTGCCATAATTAGTTATGGGGGGTTGGTTGGGGTGGTCCTGCCATGTTGCTTGTCTCTCCTTCTCCTCTCTCCTCATTTCCTTCTCCCCTGTACTCCTTGGGCAATCTTGCCCTTGTTCTGTTAGGGTACTGCCTATCCCTGGTGAAGTGTGAGGATTCCTCGCAATTCAGGCATTTTTGGATAGTGTGGGAGCATGGTTTGCCTTTCCCCTTGGTGCAGTAGGGGATCGTGCAGTGGTGGTCTTTGGTGTGGTGGCCTCCATTGTAGAACTTGCATGTGGGGTCTGGGTGGTAGTGCACTGCATGGTGTCCCAACTGGAGGCAGCGGTTGCAGCAGCTAGAAGAGTCCTGTCTGAGGTACCTCCAGAAGGTGCACCTTTGTCTGTAGAGGGCTAGTGCTAGTTTTGTCTTTTTCAGGGAGTTCATGACCCATTTGTTTGCTTTAACTGAGATGATTATTGATGATTTCACTTTGTTGTCTGCCTTGAGTGCTGTTAGGGATTGGATCCATTTGGGTTGGTCTAGTAGTCTTATGGCCGTATTGAAGTCCGAGATTTCCCTCTCGAGGTCTGTCCAGTTTGGTGCACTTATTTCCCAGTCTGCCAGGGTCCACTCGCCCTCGCTGAGTTGTACACCATCTATGACTATGTTGACCGAGGGATGTCCATACTTATGCTAAAACCAAAGATCTGGATTCTATTCAGTACTCTAGTAATCGCAGCTTCATCTTGTAGGATGGGTTCTCCTGGGAGGTCTTGGAGGGTTGTGAGGACTAGGTCCTCATTTCTGTTGAACTCTGCACAGGCAAACTTGACCGTAGATACAGAGTTCACTGCGTTTCTGATTTGGATGGGTGTGACTCCTATTGCTCCTATCCTCTGGCCTTTCTCCACTGAATGGATCAGGAGGCATCTCTACCTTGCATGTGGGGTAGATGGGGCAGCTGGCACTTGTATTGGTGTTACTATACCTGGGCTCTTTTCCCTCCTGTTGTTTCCCTTTCTCTTTACCAACACGAAGGCATCGGTGTCAATTCCTGTACCTGCCATTGCTGTGTATATTTGTTTTTTGGAAGCTGTCAGGTTGGTGTTGCCCGGTTGGGTATCTCTTGGGGTCACCGGGGCTGATACGGACATTGCCTTTGGGGTTTTTGTGGCTGGGGCTGCGGGTTGTGCTGGTGGGGGTGGTTGGGGCCTCATTTCTCTGGCAGTCTGGGGCCGTGTTACCTGGGCCATTTTGTTAGTGTTGTTGTTGTTGGTGCATCTGACATTTGTGGTTATCATCGCCATGATCCTTTCTTCCATTTCTTCAACATGCTGGGTCATGTTTGCTTCGATGGCCGTGAGTACGATGCCCATAGACTTGTTGGTGATGGTGTCTGAGGGTATTCCTATGTGTTCTAGGACCAGTACTTCTGTGGTGAGGTCGATGGCACTGCCTTCCCCTGTGTAGGCCTTTAGGGGTGCCAGGATGGTTTGTGGGCTTTCTTGGGTTGCCCTTTATTTCCCTTTCTGGGACGAGGA
Source organism: Choiromyces venosus 120613-1 (assembly GCA_003788595.2). Taxonomy (NCBI): domain Eukaryota; kingdom Fungi; phylum Ascomycota; class Pezizomycetes; order Pezizales; family Tuberaceae; genus Choiromyces; species Choiromyces venosus. The sequence continues at coordinate 964,921 of ML120372.1, forward strand.
TAGTTTTGGTGTGGTTGTAGTGGTGGTGCTCTGCTCTGGTGTGAAGTTGCTGGAGTTGGTCTGTGGGATTTCCCTGTGGGTTGGTCCTATTTTGAGGGGCAAGGAAAAATGTGCCCTCTTGGGGAGTGCTTAGGAGGTGGGGGCGTGTTGGCTATCACCGATGCCGGCGCCGTCAGAGTTTTGCCCATTTCCCAGGGTCATCACTGTGTCCTGGGTATTCTGTGAGTCTGAAACTTGCACAGTTGGTTCGTAGTCCATTTGTGCTTCCGGCAGGAAGGAGGGTGGGATCTGAGAGACAGGGACAAGGCTATCTTGAGATGGGTGGAAGGAGGAAGCCTGTACTATGAGTTGGGCCAGGGCATCTGAGTCCGCTGTGTTGACTGCTTGGTCCCCGAAAACCTTCTGGAGGGAGGTGCAGAAGCCTGGGAGTGGTGTGTTGATAGGGGGATATTCTGTGGTTATTGCCATGTTTGCCATTTGTATATAGCATATTTTGTTGCAGTTTAGCTCTCTGCAGACCGCTGGGAAGGTACTTCCTAGTGCAACGATCCTGTTGCCAATGTTGATGGCCTTGTTAGGGCAGTTCGCCATGTGTTCGATCCTTGAAAACATTGGGAGGAGCGATTGGAGGGTTACCCCATGGGGGGAGCCTGGTGGGAGGAGAGATGGTGAGTAGGGCCTCGGGCTCTTGGTGGGGCTTCTGGGCCCTCCGAGGGGAGGGGGGGGAGTGGGATGTGGGTGGCAATTGCCTGCCTGGTGTTTAGGTTGAGCAGTAGAGACATTTAGAGGAGATACAAGCTAGTCTTCTGGCCGGTGGCTTATTTCTCAGTTGTTTTGAAGCTTTAGAATAGAGCCTTATTATTGGCTCCACACCTAAAGGTGAGGTATCGTGGGTGAAAGGGTGGAGTAGTAGAATCAGTGAAAACTCTGATTATACCGGAGGAAATAGTGTGGGTGGGATGAATTGGCAAGGTGCCATGTTATCCTTTGGTTGTGGCAGAGTGAGAAACTTGGAAAATCTTGGAAAAAGTGGGAATTTCGTAAGACTATACTGTATAGGAGGAAAAGTGACTGAGCTATAACCTTATTTAACCTTATTTCCATTCTTATCTAGTCCGGAGGTAAGCCCCATTTCACCTAATTAAAGGTATCTAACTACTGGCATGAGATACTCCCCCCAGCCAAGGGCCCCCTTAAAAGAAATTCCTCTGCCCTGCCTATGTGCTATTCCAATTTTCGTTGCCCCCTCGCGCAATCCTAACATAAGAAACTCCCCTCCCCATCTCCTCTCCCTGTCCTTAACTATTTAGTTCCTTCATAAATGAAACCCACCCCATCACCTCTGTGCTCAGTAGTCGTGTACTTAAGGAGATCCTCCGAAAACATTTAAGGAAACCTTCCCTGTCATTGCCATGCTCAGTAGTCGTGTACTTTAGGAAATCCTCCGCTCCGCCTTTGTGCCTATCCTCTTCTCGGTACCCCCTCGCGTACCTCTTAACAAAGGAAACCCCAACTCACATTTGCCCCTTCCCCAGCCTCCCCATTATCTTCTTACATAAGAAACCCACCCCATCACCTCCGTGCCCAGTGGTCATGTACTTTAGGAAATTTCTATCTAGTATAAGGAAACCCACCCCGTCGCCTCCGCGCCTAGTGGTCGTGTACACTAAGAAAATTAAACATAAGGAAATACTACTCCCCAGCATTGCTCCCCTGGGTCCCCAGGCCCCACTCTCCTTCCGCCAACTCGTCCCCTTGGCTCTCCTCTTTTTGCTCCCTTCTCCGGCATTGCCTTTCTGCCCTTTCAGCTTGCATCCTTACCACGTGTTCCAGATCATGGGTTAGTACATGTTTTGCTCTCCTCGTTTTGTCATGCCTTAGCTGGAGCCTGCAGATTTCGCATGGTGTCATAATGTGCACCCTCGGTGTCGGTTGTGGTTGTGACGTGGGCAGGTTGACGTTCGCTCCCTGTGTCTGTACCCTGTTCGGTGTATATTTCGACGGGGGTCTCTTCCTGAGTTCTTCTGGCCAGGATGCCATCCAATTCAACAGCGTGGCTTGGTCCTTGTCTTCCTGGATTTCCGCTTTGGTGGGTTGGACTATCCCACATCCGTTCTTTAGGTGTTCCCCAGTGACAGTGTCTCTGGCACAGGGGCATTTTCTCCATTTCGTGTCTGCGTCCTGGTAGGGCCACGCTGCTGCAGCTCGGATGTAGATCAGGTCCCTCAAGTTTTGCCTGGTGATGCCTCGTAGGTGGGTGTATTTCCTCCTCGGTTTCCCTTTGTATCTCCCAGTTTTTTTTCCGAGACTTGTTTTCCAGTTTTCGAGGAGGTGCTCCTTTAGGTTGTTTTTTCCCAGTTTGTGGCTTAGGGATGTTCTGATCATGTTTTCCACTGGGGAGTCTTTCATCCAGTCTTGTGTCCACTATGTTGGTCTCTCCAGATATTTGGCCCTGAGGCAGAGGAGGTTGTGTCAGTGCGTTTTGTATAGCCGGAGCAGGGCGATCCCTAGTTCTGCATATATTGCCTCTAGGGGGGTCTTTTTTTCCAGACTGAAGGCTAGTCTGATTATCTTGTTGAGGGTTCTTTGGGCTGCGTCTATCTCGGTTAGCCCTTTCCATACCTCTATGCTGTATGTGAGCTGGGGCATTATCAGTCCTTTGATCAGCCATAGGGTGGTCCACGCATTGAGTCCCTCCACTTTATACCTATTTGTGTGCGCGCTCAGAAAAAAGCTTGTTTTGTTGGCCTGTGCTGTCCGATATATGATGTGGGCTTTCCATTTGAAGTCTGGTGATATGTAGTACCCTAGCCATCTCATGACTTCCTTCTCCGGTGCCTTAACCTCTCCTACGTTGGGCTCGAGGTGTTTGACTGCTGGGGTGTTGATGTGGATGCGTTCTATTTTAAGGGGTGAAAGGTTGTAGCCATGCTCCACGCAGGTTTGTTGTATCCTATTCAGTGTCCCTTGGTGTGCTATCTGGCCTTGTTCTTGCGTCTCATAGGTTGTAACCACCAGGATGTCGTCCACATATGTCAGCAGCTTGGTGTCTGTTCCTGGGGCCTTGTGTGTCTCCATGGAGGTTATTCTCCTTATACTGATAAGGAAGAGTATCGGTGATAGAGGGCAGCCCTGGGGGGTGCCCTTGTCTGTTTTGAAGGTCCTGGAGGTTCTTCCATTGAACCTGTAAGCTGTCTTCCTGTCAGCTGCCCAGTGTCATACCCATTAGCCCAGGTGCTGGTTTTTGCTTTCTATTGTGTGGCAGACTTCTTCCATTCTAAGGTGGTCAAAGCCACCTTCTATATCCAGGGCTGTTAGGCAGGCATACGGTTGCCCGGAATTCCTGATCGTGTGGTCGAAGACTTGTATGGCATCGGTTGTGCCATTGTTTTTCCTTCCGCCAAATATGTTTTCCGTTAGGAGTCCCAGGTCCGCTAGTCGTATTACTGCTGCCCTCTCTAGTATCTTGGCCAAGATGGGTTGGAGTTATATAGGCCTCCAACTTTTAGGTACCATGTAGGAGGCTTTCTTTTCCTTTGGTATGAGGATGGCGTTGCTACTCTTCCAGGTTTCCGGTATTCCTTTTTCCCAGGCTCTGTTCATGGTTGCTAGGAAAAGTGTTTCCCTGTATTTCCTGAACTCCTTGATTAGTCTTGTGGGGATGAGGTCGGGACCTGCTACCGCTTTGTTGGGGGATGCCTTTAGGGCTGTATCTAGGATTCCTATCTGGAGCATCTCGGGCTTGTCTGTTGGATGTTCCAGCATCCTTCTGTGTTCTCCTCCGTATAGGGTGGTGTGTAGTTCTTCGGCTCTGTGAGGGTGTTCTGCCACTATGCTGCCATCCTTTCTGGTAAGGGCTGGGATCAGTTGTTTTGTTTGTCTTGGCCTGATGGTTGTAAAGCATTCTGGGTCTGTTTCTTCCTGTAATGCTCTCCCGTTCGCTTCCAGTTTCGCCTCCACGATAGTTTTCCTGTAGTTCTTTCTCATTAGCCAGAGCGATGGGTCAAGGGGGTTGTTTCTCAGTCCCTGGATCAGTTCCAGTCTTTGTTTAGTCAGCTCTGGGGTCCAGAAGGCATTCGCATTTGGTTTTGCTGTCGGGATGTGGATGAGGATGATCCTAGTGAGTTCTCTCTGCACATATTCTGGGTCGTCATTGGTCGGATCCAGTAGTAGCAGCTCCATTCTCACCTTGTTCCAGTCTGCCTTGTCGTATCTGAGGGGTTTGTATTGGGAGTGTCTCCAGGTGATCTCGGTTTTTAGGCCCAGTGCCACATGGTCCATTGAGGGGATCAGAATATTCTTCGTTCTTAGGGCGTAGTGCTGGTCCCCTATTACTAGGTCGATGGTGGTCCCAGTTGGCCATGCCGGTATTGGTGGGTGTGTGGTGGTGTGGGAGTTTGTTACTATTAGGTTTCTTTTGTCTAGCCAATCCTTCATTTTTATCCCTGCATGGTTTTTTTCTCCCTTAGACCACAGGGGGTGGATTGCATTGAAGTCTCCTATTAGTATGTTTTTATTGTTCTTGTACCATTTATTATCGTGGTTGAAGTCCTGTATGTGCCTGCTGTGCGGGTTTGCTTGGCGGTAGTCTATAGAACATTGGTAGCCGAAAGTGATTTCTGTGCCTTCAGTCCATAGGCTGATGTATTGTGATGATATCCGTTCAACCATGAACATGTATACATATTCATTTTTAATATAGACATCACAGCCGTACTCTGCTGCTGGTGTACTTGCGTAGCATATGTGTCCTTCAATATGCATCCAGTCCGTATTCTCCAGTGGGCATTCTCCAAATGCTATAATTTTTGGTTTAAGTTTTTGTGACGTCTTAAGTAACTCTGTGGCAACATTCATGGACCTGCCGACATTGTGATATATTATATCTACGGTCACCATAATTAGTCATGGGAGGTTGGTTGGGGCGGTCCTGCCATGTTGCTTGCTTCTCCTCCTTCCCTTTCCTCATTTCTCCCTTCTCTGTGTCCCCTGAGTGATCTGGCCCTTGTCCTGCTGGGGCAGTGTCTGTCTCCGGCGAAGTGTGATGACTCTTCACAGTTTGGGCATTTTCAGATATTGTGGGAGCACGGTTTGCCTTTCCCCTTGGTGCAGTATGGGATTGAGCAGTGGTGGTCTTGGGTGTGGTGGTCCCCATTGCAAAACTTGCATGTGGGGTTCAAGTGGCAGTGCACGGCGTGATGTCCTAATTGGAGGCAGCGGTCACAGCAGGTGGAGGAGTCCTGCTTGAGGTATCTCCTAAAGGTGTACCTTTGTCCATAGAGAGCTAGTGCTGGTTTGGTCTGCTTCAGGGAGTTCATGACCCATTCGTTTGCCTCGACCGAGATGATTATTGACGATTTGGCCTTGTTGTCAACCTGAAGGGCTGTGGGGGACCGGATCCATTTGGGGCGGTCCAGGAGTCTTATGGCCGGGTTGAAGTCTGAGATTTCCCTCTCGAGGTCTGCCCAGTTTGGTGCTCCTATTTCCTATTCTGCTGGGGTCCACTCGTCTTCACCTAGTTGTACGCCATCTACGACTATGTTGACTGTGGGGGTATCTATGGTGATGCTGAAGCCAAAGATCTGCAGTCCATTTAGTGCTCTAGTGATGGCTATTTCATCTTGTAGGGCCGGTTCCACCGGGAGGTCTTGTAGGGTTGTGAGGACTAGGTCCTCGTTCCTGTTGAATTCCACACAGGCAGATTTGACTCTGGATGCGGTGTTTACTGCATTCCTGATTTGGATGGGCGTGACCCCCGCTGCTCTTATCCTTCAGCCTCTTTCTACCAAGTGGATCAGGAGCTGTCTCTGTCTTGCATGTGGGGTGGATGAGGCGGATGGTGCCTGGGTTGGTGTTGACACCCCCGGGCCCTTTTCTCTTCTGTTGTTCCCCTTTCTTTTGACCAATATAAAGGTGTCGGTATCAATCCCGGCACCTGCCATTGTTGCATATGTCTGCTTCTTAGAGGCGGGTTGGTTGGTGTTGTTGGGGTGAGTGTCCTATAGGATCGCTGGGGCCGCCGTGGTTGCAGTCCTTTGGATTCTTACCGTTGGGGCTGTGGGTTGTGCCGGTGCTGGTGGTTGGGGTCTTGTTTCCCTTGGGGGTTGGGGTCTGGTTGTCTGGGCCATCTTGCCACTGTTGTTGCCTTTGTTTTTGGTGTTTGCGGCTATTGCCACCATGATTCTTGCTTCCATCTCTTCCATCTTCGGGGACATGCTTGGTTCGACAGCCGTGAGGAGGATGCCCATGGCTTTATTTGTGACGGTGTCTGTGGGCATTCCTATATGCTCTAGGACTGGCATCTCTGTGGTAAGGTCTATGTGTTCGGTTTCCCCTGTGTATGCCTGTAGGGGGGCCAGGATGGTCTGTGGGCTCTCTTGGGTTGCCCTTTATTTTCCTTTCTGGGACAAGGATGGTGTCGGTGTAGTTGTGGTGGTAGTGGTGCCTCGTTCTGGTGTGAAGTTGCCAGAGTCTGTCCCTGGGATCTCCCTGCGGGTCAGTCCTATTTCGAGGGGCGAGGAGAAGTGTGCTCTCTTGGGGAGTACTTAGGAGGTGAGGGCATGTTGGCTATCACCAATGCCGGTGCCGTCTGAGTTTTGTCCGTTTCCTAGGTTCATTGCTGTGTCCTGGGTATTCTGTGAATCCGGCACTTGTACTGTTGGTTCGTAGTCTATTTGTCCTTCCGGGAGGGAGGAGGGTGGGATCTGGGAGACCGTAATCAGGCTCTCTTGGGATGGGTAGTAGGAGGAGGCCTGTGCTGCAAGCTGGGCCAGGGCGTCGAGGTCCGCTACGTCGACTGCTTAGTCCCTGAAGATTTTCTGGAAGGAGGTGCGGAATCCTGGGAGTTGTGCGTTGATGGGGGGGTGTTCTGTGGTTGATGCCATGTTTGCCAGCTGCACATAGCATGTTTCGTTGCAGTCCAGTTCCCTGTGAATGGCTGGGAAGGTACTTCCTGGTGCAACGATTCTGTTGCCGACGTTGATGGCCTTGTTAGGGCAGTTTGCTGTGTGTTCGATCCTTGAGAACATTGGGAGGAGCGATTGGAGTGGTACCCCGTGGGGGGAGCCTGGTGGTAGAAGGGATGGTGAGTAGGGCCTCGGGCTCTTGGTGGGGCTTCTGGGCCCTCCGAGGGGAGAGGGGGGGAGCGGGATGTGGGTGGCTATGGCCTGCCTAGTGTTTTGGTTGAATGGTAGCGACATTTAGAGGAGATACAAGCTGGTCTTATAGCTAGCAGCTTGTTTCTCCGTTGTTTTGAAGCTTTAGAATGGGGCCTGATTATTGGCTCCATACCTAAAGGTGAGGTATCGTGAGTGAGGAGGTGGAGTAGTAGAATCAGTGAAAACTCTGATTATACTGGAGGAAATGGTGTGGGTGGGGTGAGTTGGCAAAGTGCCGTGTTATCCTTTGGTTGTGGTGGGGCAGAAAGTTGGAAAATCTCGGGAAAAAGTGGGAATTTCGTAAGACTATACCGTATAGGAGGAAAAGTGACCGAGCTTCGTGCCTACCCTCCAGCTAGCGAACCGCCTACCCTCCCAGAGGGGAGAGGTCAACAGTACTGTGCATAGGAAAACCATTAACCGCAAATTCACTCCCATAGTACCCCTTACTTTTTCATTTTCTGGCAGCAGTTTTTACATTTATGTAATTATGCAAAATTGCAAATTGATCCTTGGAGTAATCTGGAGCTCCTACAAATCAATAAATGGATACTCCAGCATGCACGAAGTTTCCACCCTGTTGGTGGGATTACCTTATGGCAATTGGGCTTCTTTCGGTCCCCGGGGGTTACAAGCAAGTATTTGGTGAGCTGGAGAGGCTTTGGATCTGATCTGTGCTAGACCATTGGCAAACACCGGTATTCTAAATTGGCCTTTGGCATACAGTACGCTATCAAGGAATATTCCTATCCCGTTGGGCGGATAAGCTGACAAGATATCTTCCCCAACGGCCTTACCAATAGCGAATACTGGTAATGCGACATTACAACGCCACTCAGGAAGATAAGAAGCCCTCTTATAGTATTTTGAAAATCTTTCCCCCCCAAGTTGGGGGATTGCTCCAAGTTTCGACCAGCTTGCCTACTAGCATGTTGGATACGGTACGGTATGTCCAATTCAACATAGACAAATATCTGAAAATGTTTTGTCAGTTTTGCGGAGGCATTTTGTTTATTTCACTTAATACAATTGCGCTATATTATTTATGCATTTCGTATGGCCAATAAATATCCTTGTGACCGAGGAAATTGCTTGTTGATCCAAGACCGGTTATTCTCAATTTCAACTTTGTTCATTGCGGTAATGCTAACATGCATACACTATCAAGAGGCCAATTCGCAATTATTATCTTTAGTTTTCGCTCTGGGGGCTTCAGTTATCTTCACTAATAGCCCACTAATGACATATCTTCGTTACTGGTCCAGCTAGTAAGGAAGACAGCTTACCAGTTTATCGGATCTGTGAATTACAAATATCCCTGGATGCCTTATGCCATTAGTAAATATTCCTTATTTCAATATCTTGGCTATTGGTCTAGAGGAGGTATCCCTTTTTGAATGAGTGGTGGCAGAACAATACTAGTAGGGGTATTCAAAGTTAAGGATCTGGAGAAAGATCTGTGGAGATAAGTAATGGGTAAACCTATGCCTACAGCCTTTGGATTGTACAGTACTCGAGTAGGGACTCTCCCGTCAGAATTGTTACAAAACATTCCTAGTCGGTGGGCTGGTTGGGTTGCGATTTTAAGGCCGATCAGCCTGACGTTGCCATTGCGCCTGAAACCATAATTTTGAATATCAGTGTCGGCAAATTTATTCGTGCGTGGCAATTCTGCATCTTAGTCCCTCCTTGTTTTTAGCCGTGGTAGAGACTGTGTTCGTTTATCGAGCATGGCATCGGTAATATTGCTAAATAGACGGCATCACAAGCCACTCGGACAGATCTTGATTGGCTGATCTTCTATGGCCACTGATCGCTACAGTTGTCACACTTCATCAAGTTCATGGCAGGAAGGTTTCCTGTTCAAGTTTAGTCGTCCGAGTGGCTTGTGAGGTCGTCTATTATTACTGTACAGTAGATTACCAGTTCTGTAGGGTATCATTTCAAACATAAACCTCTTTTGGTGGTGTTTGCTGCATCAGGGGTTGAGTGTACTGTACAAGTTACCGGTACGAAGAACCTGAACAAAGCGAAAGAAGGTTTATGGGAAGAGGAGGACGAGGAAATAGGAAAGGGATTAAGTTGGGGAAAATAGGAGCAGAGGAGGAAAGAAGAGGAAAGGAGGAAGTGGAAGGAGTATTGGGCGATGGAGAGGAAAGGGGAAGAGTATTTTGGAGTGGGAGGAGGAGGGGAATTGGGGCATAATAGGAAAAGGTGGGAGAGTAGATTTTTGTTGTGGATGAGATCGAATCATGGAGAAATGAGAGGGGCAAGGTATATGAAAGGGAGAGGGAAATGCGAGTGTGGAGGAGAGGAAAGTAAGGACCATATATTACTATATTGTAAATTTGTAATAAATGGAAAAAGGAAAGGGGGGGTATGGAAAGATTGGAAGGAGGGAGTATTAGTTAAGGAAGGTTGGGTGTAAATGGATTTGATGCGTTTTGGAGAAGAGGGGAGTAGGAGAGTGGTAGGATTTGCGAAAAGAACAAGATGGATGGAAAGAAATTGGATAATGGGAAAGGCAGGGGAGGAAAATAGGAGAGGTGAAAAATTGAAACCGTGGGTAGAGGGGGGAGGAGGTTGGTTTGGAGGTTGTAGTATGGTTAGGAAAGAGGAATTATTAAGGCAAGGGAGAGAGAGGGCGAAAATAAGAATGAAGACTTTAAGAAGAAGGAAGGAGGAAACTAATCTGATATTGGGGATGCCACCCATTGAAAGTGACATAACCGATATGAGATTAGTAAATGAAATTGTTAGGAATGTTGGTTGAGGGTATTTTATATTTTTGTTTTAGTTAAACTGGCGCTAGGCTATGGCAGACGGGTAAAATCCCATCAGAGCTAAGTAGTTTAGTCGGTATGAAATCGAAAAGTTTGGAAAAAAAAAAAAAGAAAAGAAAAAGAGAACATGAACACAGGGATTAAAAATCTGTATGGCAAATTGTCTGTGCGTATCTAAACGCCCATACTAAATTCGAACTCAAATGTTCTGGTTCATCATGCTGGTAACTTGTAACGTATTCCACGCCATAGCGAGCGCCTGGCATAGCGAGCCATCTGCAAGTTTGGCCAAAGTAATTGCTTGAACCTCAGATAGATTTAAATAGTGGCTAGTATTTGGGTGGCTCGCTATGGCGTGGAATACGGTAGGCCATGTCTGAACTTTTAAGAAACGGGAGGCCTTAAAATCAGGTTCTGTGAGATCTGACTGGACCAAGATATGACAAATAATGGCAGCGCACCGTGGCGCTAAATCCAGTTCCCCTACAGCTTTGTTCCTGATACCATAAGCGCCCATCCTTCGTTCTTTTCGCCTGGTAGATAATCACATTTTTTTCTAAACCCACCGAATTCAAAACATTCTACGCGAGTACTGTATAGAGCTAAGCCTTCAGCGCAAGATGGAATCCAGTGCTGCATTCCTAGACCTCGTCTTTTCTGAGAGCCTGGGGGAACATGCCATTAAAAAGGCACACGAATCATTGATTCTCAGACCTTATCAGCTTTTTGACCTTCTCCTAAAGGAAGAGCGATTTACCAATTTCTTCGCCAGGATAGAACTTTATGGGAACAATCTTGCCAACCTCCTGGACCAATTCCCTCGCTTCGAGGAGCATGATTACGGTACCTTGTTATTGGGAGAAATAATCAGATCCTTTACTCTCTCATTACTTAGTGAAAGATTCAATGACATGAAATCTAGGACTGCGGTTGCAAGAATTGTCCTTTCGGTGGTAAAATTATCCGATCCAACGACTTTAGTGCATTTTGGAGTGAGGCTAGGGGCTCTCCCGGGAATCTTGGCGATTTTGTTTGCGGAAGGGCACATAAAACAGTTAGCCTTAACTCACAAACAGCACTTTGAACAGCTCATTTCTGAACCCCGAGCCATGGAACAGTGGACTGAAGTTATTATGGATCTCTACGGGGGATGTGGAATCCACAGGTGGGGGCCGAGTAGAACTAGCGGCGGGGAATTGACGAAGTTTATTCGCACTATTCCTTGCAGATACTGCCCTGACCTTTCTCTTGATGGCGGGCCAGAGCAGGATGCTGAGAGGGAATCTATGCAAGTTCGAGACCATGCTCCGAGATCAAACATAGAGTCAAATGTATTCGAACACCTCTTAGGTGATCATCTGGGGGAGTGGAAAATAATCCTTTCTCAACAGGCCATGCTAGATTTGGCGCAGCTGAATTTTCAAGGTATTCATTATATTCGACAAGGGGATTTGCAAAATACTCATGTTAATTAGATCACTTTAAGAATGTTCG
>ML120372.1:985067-1017876 GCA_003788595.2 Choiromyces venosus 120613-1
TAAAAATGTAAGTGCCCGATCCAAAAATGATGTAGACACGGTGATAGTAACCTGAAGCAGCTTGACGAGATTGGCGTGCAGATCCACCAAGCACAACAAATGTACACGAAGGCTCAAGTGAAAGCTTGTAGCAGAGACGATTTGAATTGGTCCCGGGGGACTAGGTATCCAAAGAGTGTAAATTTGGGCGAAGAGGAGGATGGCAGCATGGGGGACGACGGCAGAGACGATGAGAATTGCCATGATTCAACTCAACTGGGTAAATAAGTCCAAATGTCCTTGCTCGATTTAATCTTCCAAGGGAATTCTAAATTCACGGTGAATAGTAAAGTTTTATAGTCTCACTGCGACAGTTCTGGATAGAGTTGCTGTTCCAGATAGAAAAGTAGTAGTTCCAGTAGTCATATCGAGAGAGGAGGCAGAGGTGGTGAATCACTTTAAAGGGGCAACTTTCATTCTCGGGAGAAACGGGACCGGAAAAACTACCTGCTTAGTCTATAAGCTAGTAGGGAGGTATATAAGTTGTAAGGAGAAAGGGGAACTGTTGAGACAAGTACGTGATTGCAGGAAGCAGGACATCGGGTCAAGCTTCGAGAGTGTATAAAGGGGCTCAGCTAACAGTCATAGGTATTACTGACGAGGTCGGAGAGATTGGTGGAGAAGTTGAGAGATAATACCGACGGATTGATTAAGACGAAAATGGGCAAACTTGGGGAGAAAGTACCCCATCAGGCTAATTATTCTTTTCCTGAAAATACACGAAAACCGCTCTTATCACTCACCGATGACGACTTCCCCCTGGTATGCACTTTTGATTACTTGTTAAGACTCATCGAGAACAGTATTAGGTTTGCTGCTCCTCCGCTTAATCTGCTACAGTATGCCGGTAGTAGGCCTAGTAAAGTTACTGAACCACGCTTAGAGAACAGGAAAATCGGCGGAGGTATATAAAGATAGACAGTTCGAAATTCACTCAGGTGATAGACTTCGCGAGGTTTAAACTCGAGTACTGGGAACACTTGTCCCCACAATTGAAGAGGGGTATTCCGGTAGATTTGGTATTTCTTGAAATTATGGGAGTTATTAAGGGATTGATTTTCGCAACCAAAAACTTCGAGCCTTTATCTCGAGAAGAATATCTTGGAGTACGCTGGAGAATGACCCCATACTTTGCCACCGAGGGGGAGAGAGATGCTGTCTTTGATATATACGAATGGTATGAGCGGGCCAAGAAGGAACGTGGCGACATTGATCAAGCGGATAGAATAATCGAAGTTATGAGGGCTTTGGAAGCGTTCAAGTCTTCGGAGATACTGGAAGATAAAATATTTGAACGGAATATTAGAAAAATGCTAGACGAAATTTATGTTGATGGTTAGCATTTCCAGATCCAAAACACTTACTTTGGCCCTTTTGCAGGGGATTAACCAAAAGACAGAGGTCCAGGATCAGCGAACTTCAGATATAGGAATGCTTTTGAGGCTAGTGGGGTTTCCACGAGGTATACATCTCGGTACCATTCCCCCATTCTCTATTATCTCCTCTTGGTGCTGGGTTCTCATTGGTCAACAGCGGGTGATACGGCCCAGTGCATCTCCAAAGATGCTCTTTTCCGAAGTGCGAATGCAAAAGCCTTGTTTTATGAGCGCTTCCAAGACAGCACTTTAAGCACTCGGGAACTAAAGCCAGAATTGCTTCCCTTGTCGCACAACTTTAGATCCCATAAACGGATTTTGAGAGTTGCATCCTTAGTAATGGAACTCTTATATAAAGGTATTATGCTCCCAGACATACTCACTCTCTTCTATGAAGTTCTACCATACTTATGAGGCGATTTAGGCTTTCCGGATTTGGTAGATAGATTGCCTCCTGAAATTGGGGATATTCCCGGTCCTCAGCCTACTCTTTATGGTAACTTCCCTGTACCGGCGATACAATATTATGTAGCTAATTTTTATGGAGTTGGGACCAACATAATGGATATTCTGAAGTTCGAGCAGGGAATGGAAAACCCCCCGAAATCAGATGCTGAACATGGCAACTCAAATGAATTTGGAGGATCGCGCGTTATTCTGGTGCGGGATGAAGAAACACGAGACAGACTTCGATCGGAGCTTGGAAAGTCTTCATTGGTGTTAACTATTCTTCAGAGTAAGGGCATGGAGTTTGATGATGTGCTCCTCTACGACTTCCTTAGTACGAGCCCGTACAACCATAAATTGGACATGTTGGAAGAGCTTTTAAAATGGAGACATCGTACTAGTAAGATCTGGTTCTTAAAATAGGGTCTTTTTTGGGGGGGGGGATCTGTGAAATATGCTAATCCATTTCAATTTCTAAAGCTGCATACGGAAAATATCGTTCGGGACATGGAGGAGGAACTCGGGATGGGGAAGAACACAAATATGAATTGAGCTCAGGGCTAGCAAGTGGACGTAATTCATCCACTTATGATAGGAGCAATGCGGAATGGAGAAAAGACAATATCGTGAGCAATTAACTTACCCAGACCATAGCAACAGGTACTAATAGCGTCACAGGTCCTCTGCTCAGAATTAAAGGTAACTGATAGCGGTCAGCCCTTTGTTTTAGACTTAACTTAGGTTTTATCTGCTAATCTTACGTGGGTGCAAAGAATCTATATGTCGGAGTAACCAGGGCTCGCAACAGACTATGGATACTAGAAAGTAACACTTCCATCTTAGACCCAGTAGAAAGCCTGTTCAACAAAACAGCGACCTCCTTATTTCCAAAACGATACCCCGGTCCCATGCTAGAGATTCTAAGAGAACAAGATATAGGAGTATGTCCTGAACCTTAGCTGGATTAACAGCTCTGACGTCTCTAGGCCCCCGAGATGTATAAGCGATTTTCTAGAGGAAATACTAGCAGCGCTTCCGAGTCGAGAGAGCTAGGGTACCAAATGCTAGATGTCCAAGAGTATACTGAAGTATATTGGTACATTCTAAGTTTTCCGGGGATACAACTGATTATATTTCTCCTAGGCTCTCCGACGTTTTGAGGCTGCTGGAGATCTTCAGGGAATCGCGCTGGCAACAGCGTATATTACTGAAAAAACTGCACTGACCAACAGAGCTCGCGGGTCCCTTGAAGAGGCTAATCTTCATTTCATAGATGCATCGGAGTATTTCCTGCTGGCTGGTCGCATAATGAAGGCAGTTCAATGCAGAAAGGAAGGGGGCGATCAAAAGGGTGCAGTTAGTGAGTGTCCACCAGAAGAGTGATTTTTAATAACAAAGACCTAATTGATACAGAAATTCTTGCCAATAATGGAGCATACGAAGATGCTGCATGGCTTGCAGCAGAAAGCGGCTTGTTTTCAGAAGCCAGCGAGATATATGCCAAACTTAACAAACATGAGGTTGCCCTCGCGGCTTATGCTCTTGGAAAAGACTTTAAGCGAATGTTTAGTTATCTCAAAAAGTTTATAGCAATCTCCTTTTCCATCAAATCCATGGAGCTCGAAGTGGCATGTTTCAATTAGCTAACCGCTGGGGACAGGTTTGAATCGACAATTGAGCCTTGCTGTTGGAAACAGTATGTAAGGTTCTGCTTCGTGGGGAGATTCGGAGACAGTGATGAGACTCCCGACGAGTTTGAAAAAGAAGTTCTCAGCCGTATTGGATCTTTAAAAGAGCAAGAAATGATTTTGTCAAGATATAATCTGGCGAACAAACTTTTTGACTTTCGCCATACTAACAAGGAGTATATGAAAGCATACGAAGGTGGCGTTAGTTCCGGGCTCCTAGATAAATCCATTCAGTTGCTCAGTAATCAAGCCTTGTTGGAGAATTTAAGTTCGGAACAGGGGGCACAGTTGTATGTGGCGTGTAAGTATCTACAAGCGGAGCATATAGCAACCAATTCTTGGCCTAAGCCCGGCGAAGACTGGCAAATCCACAAAGTGCTACAAGCAGCTATCGGGAGAGGGAGTGCGCAGATCGATTCATTTGTCAAGATGTGGGAGAACATTAATCGAGCGCTCAAGAGCTTTGTTGAGTCAGGGACTGGTGTTGAAATAGGAAAGCTCGATGATGTGCAGATTGCTGGTTATGTGGATATTCTGGTTTGCTCTCATGAAATGTTTACGTGGTGTTCATCACTAACCCACATATAGGTGACAAGGAGTGTTGGGGTACATTTAGACACAAATTTCCGGCTCCCACTTGGTCATATCGAGCGCGTTCTTGAAGATTTGAGGTCAATCTCTTCACATGGTACGATCCCACCCTCAGCTAAACTCTATTGCGGGATCTACGAAATTCCCGATCGGCCGGATCAACACATTGTTCTGGAGCGGTCTCCACTCAGTCTCAACTCTAAAAAACGACTCCCACCAAGGGTAGTTCATATTGAAAAAAATATGAAACGTAGGATATTAAGGCATATCTTAGGCGATATCCTTCCTCCTCTTGATTCAGTTGTTGAACGATTCCGAGAAATATGGAGCGAAGGAACGTCAGCTCTTGGTAAGGATAAACTCAGACAGTCCGTTTTGATCCAGCATGGCGCCTTGCTTACACAAATTTAACCAAGTGAAAACCCATTCCCAAAAATTTGAGGTAGTTTATATGCATTAAAAATTTGCCCTCCAAATACTCACTGACACCGCACTAGTTGCTGGCGCACCTTGACGAAATATACTCATCCTATGCAATGATCGAGGAAACTAGCCTACTTAAAGATTCGCTGTCGCTGGATTGTAAGATCTTCCACCATATGCCACCCAGAAATCTTTATTTCTAATCAGGTACTTTACAGGGGATTGGAGATTTTGGAGAGATGCTCTCCTGGAGCTAATGGCGTTCAGATCTCCGTATGAGCATAGCATTAAAGATCTACTTAACACAAAGTCTGAGCTCATGACGAGAGAAGGGAAATATCGCTCATTATACTTAGTTTTAATCAAGGATGACACAATAGAGCATCGGATGGAATCAGCTGCCCGACTGGGTGTGGGTGCCTGTGTGTCTTCGCTTTTGGCTCAATATCAAACATCGTTATTTCTCGGTACGTGGAATTGCACCCTGAGATTTTGTAAGCGAGCGGATTTATATTCTAACAGGTAACAGACTATCGAGGATCCTGGACTCTATCCCAGCTGAAAATGCGCAATCAAATAAGGAACTCGGGTTTCCAATCTGCCTCGGAAATGGTAACTTTAATGAATAGGTTCCTGTTCGAGACTGAAGCTGGGGATTTTCCTGGGAGATTTGTATGTTCAGTTCAGCGACTCGGGTCACAGTTAATTTATTAACTTTAACATAGTGCGATAATATTCACAAGATCCTAGGTGCTCTGGCGAAATCACAGGACGCACTGGGCTTTTATTCAGCCTCCATCATTTCTCTTTATGAAGAATTGGCCTTATCTTTGGTAAGGGCAGGAATTTATATTCAAAAGTTAGCGCTAACAAATTTAGATTTTCTTAGCAAGGCCTCACGAGTCCCTCGTTCCTGATTCTTGGCGTCATTTGTATTTCAATCGATGGGAAAAAAAGCACAGATCACCTTCTGGTCGAGAACGTTTCTGGTATCAGCGGTATCTAATTAAAGTCTGCCTAAGCTTCTGCGAGATGGTAATAAACATAGAGAGAACGCCTACCGAAGAAATTGCTTTAGCCAATCGAAGCGTCACCTTAATTGTTATATGTCTCATCAACTTGGGGACCTGTTGTCCCCGACCACAGGGTTATGCGCAATTATGGCGGAAGTCACAAGAGGTTTGCTGTTCTCTTTGATATGTAATTAACAGTTGCAGCGTACTTACTCTCTACTTAGGTTTTCTCCCGAGACAGGTTGAATACTAGCCGTCTCCGGAATCTCCAGGCCGATAAACTCATAAGACGTTTGGCACATGCCTTCCGGGAGTACAACCGGGACGATTTAATCTGCCTCGTTAATAGCTACGAAGGACGGGTCCCCTCCTTTGCCGGGGTTCCCTTGGAGCGAGCCGGAATCTCGGTGGTAAAAGGTAGCCCGACAGTAGAGAAGGAAAGGCATCTGTGGGAGCCAAGTACGGACCAGGAAACAAGGCAACTCAACGCTGCCCATATCTTGACTGTTTTTTGGAAATGGGATGGGCCAAGATTTGTGGAGAGGATGAGGGAGCGCAGGAGGTAGCTCGCCCCACGGTGCAAGAATTGTTGTTTACTAGCCGATATAAGGGAGGATAAAAATTGGACGTACTGATAGCGGATCTTGGTTTTTTCCTTTGTCTCAAACCTTCATGATGCTCTTTGGTCAGCAACGAAGAAAAAGGGCTTTTTGTTTCGTTCTCTTGAGTTACAGGATTTAATATCTCACCGACTTATTTTAACTCTAAGAAACAAACCTCCGCTGCGCGTTGGTGAAGTAATCGGTTCTAATTTAGTATTATTCGGATGCTTTCTATGTTGATTTATTAAGGCCCTGTTTGGCACGCCACTGTAAAAAAAACAATACTCCGTATTTCCGGTGACACCGGCGTTTGGCACGTCCAAAGATTTTTTTTTTACAGTTGGCTTGGTGGACTGTCTTTCAGGGTATGATACAATAGATAAACAGTGGAAAGTCACAGGGTTTGATTTGGAAAAAAAAAATTGGATTCTGATTTAGAGGTCAAAAAAAAGACTAAAAACAACTAAAAACAGGGTTGTGGCTTGCAGCCACAACCTGAGGCAATCTAAGGAGTGCCTGCCAGCTCAACACAACTTTGTGGCTTGACATGGCTTGAGGCTCAATGCAACCTTGTAAATTAACGTAATTTTGCAGTTAAATAGAAATTTTTAGGTTAAAGCTAGGCGTACTATTCAAGCACATAAAAAGAAAATATCTAGGCTGATAACAATGGGAATTAAGCAACAAGGTTGTGGAAATTAATGTAACATAGAATACTATATTCTCTAAACTTTGAATAATATATTTAGCCACAAAATTATGTTAATTTGCAAGGTTGCATTGAGCCTCAAGTCATGTCAAGCCACAAAGTTGTGTTGAGCTGGCAGGCACTCTTTAGAGTGCCCCAGCTTGTGGCTTGCAGCCACAACCTTGGCACGAATAATTCTCTTTACCCTAAAAGCAATAATGCAGAAAAAAAAAAAAAAGAAAGGAAGCAATGCTGTAAAATGATGCTGAGAAAACAATACCATGGTATTTCTGTACGTGCCAAACAGCCTAGTATACTTTTACATCCACTCCCAGAAAGAAGTATAAAAAAAGGTGAGAAATACTGAGTATCTCCGGCGTGCCAAACAAGGCCTAAGGAGTTATTCCCTTAAGGCCAATTCTATTTGGTTGTAACGAGACGTTCCTTTCAATTGACGAACACAGCTTACCCCAGAGCCTCTGCTTGTGAACTAGTTGATTTATATTTAAGAACCTTCTCGAATAGACACCGAAAACAAATGTTCGCCAACGGACGGCCTAACCACGAACATGGGAGCAGCCGGTTTATTCTGGACATAATACATCACATATCACTCGTTTTTCCCGTGAAATATTTTGACCCAGAAGCGTTAACCAAGAGGAAACTATCCAATATTATACTGCACAAGTAACGACCTGTGTGGGAACCACATAGCGCCGCCAGTGATTTTCCTATGCCCCAAACCCAGCTTCCGTCTTTTTTTTTTCTGTTTTTTTGTCCTGTCCGTTGTTCGGGGGACCCACCATTATAGAATTGTATAAGCATGTATGGATATTGCTGTGTTTATTATCTGATGCACATAGTATATCAGACGGGTAGGAGATAGGACCTTTCTAGACGTATACAATATGGCAAGATATGCTGAGTTGACCAGAGGCTTTGGTACATAATATGTGAGATTTTTTTTCTTTTTATCGCCAGAACGTCAAAATCGGCAAATTTATTCGTGCGTGGCAATTCTGCATCTTAGCCCCTCCTTGTTTTTAGCCGTGGTAGAAACTGTTCGTTTATCGAGTGTGGTAACGGTAATAGTACTAAATATTATAATACTGTACAATACATTACAAGGACTGCCACAGAACGTCATGAATGGGCGAGGGAAATGCACTCCAGAGAAATATTTTACAATAGAATTGCAGGGCAACTTTGATTTTCGAAAAATGCGAAATAAATCCACACATAATGTGAGTGATTATTCGTGATAGTGGATTTCACACTTTTTTTTGGCCACCTTCTACTATTACGGTAACCCTAACCCACCAAATCTGGCTGCGAGAAGGAATCTGAAGAGGGAGGCAAACTATATGATTGGGCTTCGCCCAACCAGTTCTGTAGGGTATCAAACATAAACGTCTTTTGGTGGTGTTTGCTGCTGCATCCGGGGTTGAGTGAAACGTATTCCACGCCATAGCGAGCCTGCAAGTTTGGGCAAAGTAATTGACTGAACCTCAGTCGAGATTTAAATAGTGGTTAATATTTGGGTGGATGGCTCGCTATGGCATGGAATACGGTAGGTTATGTTAGAACTTTTAAGAAACGGGAGGCCTTAAAATCAGGCTCTGTGAGATCTTACTGGACCAAGATATGACAAATAATGGCAGGGCACCATAGCCCAAAATCCAGTTCCCTTACCCTACGGCTTTGTTGCTGACACTGTAATCGCCCATCCTTCGTTCTCTTCGCCTGGCAGATAATCACATTTCTTTCTAAACCCACTGAATTCAGCATATTCAACTCACAGAGCTAAGCTTTGAGCGCAAGATGGAATCCAGTGCTGCATTCCTAGACCTCGTCTTTTCCGAGAGCCTGAGGGAACATAGCATTAAAAAGGCACACGAATTATTGATTCTCAGACCTTATCAGCTTTTTGACCTTCTCCTAAAGGAAGAGCGATTTACCAATTTCTTCGCCAGAATAGAACTTTATGGGAACAATCTTGCCAACCTCCTGGACCAATTCCCTCGCTTCGGGGAGCATGATTACGGTACCTTGTTATTGGGAGAAATAATCAGATCCTTTACTCTCTCATTACTTAGTGAAAGATTCAATGACATGAAATCTAGGACTGCGGTTGCAAGAATTGTCCTTTCGGTGGTAAAATTATCCGATCCAACGACTGTGGTGCATTTTGGAGTGAGGCTAGGGGCTCTCCCGGGAATCTTGGCGATTTTGTTTGCGGAAGGGCACATAAAACAGCTAGCCCTAACTCACAAGCAGCACTTTGAACAGCTCATTTCTGAACCCCGAGCCATGGAACAGTGGGCTGAAGTTATTATGGATCTCTACGGGGGATGTGGAATCCACAGGTGGGCGCCGAGTAGAACTAGCGGCGGGGAATTGACGAAGTTTATTCGCACTATTCCTTGCGGATACTGCCCTGACCTTTCTCTTGATGGCGGGCCAGAGCAGGATGCTGAGAGGGAATCTATGCAAGTTCGAGACCATGCTCCGAGATCAAACATAGAGTCAAACGTATTCGAACACCTCTTAGGTGATCATCTGGGGGAGTGGAAAATAATCCTTTCTCAACAGGCCATGCTAGATTTGGCGCAGCTGAATTTTCAAGGTATTCATTATATTCGACAAGGGGATTTGCAAAATACTCATGTTAATTAGATCACTTTAAGAATGTTCGGCGCAAGTTTTACGAGCTCGCCTCTGGGGACTGGGCTGGAGATGGTAAATTACTCCATAGAGTAAAGTGGAACAACGGACGGAGCTATCGAATCCCTGTATTTAAAGCTTTCTACGCTACTGGGCATTTTATACTATGGCAAATCGATACCGCTTTTGATGAAAGGGTTGGAAATGATTACCAGGTTATAAAAGGTTTGGATGCCAGTGAAGTTGATCTCATAGACAGAAACTAACGACAAGTAACCGCGTTTTAGTATGGGCGATTGGGAAACCAGAAAATGTAAGTTCTCGGTTCAAAAATGATGTAGACACGGTGATAGTAACCTGAAGCAGCTTGACGAGATTGGCGTGCAGATCCATCAAGCACAACAAATTTACACGGAGGCTCAAGTGGAAGCCTGTGGCAGAGACGATTTGAATTGGTCCCGGGGGACTAGATATCCACACAGTGTAAATTTGGGCGAGGGGGAGGGTGGCAGTGTGGGGGACGACGGTAGAGACGATGAGAATTGCCATGATTCAGCTCAAATGGGTAAATAAGTCCAAATGTCCTTGCTTGATTTAATCTTCCACGGGAATTCTAAATTCACGGTGAATAGTAAAGTTTTATAGTCTCACTGCGACAGTTCTAGATAGAGTTGCTGTTCCAGATGGAAGGGTAGTGGTTCCTGTAGTCATATCGAGAGAGGAGGCAGAGGTGGTGAATCACTTTGAAGGGGCAACTTTCATTCTCGGGAGAAGTGGGACCGGGAAAACTACCTGCTTAGTCTATAAGCTAGTAGGGAGGTATATAAGTACTAAAGAGAATGGCCAACCTTTGAGACAAGTAAGTGATTGCAGGAAATCTGAGATCGCATCAAGCTTTGATAGTGTATCCACGGGCTCAGCTAATTGTGATAGGTATTACTCACAAAATCAGAGATATTGGCGGAGAAGTTAAGAGATCATAGCGACGGATTGATTGAGGCAAAAATGAGCAAAAGGAAAAGGCCCGGGGGTAATGTTGATTTTGGTGAAAATACGCGAAAACATTTCTTAGCACTCACAAATGAGGACTTCCCGCTGGTATGCACTTTTGATCACTTTTTAGGGCTCATTGAGAACAGTATTAGGTTTGTTGTTCCTGCGCTTAAGCTGCTGCTGTAGAGTACCTACTGAACCACCTTTAGAGTACAGAAAAACCAGGGGACGTATCTGAGGTTAAACAGTCCGGAATTCACCCGCGTGGTCGACTTCGTGAGGTTTAAACTCGAGTACGGGGAACAATTGCCCCACAAATTAAAGAGGGGTATTCCGGTAGATTTGGCATTCCTCGAGATCATGGGAGTCATCAAGGGATCGATTTCCTTAGCCACAAAATTCGAGCCTTTATCTCGTGGAGATTATCTTGCAATGCGCTGGAGATTGGCCCCAAACTTTGCCACCGAGTGGGAGCGAAACGCTGTCTATGATCTATATGAATGGTATGAGCAGGCCAAGAAGAAACGTGGTGACATTGATCAAGCGGATAGAATGATCAAAGTTATGAAGGCTTTGGAAGCATTCAAGTCTTCGGACGAGGAAGAAGATAGAGAGTTTGAACGAAAAATTAGAAGAATGCTAGATGAAATCTATGTTGATGGTCAGCATTTCTAGATCCAAAAAACTGGCCTGGAAAAGGTATTAACAAACAGACAGAGGTTCAGGATCAGCGAAGCTCAGAAATAGCAATGCTTTTGAGGCTAGTGGGATGGCCTCGAGGTATACATTTCGGTACCATCCCCCCTATTTTCTATTATCTCCTCTTGGTTCTGGGTGCTCATTGGTGAACAGCAGGTGATACAGCCCAGTGCATATCCAAAGACGCTCTTTTTAGATTTGCGAATGCAAAAACCTTGTTTTATGAGCGCTTCAGCGGCAGCACTGTAAGCGCTAGGGAGCTAAAACCAACATTGCTTCCCTTGTCGCACAACTTTAGATCCCATAAACGCATTTTGAGAGTTGCATCCTTGGTGATGGAACTCTTATATAAAGGTATTATGCTCCAAGACATACAAGAATCTCTTCTATCATGCTTATAGAACGGTTCAGGCTTTCCGGAGTTGGTAGATGAATTACCTCCAGAAATTGGGGATATTCCCGGTCCTAAACCTACACTTTACAGTAACCTCCTCCCACCAAGCTGTTGTATTATACAGCTAATTTTTGGAGTTGGGAACAACATTATAGACATCCTAAAGCCTGAGGACGAAATGAAAACCCCTCAGAAATCAGATGCTCAAAACTGGAAGTCAAATGAATATGGAGAAGTGCGTGTTATTCTGGTGCGGAATGAAGAAACACGCGACAAACTTCGATCGGAGCTTGGAAGGTCCTCATTTGTATTAACTATTCTCCAGAGCAAGGGCATGGAGTTCGATGATGTTCTCCTCTATGATTTCCTTAGTACAAGCCCGTACAGTCATAAATTGAGGATGTTGGAAGGGCTTTTAAAACGGGGGAATCATACCGGTAAGATTTACTACTTAGGCAGTGTTTTATTTTTTGGAGCGGGAGGATCTGTGCGGTATGCTAACCCCTTTCCAATTTCTAAAGATTCACACCAAGAATATCGTTCAGGGCATGAGAATCACGCAGAATGGACAAAAGACAATATAGTGAGCAACTAATTTCTCACATCATAATATATGCTAATAGTGTTACAGGTTCTCTGTTCAGAATTGAAAGTAAACTGATGCCAATCGGCCCTTTGTTTTAGACTTAATTTTACCTGCTAATCTTACATGGTGTAAAGAATCTATATGTCGGAGTAACAAGAGCTCGCAACAGACTCTGGATACTAGAAAGTAACACTTCAATCTTAGACCCAGTACAAAGCCTGTTCAATAAAACAGCGACCGACCCCATGCTAGAGATTCTAAGAGAACAAGATATAGGAGTATGTCCTGAACCCTAGTTGAATTATCTGCTCTGACCTCCCTAGGTTTCTGAGATCCGAAGCCGGTTGTCTACGGGAATTGGGATTAGCGCTTCCAGCTGGAAAGAGATGGGGTATCGAATGCTAGACGACAAAGATTATGCTGATGTACGTCGGTATATCTTAGGGTTTAAAATGACTAAAGCTGATTATTTTTCTTCTAGGCACTCCATTGTTTTGAGGAGGCTAAAGATCTCCATGGAATTTCTTTGGCGACAGCGTATATATCTGAAAACACTGGACTGACCAAGAGAGCTCATGGGTCCTTTGAAGAGGCTAATCTTCACTTCATAGATGCGTCGGAATATTTCCTACAAGCGGGTCGCATAATGAAGGCAGTTCAATGCAGAAGAGAAGGGGGCGATCAAAAGGGTGCAGTTAGTGAGTGTCCACCAGAAGAGTGGTTTTTGGTAACAAAAACCTAAATGATACAGAAATTCTTGCCAATAATGGAGTCTATGAAGATGCTGCCTGGCTTGCGGCAGAAAACGGCTTGTTTTCAGAAACCAGCGAGATATATACCAAACTTAACAAACATGAGGTTGCCCTCGCGGCTTATGCTCTTGGAAAAGACTTTAAGCGAATGTTTAGTTATCTCAAAAAGTTTACACCAATCTCCTTTTCCATCTAACCAACGGAGCTCGAAGCAGCATGATTCAATTGGCTAACCGCTGGGGACAGGTTTGAATCGACGATTGAGCCTTGCTGTTGGAAACAGTATGTTAGGCTCTGCTACGTGGGGGGATTCGGGGACAGTGATGGGACTCCCGACGAGTTTGAAAAAGGGGTTCTAAGTCGTATTGGATCTTTAAAAGAGCAAGAAATGATTTTGTCAAGATATAATCTGGCGAACAAACTTTTTGACTTTCGCCATACTAACAAGGAGTATCTGAGAGCATACGAAAGTGGCACTAGTTCCGGGCCTGGAGAAATCCATTCAGTTGTTCAGTAATCAAGCCAAGCCTTGTTAAAGAATCTAAGCTCGGAACGGGGGGCATAGTTGTATGTGGCGTGTAAATATTGTGGGGGATGGAAAGTGGTTGGGAGGGTGTTTGTTAAAAGTTTCTTTTATTTTATAGAACCTAGGTAGTTGTCGATAGGTTTAGTTGTGGGACGGTTTTTCGTTAGTTGGGGGGGACGTTGTTGTTTCTTGTGCATTGCAATGTCGTGGATTCCCTTATAAGGAACAATGACACTTAGCTTTTACAGAGGGACAGCGATACCAGAGGATAGCGAGACGAACAACAAACGCAAATATATTTTTCTTTTCCCTTTTTTACAATTTTTTCTTTCGTTTTCTTTTTAAGTGTGACTCCGGTTGACAGAATTGTTTTTCCTTCAGAAGACCATTCGGCTTCTAGCTGTGCGAGCGGCGTTTGCCCACACCTAGTAGTGTTTGCTCCCCTTTCGGTCAACACTTTCCCTTCTTCACACTTGTTCCCCTTTCTACAGTGACGATTACTTGGTTTCACCTATTGTTGTTTTTACAGAGTGCATCATCTTCATGAGACATTGTACTGCAAGAGGGCACCTTTCAGAGGACACAGAACTGTCGTTCCTTGCTTCGGTCCTACGTATTGCATTACTTGTCCACGACCGTGATCACTTCCATCTAGGCAAACAGTGCATCTATTTCTAAGGGTTGATTGTGGGGAAACTCACTTTCTCTCTTGGTGTGTGTTTTGTCCTTTCAGTATCTACAAGCGGAACATATAGCAACCAATTCTTGGCCCAAGCCCGGCGAAGACTGGCAAATCCACAAAGTACTACAAGCAGCTGTCGGGAGAGGGAGTGTGCAGATCGATTCATTTATCAAGATGTGGGAAGATATTAATCAAGCGCTCAAGAACTTTGTTGAGTCAGGGACTGGTGTTGAGATAGGAAAGCTCGATGATGTGATTGCTGGTTATGTGAATATTCTGGTTTGCTCTCATGAAATGTTTACGTGGTGCTCATCTCTAACTCACATACCAGTATAGGTGACAAGGAGTGTTCGGGTACATTCAGGCACAAAATTCCGGCTCCCAATTGGTCATATCGAGCGCGTTCTTGAGGATTTGAGGACAATCTCTTCACATGGTATGATTCCACCCTCAGCTAAACTCTATTGCGGGATCTACGAAATTCCCGATCGGCCGGATCAACACATTGTTCTGGAGCGGTCTCCACTCAGTCTCAACTCTAAAAAACGACTCCCACCTAGGGCAGTTCATATTGAAAAAAATATGAAACGTAGGATATTAAGGCATATCTTAAACGATATCCTTCCTCCTCTTGATTCAGTTGTTGAACGATTCCGAGAAATATGGAGCGAAGGAACGTCAGCTCTTGGTAAGAATAACCTCAGACAGTCCGTTTTGATCCAGTATGATACCTTGCTTACACAAATTTAACCTAGCGAAAACCCATTCCCAAACATTTGAGGTAGTTTATATGCATTAAAAATTTGCCCTCCAAATACTCACTGACACCGCACTAGTTGCTAGCGCACCTTAACGAAATATACTCATCCTGTGCAATGATCGAGGAAACTAGCCGACTTAAAGATTCGCTGTCGCTGGATTGTAAGATCTTCCACCATATGCCACCCAGAAGTCTTTATTTCTAATCAGGTACTTTACAGGGGACTGAAGATTTTGGAGAGGCTCTCCTGGAGCTAATGGAGTTCAGATCATCGTGCGAGCAAAACCTTGATGTTCTATTTGACGCCAAGACTAAGCTCAAGAGTCAAGATGAGAAATATCGCTCATTATACTTAGTTTTAACCAAGGATGACACAACAAAGCATCGAATGAAATCAGCTGCTCGATTAGAAATGGGTGCTTGTGTGTCTTCGCTTTTGGCTCAGTATCAAACATCTTTATTTCTAGGTATGTGGAGTTGCACACTGAGATTTTTGCAAACGAGCAGACTTATATTCTAACAAGCAACAGACTATCGAGGATCCTGGAGATTAGCCCAGGCGCAAATGCGCAATCAAATAAGGGACTCGGGTTTCCAATCTGCCTCGGAAATGGTAACTTTAATGAATAGGTTCCTGTTCGAGACTGAAGCTGGGGATTTTCCTGGGAGATTTGTATGTTCAGTTCAGCGACTCGGGTCACAGTTAATTTGTTAACTTTAACATAGTGCGATAATATTCACAAGATCCTAGGTGCTCTGGCGAGAGCAAAAAACACAATAAACTTTTACTCAGCCTCCGTCATTTCTCTTTATGAAGAATTGGCCTTATCTTTGGTAAGGGCAGAACTTTATATACAAAAGTTAGTGCTAACAAATTTAGATTTTCTTAGTAAGGCCTCACGAGTTCCTCGTACCTGATTCTTGGCGTCGTTTGTATTTCAATCGGTGGGGAAAAAAGCACAGATCACCTTCTGGTCGAGAACGTTTCTGGTATCAGCGGTATCTAATTAAAGTCTGTCTGAGCTTCTGCGAGATGGTAAACATAGAGAGAACACCCACCAAAGAAATTGCTCTAGCCAAACGAAGCGTCACCTTAATTGTTGTATGTCTCATCAACTTGGGGACCTGTTGTCCCCGACCACAGGGTTATGCGCAATTATAGCAGAAGTCACAAGAGGTTTGCTATCCCCTTTAATAAATATCCGAGAGTTGCAGTGTACTTACTCTCTACTTAGGTTTTCAATCGTAGTAGGTTGAATGCCAAAGATATCCTAAATCTCCGGGCGGATAAACTCATAGGACGTTTGGTACATACCTTCCGGGAGTACAATCGGAACGATTTGATCTGCCTCGTTAAAAGCTACGAAGGATGGGTCCCCTCATTTGCCGGGTTTCCCTTGGAACAAACCGGAATCTTGGTGGTAAAAAGCAGCCCGACAGTAGAGAAAGAAAGGCACCTGTGGGAGCCAAGCAGGGACTAGGAAACAAGGCGACACAACGTTGCCCTTATCTTGACTGTTTTTTGGAAATGGGATGGGCCAAGATTTGTGAAGATGAGGGAACGCAGGAAGGCTGCACCTATTTTGACGAATTTTTGGAAATTGAATGGGCCGAGAGTTTTGGAAAGGTTGAGGGAACGCAGGAGGTACCTCGCTCCGCGGTACAAAAATTGTTGTTTACTGGCCGATATGAGAGAGGATAAAAATTGGACGTACTTATAGTGAATCTTGGTTTTTCCTTTTGTCTCAAACTTTCATGATGTTGTTAGGTTAGCAACGAAGAAACAGGGCTTTTTTGTTTCCTTCTCTTGAGTTACAGGACTTAATATCCCATTGGCTTTATTCTGAATCTAAGAAACAAACCTCCCTAGAGCGTTAGTAGAGTAATCGGTTCTGCTTCAGTACCATCCAGATGCCCTCTATATTGATTTATTAAGGCCCTGTTCGGCACGCCACTGTAAAATAAAAAAATACTCGGTATTTCCGGAAATACTGGCGTTTGGCAGTCCAAAGTATTTTTTTTACAGCTGGCTGGGTGGACTGTCTTTCAGGGTATAATAGATAATATACAACGGAAAGTCACAGGGTTTGATTTGGAAAAAAACTGGACCCTGATTTAGAGGTCAAAAAGAGTAAAAACAACTAAAAACAGTTTTGTCCTAATTCTCAGTACCCTAAAAGCAATAATTCAGAAAAAGAATACAGGAAGAAATGTGTACCCTAACAGCGACAGGTTCACCAGAAATACTATTGTAAAATAAGGCTGAGAAAACAATACCATGGTATTCCCGTACGTGCCAAAGATAGCCAAGTATTTTTTACATTCACTTCCAAAAAGTAATAAAAAAAGGGGAGAAATACGGAGTATCTCCGGCGTGCCAAACAGGGCCTAAGGAGGTATTCCCTTAAGACCAATTCTATTTGGTTGTAACGAGACGTTCCGTTCAATTGACGAACCCAGCTTACCCCGGAACTTCTGTTTGTGAACTAGTTGGTTTATATTTATGAACCTTCTCGGACAGACTAGGGGATAAGCTGGAAACAAATGTTCGCCAACGGACGGCCTACGGTAACTAAGAACTAGCATAACCCCCCTCGAGGTCTCGAGGCGTCATTCAAAGACTGTTTGGAATTGTATTACCGGGCAAATAAAGAACCCCAGGCTTGGTAAAGTGACATATATCCAAGAGTACAAGGCTAGTATTCTTGGTTCCTTCATCCTTATAACTAAGAAATGGAATTCACAAATAGTAAAGAATAAGTAGTAATAGATTTAAAAGGGGTTTAAGTTTTTTTTTTTTTTTTAAATACACAAGAGAAAAGAAAGGAAGAATAAGAGTGGAGAAATAAAATTTTAATAAGAAAAAAAAGAATAATACAATTGCAGAAAGTTTTAAAGAACAAGAAAAAACAACTTTGAAAAACAATAGTAAAATGGTTGATATTATGAGTTTATAAAAGAACTTCAGGAAAAACAATATTGTCAGTTGCTGCTGGCTGTTCCACAGATGTCAGAAGCGTCAGGCCAGTTAGGGATGTGACTCGAGATAGTGCCACATATAGTTGACCGTGAGTAAAAGCATTAGATCTTAGGTCCACACCAACATGAGTCAATGATTGCCCTTGGGATTTATTGACAGTCATGGTAAAGCATAAGTGAATTGGGAACTGCTTTCGATGAAGGATAAAGGGTAGGTCTTCTTCATTTGTTGTAAGCTTGATGCATGGAAGAAGTCAGATCTCGCCATTCCATCTTCCACCAATAATAGACACCTTAATGCAATTTCACCCAATCTCAATCACAAGCATTCTTGTCCCATTACAAAGCCCATGCTTTGGACTAAGATTCCTAATTAGAATCACTGGTGCCCCAACCTTCAGTCTTAAACATGAAGGAGGAACCACTGGTAAGTCAATACTCTGCAAGTATTCTGCCGTAAACATCTCATCCACTTGCCCATTGTCAATACCAAGATCGACAGTATTAACAGCCAGAAATGTTGACTCCAAGCCTGGCATTTTAGAAAGAAGAATATTATTGAACTCAGTAACAGTTTTATTTTTGTAAGCCAGGATAGCTTTTCCTGCAAAGGTATTATGGTTGGATACGGCTTCTTCTAGTACAGAGCAAGGATAGATTTGGTCACAAAGTTGTTCAGCGGTAAGCACTTGTCGAATATATGGTGGAATTAGAGTTCTTCCATATGTTAATGGATTATTAACCAGGGATTTAACAAACCCCAGGAATATTTCATTTTCTTCATTAGGGACAACTCTCATATTTTGTGAAAGTCGTAATATTTGCAACCATCTCCAGAAGGATGCATGTTGAATACATGCTAAGACAGTGGCTTCTCGAGACCCCCTTCGAATAACTGGGAGAATTTGGGCAAAATCACCATCGAGTATTGTTGGAATACCCTCAAAGAAGCCAGTTTCTGATATGCTGCAAATATCATTGAGTGTTCGATTTACACTCTCAAAACATACCTTGTGTTGCATTGGAACTTTGTCCCATATAATCAGGCTTGCTTTCTGAATTAACTTTGCAAGGTTTGAGCTACTCGAAATGTTGCACACCTCATGGACATCATTGATGATAGGAATTTTAAATCTAGAATGTGCAGTCCTTCCTCCTGGTAACAACTGTGCTGCAATGCCCGATGAAGCAACACAAAGTACAATCTTTCCTTGACTGCAAAAGTGGCTGTATATACAGTTGTATAAAAATGTTTTGCCTGTACCAGCTGACCCATGGAGAAAATACCCATGATTCTGATTTGTTTGCCTCTGTTGATTTTCCTCTCTTTCTCTAACAGCTTCAACCATCAGGTTAAAACATTCACGCTGCTCTGCATTCAGTACACCCTGCATCTGTTCTGCCAGTCTTGCTTCTTCCTGGACATCGTAGTCTGTTTCTTCTGCAATGAAAGAATTCTCCACTCTTGCATGCTGTGTCTGAAAGAACCACTCAAGCTGAGGTTCTGGCAAATCATAATCCACTAAGTGAGTACCATATTCACTCAATAGTTCCTCTATCAGAAATAGCCCACAATCTAGCAGGATGATACCATCTGCCAAACCCAGGTTGTTTGCATTTTCAGGCATAAAAATGCTACCAGTTTCAAACATATGGGGAATATCATCACAAAAATGTGTACCAAATTCCTGCCAAATAGCTGATGGGTTTCCAATTGTAATATGATAGAGGTCTAAGGCAAATAGTTGCCTCAATGCTTTCCATGTCATAAAGGTGGCACCCTCTCGAAAAAAGAAACCCATTCTCCATTGTCCTCCAGTAATCCCAGTACAATGCAGGCTAGCTTGAAGGTTGGATGTTCCATGTTGTCTATTGTTCAAAGGTCTTGAAAGCTTTTTGGGCCCCTTATTACTGTTAACAAAAGCCTCAGATAGTACCTTTCACACATAAATGGACTTGCAGAGTATATTTGACCAATAGATATTCCCCGTTGCCACTTCTTCCAACCAATTTTACGCACAAATATAAAGTGCTCAGGGAATTCATGATATAAGTATCCACAACCATCTTGATTTTCCAAATTATACTTCAGGAACGCAGTCAATGTTGAAATAGAATCTTCTATCCTTTGCCTTAATGCATCATGATCTACCTGGTCTGAGAAATAAACTGGTTGGTCACCTGGGAGATGTATGGCGAGGTGTTGGACTGGTGGCTATTTCTCATAGGTTCCATATTCAAATAGGCACCACATTGCCTCTGTGGGCCCAATATATCATCCATGTAAGTAGCGGTCAATTTCATTTTCCTGGTCTGGGTTTTGTAAATTGACATGAGCTGTCACTCTGTCACTACCTTTGTAAATGTACTTATGGATGTACTTAATAGCGCAAATTGATCTACATACTTCAATGTTAATATGTGCCTTATATCGTAGTGAGAGGTCTGGGCTATGTGGAACCACCCTTCTATTATCAACTGTGATTGTTGATGCTGGACCTCCACTTGGAGCTGGTAGAGTATAGCTTTGACCTGTATTCCGACGCCGATACAGGGGATAGCAATTTTCTTGGACAATAGTTTCCTGCTGAAACTGATGTGGATATCCCTTATTACAGAGATTTGAGATCAATGGGTTTACTCCATCCATACATAAAGCCTGACAATTTCCCCCTGCACATGATGTATGCACCATATTAGACTTTATTATATTTGCAAGTTCTCTGGACTTGTTGTCTATTCCTACTGGTAACTCAGCAGAGATCAGATTGTCAATATTTTCAACTGTAAGGAAGTTGTCATCTGTTTTGAGAAAGAGGAGGAGGTGGAGGTGTGGCAGGCCTCTCTTTTGGTATTCTATAGTCCAAACCCATCCTTGCCATTTACCAAAGATCTCTTTATGACATATTTGGTCAAGCAAATCCTTCATCTTAAGGTTGAAAACATGAGTAACTAAATCTGGATGATCTGCATCAAGTTGGTATGGCAACAATTCCTGTTGTATCTCTTCCCATTAAGGATTTGCTGTAAAGGTGATAAACAGTGAAGGATGATCAAAATGTCATACAAGAGCCATGCTGTCCTGGTAGAGCTGTTGCATGAAGCGATCGCCACCAATAAAGCTGGATGGTAGCACAATTCGCTTTCCAATCTGCTGTGAGTTAACATCTTCCTGTCGTAGAACATCTGCCAACCCATTATATAGATCGGCTCAGATATTTGCTTGATGGCCTCATAGCCATGCAAGTTTATTCTGATCACAGACAGCCCAACTATCTACCAAGAATTGTTGGAAAAGTCTTCTGCCTTGAAAAATAGTTGCTGGTTCACCCTCACATGGATGCAGTCGGAAACGATAAAATACTCTTTGATGCATTCTCTCAATTTGGCAGTTTCCTTGAGCATTCTACAATCTCCTTGCCCAATGCCATCCAGGCTCTCCACATGGAAAGAATAAGACGTAGTGGAGGGGTAAGTATAAGGCATGATTTTGATTTATAATTGTAAAGGGAGAACTTGGCTGTTCCGGATTTGGAACTGATCGCTTGGTGATAACAATATCCCAGCAACCACTTTCACCATATTCTTCTGGCAGAATTAATGCCACCTCATCACTGGTAGGCAGATTTTCTATTCTCCTATCAGCCCCTATTTGCATGACTAACTCTAGTCTTGGGTTCAGAACAACACGAACATCTTCTCTATTTTCTGGTACAGTGGAGATTCTTTCCTGAGCTGTTTGATAAAGAGCTATTAGGGGAGAACATTCATGAAGCATGGTAGTAATAGCAAGAATAGTTCCCTCATCAAGTTCAGGTACCCGTGCAACTCTTGATTGTGCTGCAAAGTGAGGGTTATAGAGATAAGCTTGTATAAAACTTGGGTCCATACCAGGAGTTGGAATAAGTGACCCTTGAAGGTGGTAGAGGTTTCCATGAACTTGAAATAGTTGGAGGCCACCTGCATTTGCAGTTCCCTGATCATCCATATTACATCGTAGGGATGTAAATGCGAAAAGACTATTCCATCTCCTCAAGTGTTTTAAAAACTCTCGAGATAGAATAGTCTCTCCACTCATTAGTGAATTCAATGGCTCTGGTAAAGCAGTGAGGTTGTCAATAATAACATCACCATGTTTACAACACACCTCAAAGCTTGGTCCATTGTACTGATTTCCGGAAAGATGCTCTGCAAGCCAATGCTTTGCTCGACAATGTATGCAAGTTACATTCATTAATCCCAGAGTATGTTGGGTCCATCTTCCACAGTTTGTAATTTGAGTAAGATTGAAGGAAGTCTCAACTACATTTGGAATTATTGGGGTACCCAGTAGTCTGTCATTTTGTCTAAGCACTCTACGTTGCTTCCTCCTTGCTGTCTTTTTCACCCAAAAATCATTAGCATTTAATATATACAGTCAACTAAAACTATTGCAGTAGAGTGGATCTATGTCAATTAATTCAAGAAGAGAAAGGGTAAGTCATAACAAGCATGACTAATACGTCTTCCTTAAGACCCCTGCATTATCTCTATCATACTCGGCAAGTATCTTAACCACATGACATTGTGGGCATCTTTGTGTTAAGTTGTCCATATCTTCTTCAATCTATCTACTAATGTTCTTAGTTAGTTCTTTTATTTAAAAATGATCCTAAAGATTAATAGCTCTATTAAATTGGAAATACACATATATTACTTACAATGGGTAGCTATAAGCTGTCAGTTTATTTCCAGAAATTGATTCCAACAGTCAATCAAAGGGTCGAGAACCTGTGCTATTCAAGAATATGATTGCTGGAAACGTTTCACTTCTCCAGAGCAGTATAAATGACAAGAGGGGAATTGTCTGTTGAAAGGGTCACAAATATTCGTATTTCTTGTTGATATGGTATGAAGTATTGTTCACTGTGCTCTCTATGTAAATATCAACTGTTGATGGTGCTTAAATAGTAATTTATAGTACAACAACCCATGAAATAAAACCACGTCCCAACAGCATAACCTCACCACAACTCTATAGGGCTGTATGATAAGACCTAATTTTTATAACATAATATTCAAAATATTTTTTGTCATCATGGAATCCTATTTGATCCACACTATTTTTGATTAAATATCGTGTTGACAATTAGTGCCAGTGTTTAGTTTGGTGAGGAATGAGAACATAAAGGTATTACAAATCTGGCATGATTTGTAATGGTTTCACATGACATACAATTGTATGTCATAAGTATTTCATTTGTTAAAGGTTTTTCGCACATGGCTCAGTTGAGTCATATGATATTATGTTTTGCACTATGACTCACATATGAGTCATAGGGTGTTACGATTGGCTATATGATCTCTCCTTTCTTATATCTCGCAACAGGCAACGAGCCTATTATTAGCTTTTCTTGTTAGAGACAATACTTACTATCTCTTATTGTATTCTCTTTCCTTCGAGGATTCTCGATACTTATTATCTTACACTACGTCTTAGATATTGACCATTGTCAATACTAAATCCTTATAGTGCTAACTAGTATCGATTCTGTTCTTCTTCTTGATTGTTGGTCTTTGTAGTAAGGAGTGTAAAGGTGTTTTATTGATAACTTATAAGATAGGAAATAACTTAGGTGGTTGCGTGAAGAACTAACTGTCAGGTCCTACAGACCTCCTTATATAGTTCTTCCAGCAACCCGCTTACAAATCAAATGAGTCACAACTGTGACTCATGCACTCGCATAACATATAACCTCATGACCATACTTGGTCATGCGCAAAAGTCCCATGACCTTAAAGGGGTCATGTGCGAAACCTCATGACTCGTATAAACGAAGTCATGCCTCTTAATCCTCATGACTCATAGGCGCACCTATGAGTCAACGCTCAACATACCAATCAAATTCAAACATAAATAACTATGATTCATAACTGTGAATCATGTAAAACCCTATGACTCGTATATGAGTCATAGTGCAAAAACCATAACAAATAAAATACTTTATGACATATAATTGTATGTCATGTGAAACCATTACAAACCATGCCAGGTTTGTAATATATAGATAACCTTTTGAAAGGTTTCTTTTCTCCATCTTCTCCTCTCTCTACACTATCTCTTCCTTCACTTTCTTGACTCTCTTCCTAGCCATGGCTTGCAGCAGGCAAGAAAAATAAAATAATTTTCCTTACCCAAATATTTACCGATTGTGCAAGGTTTGACCTTCAAACCAGACTCCAGGGCAATTTCAGTGAGTGTGGCTCAGGGATGTGAATCAGAGAGTCATACTAAGTGTCTCATGTCTTGATCATTCAGAGCTGGCAATTTCCCTGGGCATGGAGGAGGCTTTAATTTACTGGTTCTGGACCAGTAATTGATGATATCTCGTGCAGTATCCTTTGAAAAGCCTGTTTCATGGGCAATTTGATGGTAGCTTTTCCCTTCTGCATGGAGCTCGATTATCCTCACTCTTTCCTCTGCAGTTGCCATACAATGTTTGCTAGTACCTTGATGTGACGGCATGGTCGAAGTTGTGGATTGTCGGTTATTTTGCGATGATCCTGGCCAAGACACCGCTGTCTACTTACTAAGCGACCTCTATTGTGGTGAACGATTGTGTTAAATATATAATCTTCCGTTGTCAGCAAACCTCTTCCTTTACTTCTCCGACTTTCTTGTATGTTGCTTTTCTGTATCATTCCTCTATATTCAAGTTGGGTTGCATTCCGATAGGTGGTTCGGTGGTTTTGGTTGGTTATCGATTATTCGGCGGCTATGTTGTCCAAGACGGATATCTTAATACCCTTTCGGCTTGGAGGCCATACTGGCGTGACAGTGATGATGCGTTATGGGCTGAAGAGGGGAAACAGGTTTCTTCTCATAAAGGATGAGGTTACCGATATTCACTATATATATTCGGCCATGAGGTCCTTTCTTTTAGTTTCTCTTAAGTTATCTAAGCAGTTTCAGTTGAGACTGCCTAATATTACTGTTCTTGTGCATATCAAAGCTTATCTCATGTTGTTCCAGTGGAGTATATGCCAGGAACATGCTTTACACAGTTGGCGTGGGGAAATGAACCGCTGAAAAATTATCATCTTGTCCACACCTCGTTTAGAGTTTTTGAACTCACTCGCTGCAAGAAACGAAAAGCTTAATTTGAGTGTCAATAAGCAAAACGCTGACTTAGCTAGCATAGAGTTAAGTCAGCTTTTTGCTTATTGACACTCACTTCTATATTTTCATTATTTTTATAGGAAAGAATATCCCGTTTGAAACTACTTGCGCGCAAGTACAAAGCTGCTGTAATTATACATTAGCCACTCAGAAACAATGTTTATCCAAAGAGAACAAATGTTGAATAAGTTAATTGCCTCGGTAAAGGTAGAACAACTTAAAACAAGCTGAAAAACTATAACCACTTCTTCCCTCCCTAATGTTATAGACACTCGTGGGTGAACTGGGTACTGAGTCATTTTTCTTGAACTGACCGTTGACTAGTGAACGCTTGTTATCGCCTTAAGTTATGGGTGAGTCCAACCAGGAAGCTTCGGGAATTGACCAGTTCACTAGATTGGTGGACGTACCTGGATAGGCGGTGTTCCTGGGTAGACTAGAACTGAGACGGCGGTATAGTGCATTTAGAATTTATCTATCATTTTTGGCAAGAATTCTCCATGATAATATGATACCGGTATGTATCACACGGTGTATGTTTTATTTGGTTGCTTCTTTGTAGAAAAAAGTAATCATCTCCTATGATTGAGAATTGATTCCTGATACCGGTATGGCAGCTTCTTGCTGATCTCTTTTTAACTTAATTTGCTGTCACTGCTATGAACAGTCATCACTTACTCGATGCTAACATTGAGCAAACCTCCCCGTCTCAGCTTTTGTGAGCCGAAGACTAGTGTGTCAAGGGGAAGGTGTTGTTAATCACAAATATCCCATACCTCCCAAGTAGTTAATGCTAAGTTGGATGGTATAGGGCGAGGTTCGGGTATCTTGATTTGGAAATGATGTTAGCATGTGATTGCTATGATGCTTAGTTGGACAAAGAAATTGAAGATAAGGGATTCAGGACTAGGAGGATAAACAGATGTCACGGATGTTGCGGATCTTACGGATGCCTTTTGCTATCGGATTGTTAGTTGCTTGCCATCGGAAATGTGGCAATACAAGGTATTGTGTCAAAGTTGTCTTTATTGTCTGATCTTGTTGTATAAAAGGAGAGTCCTTCTTCCCGATTCATGGAAGAATAAGAAACATTTTTTAAGTCTCCGAACGATCAGTTTATACTAAAAGGTTCCGAATTGGTGAGGCATAAGAAGCAAATCCCAGAAGGGTGCGAACTGCCTGCTCGAGTACCCCCGACTTCCGTGTTTTCTTTCTTGTTTGGAAAGGGGGGGGAGTTTTTGGAGTTTTTGTACTTATGCAACTTCATCCTACAAGTACCGTAATACAGAGCTCCAACAATTCAATAAATGGATAAATGGATAGCTTGGACTGCAATTATCATCCTGCTGGTAGGATAATGACAATTGAGCTTCTTTCAGTGCGCTGGAATTATAGGTACAGTAAGTATTTGGTGAGCGAAAGAGGCTTTGGGTCTGAATGAAATTTTATTTTTTGGAAGTTTGATCTTACATTTTGAAATAGTTTTGGCAGCAAAGTAATGGAGGAGCCAATGCCTACAGTCTTTGAAGTGTAGATACTCTTCAGCCAGGATTGTTAGGAAACATCGCCAATCAGTGGGTTGGTTGGGTTGCGATTATAAGCCTAACTGCCTCAAGTTGCAAACCTGGTTTATTGGCACCATGCACCAGATAGCATAATTTTAGATATCAGTGTCTGCAAATTTATTCGTGCATGGAGATCGGTATCTTAGTCCGTGCTAACATTTAGAATTGGCTGGAACCGTGTCCTTTTATCTAGTAGTCTACAGTGTTGGTTCATAAATCATTTTACCAATTCTCAATTCTGGCAACATCCGGTTACAACTCGCATTTTGTGATTTTCACAAAATCGCACCCCTTAGGTCCACCAGACGGGGCCTTAACCACCTCAGTAGCTTTGGTATTACTAGGAAAGGAATTTATCGTGATCGTCGAGTGGCTAATGCGTTTGGTAACGGGGAGGAAAACGAGAGTGAACAGAACCTGGTTGAGAAAAATATTTGCTTGCCCAACCTGTAAGTTACAAGTAACCCACAAACAGGCCCCAATTTAACCCTCCTCTACACTGTGACTTTCCTGAAGACACCTCAAACCTGATCGTCCATTCATAATGTGTTTCTTCGTTGTGCATTAATTGATTGGTCGGTTGGGTTTTAGTTTTCTTAGGCCCCGTCTGGTAGACCTGAGGTGTGCGATTATGTGAAAATCACAAAACGTGAGTTGCAACCGGATGTTGCCAGAATTGAGAATTGCTGAAATGATTTATGAATGTGCTCAAGAAGTGTGTCTGGCTGCCACTGGAAATTCTCAATACTTGTACTCGTACAAGTCACAGGGTGTCATCAATCCCATAATACTGAAGCCAAACAGAATTCATGA
The DNA here is from genome assembly GCA_003788595.2 of Choiromyces venosus 120613-1. Classification (NCBI taxonomy): domain Eukaryota; kingdom Fungi; phylum Ascomycota; class Pezizomycetes; order Pezizales; family Tuberaceae; genus Choiromyces; species Choiromyces venosus. Next base: position 1,012,507 of record ML120372.1, read on the forward strand.
TTCATGATGAATAATTGACAAGCTGTTAGCCTACCATATTATACTATTCTGTTTTTTTTCTTTCTTTCTTTTTACCTTGAAAGAAGTAGGGTTAGGTTTCCTTTAGTTATTTCTCTAGTTCTGGTTGTCTTGTCAATGTAGGTTGAAAATACTGCTAAAACCAGTATCGTATTTTGATTTTGGCAATTTTGGACACATTTTATCATAATCGATTTTGATAATTAGTGAGTAACCAGACGCGGCTCCCTAAAGCCAATTGACAAGTTCTTACAAGTTGACAAAATCAAGGTGATTTTGACAGTTCCGTGTAGCAACCAGACGCAGCCTAAATCCTCATAACGACAGGTCCTGCGAAGTCGCCACAGCATCCACCCAGGAAGCGTCAATCCAAAAGAAACCTTCCACGGCGGTATGGAATAAAAATCATTCTATGGCGCTACTTCATACCAGATCTTTACTCGGCTTGGCATGATATTTAGCCTTTTAGATAAGACAATAGCTGATTGGTACACGGCTCCCAAAATGGGGGACTTGTCCCTAGGGTCTGCCTTACCAGCTTCGCTGAGCAGACCCCAGGTGTCCTAGGTTGGCCTGAGGCTATTATAGAGAACTTAACCTGTTCTGTAGGGCATGGGCGTCTTTTGGTTGATACCTCCTGCATTAGGGGTTTGCCCGGGCAATGAGTGAACCTGTAAGAAACGGTGATGGGAGGCTTTAAAATCAAACTCTGCATAATCTAACTGGACCAATATATGACAAAGACCGACAGGGTACCGCACCATACTGGAGCCCTAAATCTATTTCCATGGCAGCCTTGTCTTTGGAAACTGCCCATCTGTCGGTCTCCTCTCTTGGTGAACAATCACTCGTTTTCCAAACCCACTGAATTCAGCATATTCAACTCGAGTATAGAGATAAGCCCCAGACGCAAGATGGAATCGAGCGCTGCATTCCTTGACCTCGTCTTTTCCGACAGCCTGGAGAAACATACCATTAAAGATGCACACAAACCACTTAGTCTCAAACCTTATCAGCTTTTTGACCTTCTCTTAAAGGAAGAGCGATTTACGAATTTCTTCGCCAGAATAGAACTTTATGGGAACAATCTTGCCAACCTCCTGGACCAATTCCCTCGCTTCAAGGAGCATGATTATAGCACCATGTTATTGGAAGAAATAATCAGATCCTTTACTCTCTCATTGCTTAGTGAAAGATTCAATGACATGAAATCTAGGACTGCGGTTGCAAGAATTGTCCTTTCGGTGGTAAAATTATCCGATCCAACGACTTTAGCGCATTTCGGAGTGAGATTAGGGGCTCTCCCGGGGATCTTGGGGATTTTATTTGCGGAAGGGCATATAAAACAGTTAGCCTTAACTCACAAACAGCACTTTGAACAGCTCGTTTCTGAACCTCGGGCCATGGAACAGTGGACTAAAGTTGCTGTGAATCTCGGCAAGGAATGTGAAATCCACAGGTGGAGGCCTAGGAGAAATAGCAGGGTGGAGTAGGCGAGATTTCTTCGCACTGTTCCTTGCGAATACTGCCCTGACCTTTCTCTTGATGGCGCGTCAGAGCAGGACCCAGAGGAGGAATCTTCAGGTGCTCTGGACTACTCTGCGGTATCAAACATAGAGCCAAGTGTATTCGAACACCTCTTAGGCGATCATCTAGGGGAGTGGAAGATAATTCTGTCTCAACAGGCCATGGAAGACTTGGCACGAGTGAACCTTCAAGGTATTCGTTCCACCCGACCTGTTGTTTTGAAAATTACTCATGGTAGTTAGGCAACTTTGAGAATGTTCGGCGCAAGTTCACTTGAGCTCGCCTCCAGGGACTGGGCTGGAAATGGTAAAATACTCCATAGCGCAAAGTGGAACAACGGATGGAGCTATCGAATCCCTCTATTTAAAGCTTTCTACACAAACCGGCATTTTATACTGTGGCAAATCGATACCGCTTTTAATGAAAGGTTTGGAAATGATTACCAGGTTATAAAAGGTTTGGATGCCAGTGAAGCTGGTGTTATAGAGAAGGTAGAGAACTAATGACACGTAACCGCGATTTAGTATGGGCGATTGGGAAACCTAAAAAAAGAGAGGTAAGTACTCGGTTCCAAAATGGCGTAGACACTGTGATATTAATATTAGGTAGTTCGACAGGATTGGCGTGCAGATTCATCGGGCACAACAGATATATACGAAAGCTCATGTGAAAGCTTGTAGCAGAGACGATTTGGATGGGTCACGGAGGACTCGATATCCAGCAATGGTATACTTGGATGAGGAGAAAAGCGGTGTTGTGGAGGTTGATGAAATTGAGGATGGAGGTTTTGATGATTCTGCTCAACTTGGTAAATGGTTCCAAATATCCCCACTTGAATTTCTCCTCCATGAGAATACTAATTTCGCGGTGAACAGCAAAATTTTATTGTCTCACTGAAACTGTTCTGGATAAAATCGTTTCTACAGATAGAAAAGTGGCATTTCCGGTAGATATATTGAGAGAACAGGCCGCAGTGGTGAATCACTTTCAAACCCCAGCATTCATTCTTGGGAGAAGCGGGACTGGGAAAACTATCTGCTTAGTCTATAAGCTAGTAGGGAGGTATCTCAGTAGTAAGGAGAATACCGAACCCTTGAAACAAGTACGTACTTGCAGGAACCTGGAGTAGATCAGGTTCTGAAAAGTATATCAATTTATTCAGCTAACAATCACAGTTATTACTAACTAAATCGGAGATATTGGCGGAGAGGTTAAGAGATAACACGGACGATTTGATCGACACACACAAAATAGTGGGCGAAAGTGAAACGCCCCGCGAGCCTGGGGGTCATGCTGATTTTGATGAAAATACGCGAAAACAATTCTTATCAGTTACGGATGAGGACTTCCCGCTGGTATGCACTTTTGGTTACTTGTTCAGGCTCATTGAGAACAGCATTAGGTTTGTTGCTCCCAGCTTAAGTTGTTATTAAATTGTAGGTTGGCCTGCTGAACCCCTCGTAGAGAACAGGAAAGTCGGTCGAGGTATATAAAGATAAACAATTCAAAATGCACCCGGGTGATAGACTTCATGAAGTTTAATCTCGAGTACTGGAAACCTTTGTCGGCAAAATTAAAAAGGGGTATTCCACTGGATTTGGTATTTCTCGAAATTATGGGAGTCATCAAAGGATTGATCTTCGCAGCCACAGACTTCGAGCCTCTATCTCGAAAAGAATATCTTAGAGTACGCTAGAGAATGACCCCATACTTTGCCACTGAGCGGGAGGGAGCAGCTGTATATGATATATACGAATGGTATGAGCGGGCCAAGAAGGAACGTGGCGACATTGATCAAGCGGATAGAATAATCAAAGTTATGAAGGCTTTGGAAGGGTTCAGGTCTTCGGGGATACTGGAAGATAAAAGATTTGAAAGAAATATTAGAAGAATGCTAGACGAAATCTATGTCGATGGTTAGCATTTCCAGATCCAAAACACTAGCTTTGGTCCTTCGGAAAGTGATTAACCAAAAGACAGAGGTCCAGGATCAGCGAACATCAGAGATAGGAATGCTTTTGATGCTTGTGAGATCTTCTCGGGGTATCCATTTCGGTATAATTTTATCTATTTTCTATTTCCTCCTCTTGCTGCCCTGTTCTCATTTGTGAACAGCAGGAGATACTGCCCAGTGCATATCCAAAGACGCTCTTTTTCGATTTGCAAATGCGAAATCCTTGTTTTTTACAAACTTCAACGGCATCGTAACACCAACAGTTCTTCCCTTGGCACACAACTTTAGATCACATAAAGGGATTTTGCGAGTAGCGTCCTTAGTGATGGAACTCTTATACAATGGTCTTCTACTCCCAGACATACTTGACTCTCCTCTATCATACTGATGAAGGAGTTCAGGCTTTCCGGACCTGGTAGATAAATTACCTCCTGAAATTGGGGATATTCCCGGTCCCAAACCTACACTTTACAGTAACCTCCTCCCAAAATCCTGTTATATTATGCAGCTAATTTTTGGAGTTGGGAACAACATAATAGATATCCTAAAGCCCAAGGGGGGAATGGAAACCCCTCGGAAACCAGATGCTCCAAACCGCAGGTCAAAGGAATACGGAGAAGATATCCTAAAGCCCAAGGAGGAAATGGAAACCCCTCCGAAACTAGATGCTCCAAACTGCAAGTCAAAGGAATACGGAGAAGTGCGTGTTATTCTGGTGCGGGATGAAGAAACACGTGACAAACTTCGATTGGAGCTTGGAAGGTCCTCATTTGTATTAACTATTCTCCAGAGCAAGGGCATGGAGTTCGACGATGTTCTCCTCTATGATTTCCTTAGTAAAAGCCCGTACGGCCATAAATTGGATATGTTGGAAGAACTTTTCAAACGGAGGCGCCAACCCGGTATGATTTACTTAAACAAGGGTTTACTTTTGGGCGTGCATAGGAAGTGGGCAATATGCTAACCCCTTTCAATTCCGAAAGACTCACCCGGACAAGCTTACGTGGGGCCTGGGGGGGGGGGTGGCGAGGATGGGAAAGATTGCGAATTCAAAGGGAGTGGAGGGCCAGAACCTGGTGGTAATTCATATGGTTATCACATGAACCATGCGGACTGGGCAAAACAAAATATCGTGAGTAACTCAACTCATTGCCCATATCGGGGCACAGTCGCTAACAGCGTCACAGGTCCTCTGCTCAGAATTGAAGGTACACTGATAGCAGTAAGCTCCTTTTTTTAGATTGAATTTATCTGCTAATCCTACCCGGCTTTAAAGAATCTATATGTTGGAGTGACAAGAGCTCGCAAAAGACTATGGTTACTGGAAAGTAATACTTCTATCTTGGACCTATTATGCCGCCTGTTCAATCAAACAGCAACCATGTTATTCTCGGAAAGATACCCCGGTCCCATACTAGAAATTGTAACAGAACAAGACATAAGAGTATGTTCTGAATCTCCGTTGAATTATCTGCCCTGACTTTCCTAGGTTTCTGAGATCCGAAAGCGGTTGTCTACGGGAATGAAGATTAGCTCTTCCAGCTGGAAAGAGATGGGGTATCGAATGCTAGACGACCAAGATTATCCTGACGTAGGCTGGTATATCTTAAGTTTTGAATGACTAAAACTGATTATTTGTCTGCTAGGCTCTCCGCTGTCTTGAGGAGACTAATGATCTCCATGGGATTTCATTGGCCACAGCGTATATTAATGAGAATTATGGACTAGCCAAGAGAGCTCGTGGGTTCTTTGAAGAGGCTAATCTTCATTTCATAGACGCATCGGAATCTTTCCTAAAAGCCGGTAGGATAAAGAAGGCAGTTCAATGCCGAAAGGAAGGGGGCGATCAAAAGGGCGCAGTTGGTCAGTAT
>ML120372.1:1020612-1081568 GCA_003788595.2 Choiromyces venosus 120613-1
AACGCGATGTCAGAAGCGGCATCAGCGCTTCTTTTGACCCGTCATTGTTCATTAGAAAACAACGGGATGAAATCGCTTAAGAGAAAAACGCGCAGTTTATGGGGACAAGCAGCGGGCGGGCCAAAGCAGCGCCGACGCCAATTCTCACATAGGCAGAACAATCTCGGCTTATCTTATCAGATGGCATGCCATCCACAACTTTAAATGCAATAGAAAGGATTGGCTAGTCCACTGACACAGTACACTGTGTCAGTCCACTAACTCATATATGATAACATAAGATCATAGAAGATCTCTAAAGGAACCATACTCCACACAAGCACATTACTATCTTCACATATATTTCCCCGAAAGGAAGGAAGTAGAATCTATCTTGTGCGTTCGAACCTAATTAGAAATTTCAGAAATACTATATAAAACTCGTGACATAAGTGAAGCGATAGTGTCGTCAATCACCATGTTCTATGTTTAATAAAGTCATCCAGAACTCCGTGTCGATGTTCACGTCATCATGTTCACTATTGGATGGTTTAATTGTAGTAAAAATGAAATGTTTCGCAGATGTGTTGCGATTTCGTCTGCTAACGAAGTTGTTGTGAGTTGCTTCAAACCAAAAAACTTCAACCTCATTCAGCAACTCTATTATAATTTAGGACATTGAGTTCTTTTACTTCTTATCTCGAGGACATGCAACCATTGGATTGTTGTAATATTTTCAGACTCCGTCCCCTTTTTTTGTTTCTAGGGGACAGTCATACAGGTTAAAAATAGGAGGAAGTATAGCCGGTCATTTGTTGTTAAAAACATGGCGCCTCGCTCCATGGAGGACGCAAGGGAGTAAGCGAGGTATTTAGAGCCGGGTAACTAAAAGGTTTTTAGGCAGTTTTATGCACGTTGAAAGGACGGAAAGGAGTAGGAGAGGTATTTAGAGCCGGGTAACTAAAAGGTTTTGGAGCAGTTTTATCCACGTTGAAAGGACGGAAAGGAGTAGGAGAGGTATTTAGAGCCGGGTAACTAAAAGGTTTTTAGGCAGTTTTATGCACGTCGAAAGGACGGAAAGGAGTAGGAGAGGTGTTTAGAGCCGGGTAAGTCAAAGGTTTTTCGGCAATTTTGTACAAACCGCAACTCGAGGGAGCACAAAACCAAGACCAAACGTGAGACGAGACTAAACAAAAAAAGGAAGAGAAAATATCGCATTGGAAAATGATACTAAGGCAAAAGACAGTTGCCTTTAGGCCGTTTGCTCTGCCGCGTGGGAAGCATCGGGAATTGCTCCGTCTAACTTAGCAAGGTTAACATGAGCCTTCTGTAAACGGTTTGCACCATACCCAAATAGACGGAAATCTAAGGACTTTGACGATCGTCGGTCGGACAGTACCGCCTTTTGGATTCATCTCTCATTCGCGTAACCGTCAGCGTTTATACACAACTTCCCTTATCGTTTGGAGAACACTGAAGGTGGTATTAACGCGTATTGGGACACCAGCCTTTGTTTTTTTTCAGGGGTTCAACTACTCTGTATGTTGTTAATTACACTGCGAAGCAAACCGATTTCGTTAAAGAAACCACGCGCAAGAGAGATACAAATAATGGTAGAGCGTCTTCGAGTCTGTCTGAAATTAATCTATGGCGACTATGGTCTTTGCAAGAGCTGGTCTTCCACTAGACACGAAAAAAAGGGTAGCTAACTTTATGTTTGTTGCGGTCCTTGGTCCTTGAGCACTCCGGAATTATTCTTTTAGATTTAAAAAATCGCGATACCGTCTTACCATACTTGTGCACCAGAAACAGCAACTTAAATCCTCACCACCCATTATTCATGAATGTACGAGTAAAAACTACTACCAGATAGCCAAAGCTCCGGAGACCTGAGAGTGGTTTTGTTTTTAACTTTTCCTTCGAGATTCGATAGAGACTGTTATCTTATCGAAATCATGGCCTTTGCGGTGATTCCATGCCTAAACCCTAAAAAAAATGCACCCTCACATGATCGATTACATTGAAATCTGATATCTCAAGCACTAAATACAGTATGCTGCTGATACCTTTATTTGATGCCCGACCCGTACCCTTAGGCACACAAGCAATCATGGCACTTTGGGGCAGCCTCTGTAACAAAAAGCAGTATTAATTTGAAGTTTCCATCCAGTAATCACTGTTTACCACTCGAAATTTGGGCTGCGGGTTGGCGGATTGGTTACAAGTTCAGTCCGGTACAGTACAAGCGAGGCCACACAAACGAAAAGCGTATTGTACGGTTTGCACCATAACACGCAGAATTATGTATCATAGTTGGCAAGAATTCTCTTATGTGAAGCCGGAATGTATCATGGCGGTGTATGTTTTATTGGTTGCTTCTTAGAACAAAAGTAATCTTCATCTCGCATGATTCATGATAACTTTGCCGGTATAGTAGCTTCCTGTGGATATCTTCTCACTTACCATCACCTATGAAGGGTCGTCACGAACTCGATGCTAACATTGAACAAATTCCATGTCTCAACTAGGCTCTCATTGGTAAGGTTCCGATCTGGCAGGACGTAAGAAGTAGATCCCAAGGCCGTGAGCGACCTAGGCGAGTAGTGAAAGAACAAAACAGACTCCAAGGAAGGAAACGAATTTTCCACAAAACAATCTCAAAATAGGTGCACAAGTTTGCGTAAATGGGAGTAATCCTGGCCGTGGACAGATAACGCAATAGGTAGGATTGAAACCAAGAGTGACAACTCAGTGCTTTACAATCCAGGAAAAGGACTACAGTCCAGTATCCTCCACTCTTGCGGTATAATATTTCTAGGCAAACGGTGGCTCACTCCGTTAAACAACGGGTAGGGACAAGTAATTGTCAAGGTAGAAAAGGGGAACAACACTACTGGAAGTGGGCAAACGCCGCTCGCACAGCCAGAGGTCGTAGGTCGAAAGGGAAGAAAACAAGGTCACCTTAAAGAATTGCCGTAGAAAAACAAGGGCTCATAAAGTGGTTAAGGAGGAGAAGGAAAGAAAAATAAATTCGCACTTGTGGGTTGTCCTGTTGTCCGTGTTTTGTATTCCGCGTTGGAGGAGGGGATGGTTGTTACCACTCAACCAAGAACACTCCGTTCCTACACACCAAACACCTGGCAACCCGGTGGCTTGAAGGAGGGGTGGTATCGGTGATGTGCCAGTTAAGATGCAATAGCCCGGGGTCGGCTTGCCGACGAGCGCTCGGTGCGACTGGTTTTTGGTTGTTTTCTTTGGTCTTGATTTGTTTTGATTTGTTTTTGATTTATTTGTTTTGATATATGTCAGCCATAGGCCTCTTGGCGCAGTAGACAATAAATTTAGTAACAACCCGATACCCTAACTACGTAAAACTAGCTAGTGCTATAAAAGATCTATCTACTGTGCATAGGAAAACCATCAACCGCAAATTCACCCCCACAGTACCCCTTACTTTTTCGTTTTCTGGCGGCGGTTTTTACATTTATGTAATTATGCAAAATTGCAAATTGATCCTCCGAGTAATCTGGAGCTCCTAGAAATCAATAAATGGATACTCCAGCATGCACGAAAGTTTCCACCCTGTTGGTGGGATTACCTTATGGCAATTGGGCTTCTTTCGGTCCCCGGGGGTTACAAGCAAGTATTTGGTGAGCTGGAGAGGCTTTGGATCTGAATGAAATTTCATTTTCAGAAGTTTGATCTGTGCTAGACCATTGGCAAACACCGGTATTCTAAATTGGCCTTTGGCATACAGTACGCCATCAAGGAATATTCCTATCCCGTTGGGCGGATAAGTTGGCAAGATATCTTCCCCAACGGCCTTACCAATAGCGAATACTGGTAATGCGACATTACAACGCCACTCAGGAAGATAAGAAAATCTTTATTCCTTCCCCCCCCAACTTGGGGGATTGCTCCAAGTTTCGACCAGCTTTCCTACTAGCATGTTGGATAGGGTACGGTATGTCCAATTCAACGGAAACAAATGACTTTGAAAATGGTTTGTCAGTTTTGCGGAGGCATTCTCGTTATTTCACTTAATACAATTGCGCTATATTATTTATGCATTTCGTACGGCCAATAAATATCCTCGTGATCGAGGAAATTGCTTGTTGATCCAAGACCGGTTATTCTCAATTTCAACTTTGTTCACTGCGGAAATGCTAACATGCACATACTATCAAGAGGCCAATTCGCAATTATTATCTTCTCTAGTTTTCGCTCTGGAGGCTTCAGTTATCTTCACTAATAGCCCACTAATGACATATCTTCGTTACTGGTCCAGCTAGTAAGGAAGACAGCTTATCAGTTTATCGGGTCTGTGAATTACGAATATCCCTGGATACCGTTTGCCATTAGTAAATATTCCTTATTTCAATATCTTGACTATTGGTCTAGAGCAGGTACAAGGTACAGGCATAAAAAAGTGGTACGGAGCAGGGGTGTTGATGTTGATTTTGTTGAAAATCAGTGGTCCAGCACAACTAGGAAAAGTGTAGTGGGGCTTAAAAATATGATTCGCAAAGTAGTTGCATGTAGCATAGAAAGAACGAGAAAACAAGAGGTCTCTAAGGGAAATCAAGAAATGAAAGAGAAAAAAGAAGAGAAGATAGAAAACAAGAAACTGAACAACAAAGAGCCTATGAAAAAAATATAGAAGAGAGAAGGGGTGTCAACAAGTATCGTGATGGGAAAAGATAAATACCGTAGAGGACAGAAGAAGAGAAAGATAACCTTTGACTATACTATTAAAACACTTGTCAATACACAATCATGGCCCTAGTTACACAGAGCCTTAGCCGTGCTTCTGCAGCAACCTCCCCTCCACCACACGGTCCACACCCACTTATGTCATTTCTATAAGTTTAAGCAATTGAAATAGGTACTTTTCAGTACCTTTGGTTACTTTTTACCACTGTGAAATACCTTCATCCCATGCATCTCCGTACTAATTATCTGTAGAAAACACTTGTTTACCGTACCACTATTTTATCCCTGACCCTTGTACTAGTTCTGTAGGGTATCATTTCAAACATAAACCTCTTTTGGTGGTGTTTGCTGCATTAGGGGTTGAGTGTACAATTTACCGGTATGAAGAACCTGAACACAGGGCAAAAATGAGGATGAGGATGTTAAGGAAGAAAAGGAAAGAGGAAGAAGCTAGTTTGGTTCCGGAGATGTCATCCATTGCAAATGACATAACGGGAGGGAAATTAGTATAAAAGGGTGTGGAGGGTGTAGGTTGGAAGGGTTAAGTTTGAATAACTGGTGCTGAATTACGGAGGACGGGTAAAATCCCTTAAGAGCTTATTAGTAGTTTAGTCAGTATAAAATCGAAAAGTTTGGAAAAAAAAAAAAAAGAAGAGAACCTGAACACAGGGATTAAAAATCTGTATGGCAAATTGTCTGTGCGTATCTGAACGCCCACACTAAATTCGAACTCAAATGTTCTGGTTCATCATGCTGGTAACTTGTAACGTATTCCACGCCATAGCGAGCGCCTGGCATAGCGAGCCATCTGCAAATTTGGGCAAAAGTAATTGGTTGAACCTCAGTAGAGATTTAAATATTGGCTAGTATTTGGGTGAATGGCTCGCTATGGCGTGGAATACGGTAGGCCATGTCTGAACCTTTAAGAAACGGGAGGCCTTAAAATCAGGCTCTGTGAGATCTTACTGGACCAAGATATGACAAATAATGGACAAATAATGGCAGGGCACCGTAGCGCTAAATACAGTTCCTCACAGCTTTGTTCTTGATACCATAAGCGCCCATCCTTCGTTCTCTTCGCCTGGTAGATAATCACATTTCTTCCTAAACCCACTGAATTCAGCATATTCAACTCACAGAGCTAAGCTTTCAGCGCAAGATGGAATCCAGTGCTGCATTCCTAGACCTCGTCTTTTCCGAGAGCCTGAGGGAACATACTATTAAAAACGCACACGAATCATTGATTCCCAAACCTTATCAGCTTTTTGGCCTTCTCTTGAAGGAAGAGCGATTTACCAATTTCTTCGCCAGGATAGAACTTTATGGGAACAATCTTGCCAACCTCCTGGACCAATTCCCTCGCTTCGAGGAGCATGATTACGGTACCTTGTTATTGGGAGAAATAATCAGATCCTTTACTCTCTCATTACTTAGTGAAAGATTCAATGACATGAAATCTAGGACTGCGGTTGCAAGAATTGTCCTTTCGGTGGTAAAATTATCCGATCCAGCGGATTTAGTGCATTTTGGAGTGAGGCTAGGGACTCTTCCGGAAATCTTGGGGATTTTGTTTGCGGAAGGGCACATGAAACAGTTATCCTTGACTCACAAACAGCACTTTGAACAGCTCATTTCTGAACCTCGAGCCATGGAACAGTGGACTAAAGTTATTACGGATCTCTACGGGGGATGTGGGATCCACAGGTGGGGGCCGAGTAGAACTAGTGGTGGGGAACTGACGAAGTTTATTCGCACTATTCCTTGCAGATACTGCCCTGACCTTTCTGTTGATGGCGTGCCAAAGAAGGACACCAAGGGGGGGTCTGCAGGAGTTCTGGACCGCGCTCCGAGATCAAACATAGAGTCAAACGTATTCGAACACCTCTTAGGTGATCATCTGGGGGAGTGGAAAATAATCCTTTCTCAACAGGCCATGCTAGATTTGGCGCAGCTGAATTTTCAAGGTATTCATTATATTCGACAAGGGGATTTGCAAAATACTCATGTTAATTAGATCACTTTAAGAATGTTCGGCGCAAGTTTTACGAACTCGCCTCTGGGGACTGGGCTGGAGATGGTAAATTACTCCATAGAGTAAAGTGGAACAACGGACGGAGCTATCGAATCCCTGTATTTAAAGCTTTCTACGCTACTGGGCATTTTATACTATGGCAAATCGATACCGCTTTTGATGAAAGGGTTGGAAATGATTACCAGGTTATAAAAGGTTTGGATGCCATGAAGTTGACCTCATAGACAGAAACTAACGACAAGTAACCGCGTTTTAGTATGGGCGATTGGGAAACCAGAAAATGTAAGTTCTCGGTTCAAAAATGATGTAGACACGGTGATAGTAACCTGAAGCAGCTTGACGAGATTGGCGTGCAGATCCATCAAGCACAACAAATTTACACGGAGGCTCAAGTGGAAGCCTGTGGCAGAGACGATTTGAATTGGTCCCGGGGGACTAGATATCCACAGAGTGTAAATTTGGGCGAGGGGGAGGGTGGCAGTGTGGGGGACGACGGTAGAGACGATGAGAATTGCCATGATTCAGCTCAAATGGGTAAATAAGTCCAAATGTCCTTGCTTGATTTAATCTTCCACGGGAATTCTAAATTCACGGTGAATAGTAAAGTTTTATAGTCTCACTGCGACAGTTCTGGATAGAGTTGCTGTTCCAGATGGAAGGGTAGTGGTTCCTGTAGTCATATCGAGAGAGGAGGCAGATGTGGTGAATCACTTTAAAGGGGCAACTTTCATTCTCGGGAGAAGTGGGACCGGGAAAACTACCTGCTTAGTCTATAAGCTAGTAGGGAGGTATATAAGTTCTAAGGAGAACGGGGAACTGTTGAGACAAGTACGTGATTGCAGGAAGCATGAGACCGGGTCAAGTTTTGAGAGTGTATCACTGGGCTCAGCTAACAGTCATAGGTATTACTGACGAGGTCGGAGAGATTGGTGGAGAAGTTGAGAGATAATGTCGACGGATTGATTGAGACGAAAATGAGCGAGCTTGAAGAGAAAATACCCCATCAGGCCAATGATTCTTTTGCTGAAAATACCCGAAAACCATTCTTATCACTCACCGATGGCGACTTCCCCCTGGTATGCACTTTTGATTACTTGTTAAGACTCATCGAGAACAGTATTAGGTTTGTTGCTCCTCCGCTTAAGCTGCTACAGTATGCCGGTAGTTGGCCTAGTAAAGTTACTGAACCACGCTTAGAGAACAGGAAAATCGGCGGAGGTATCTAAAGATAAACAGTTCGAAATTCACTCAGGTGATAGACTTCGAGAGGTTTAAACTCGAGTACTGTGAACACTTGTCCTCAAAATTGAAGAGGGGTATTCCGGTAGATTTGGTATTTCTTGAAATTATGGGAGTTATTAAGGGATTGATTTTCGCAACCAAAAACTTCAAGCCTTTATCTCGAGAAGAATATCTCGAAAAGCGCTGGAGAATGGCCCCAAACTTTACCACCGAGAGGGAGAGAGATGCTGTCTTTGATATATACGAATGGTATGAGCGGGCCAAGAAGGAACGTGGCGACATTGATCAAGCGGATAGGATAATCAAAGTTATGAAGGCTTTGGAAGCGTTCAAGTCTTCGGAGATACTGGAAGATAAAAGATTTGAACGAAATACTCGAAGAATGCTAGACGAAATTTATGTTGATGGTTAGCATTTCCAGATCCAAAACACTTACTTTGGCCCTTTTGAAGGGGATTAACCAAAAGACAGAGGTCCAGGATCAGCGAACTTCAGACATAGGAATGCTTTTGAGGCTAGTGGCGTTTCCACGAGGTATACATTTCGGTACCATCCCCCTATTATCTCCTCTTGGTGCTGGGTTCTCATTGGTCAACAGCGGGTGATACGGCCCAGTGCATCTCCAAAGATGCTCTTTTTCGATTTGCGAATGCAAAAGCCTTGTTTTATGAGCGCTTCGAAGACCAATTCAAAGACAAATCCAAAGGCAAATGGAAAGAGAGCACTAAAAGCGCTAAAGAGCTAAAGCCAAAATTGCTTCCCTTGTCGCACAACTTTAGATCCCAAAAACGGATTTTGAGAGTTGCATCCTTAGTAATGGAGCTCTTATATAAAGGTATTGTGCTCCCAGACATACTCGATCCTCTTCTATGAAGTTCTACCATACTTATGAGGCGATTTAGGTTTTGCGGATTTGGTAGATAGATTACCTCCTGAAGTTGGGAATATTCCCGGTCCTCAACCTAGTCTTTATAGTAACTTCCCTCGCCGGTGATACCATAGTATGTAGCTAATTTTTATGGAGTTGGGACCAATATAATAAATATCCTGAAGTTCGAGGAGGAAATGGAAACCCCCCCAAAGTCAGATGCCGCGAACGGCAACTCAAATGAATTTGGAGGATTGCGTGTTATTCTGGTGCGGGACGAAGAAACACGAGACACACTTCGATCGGGGCTTGGAAAGAATTCATTGGTGTTAACTATTCTCCAGAGTAAGGGCATGGAGTTCGATGATGTGCTCCTCTACGATTTCCTTAGTACAAGCCCGTACAGCGATAAATTGGACATGTTGGAAGAGCTTTTAAAACGGAGACATCGTACTAGTAAGATCTGGTTCTTAAAATAGGGTCTTTTTTGGAGGGGGGGGGTCTGTGAAATATGCTAATCCCGTTCAATTTCTAAAGCTGCATACGAAAAATACCCTCCGGGCCATGAAGGAGGAACTGGGGATGGGGAAGAACACGAATATGAATCGAGCTCAGGGCCAGCAAGCGGACTTAATTCATCCATTTATCATAGGAACAATGCGGAATGGACAAAGGACAATATCGTGAGCAATTAATTTACCCATACCATAGCAACAGATACTAATAGCGTCACAGGTCCTCTGCTCAGAACTAAAGGTAGCTGATAGTGGTCAGCCCTTTGTTTTAGACTTAACCTAGGTTTTATCTGCTAATCTTACGTGGGTGCAAAGAATTTATATGTCGGAGTAACAAGAGCTCGCAACAGACTCTGGATACTAGAAAGTAATACTTCCATCTTAGACCCAGTAGAAAGCCTGTTCAATAAAACAGCGACCTCGTTATTTCCAAAACGATACCCCGGTCCCATGCTAGAGATTCTAAAAGAACAAGATATGGGAGTATGTCCTGAACCTTAGCTGGATTAACTGCTCTGACACCTCTAGGTTTCTGAGATGCGTAAGCGATTTTCTAGAGGAAATACCATCAGCGCTTCCGAGTCGAGAGAGCTAGGGTACCAAATGCTGGATGTCCAAGATTATGATGAAGTATATTGGTACATTCTAAGTTCTCAGGGGATACAACTGATTATATTTCTTCTAGGCTCTCCGACGTTTTGAGGCTGCTGGAGATCTTCAGGGAATCGCGCTGGCAACAGCGTATATTGCTGAAAAAACTGCACTGACCAACAGAGCTCGCAAGTCCCTTAAAGAGGCTAATCTTCATTTCATAGATGCATCGGAGTCATTCCTAAAAGCCGGCAGGATAATGAAGGCAGTTCAGTGCAGAAAGGAAGGGGGCGATCAAAAGGGTGCAGTTAGTGAGTGTATACCAGAAGAGTGATTTTTAATAACAAAGGCCTAATTGATACAGAAATTCTTGCCAATAATGGAGCATACGAAGATGCTGCATGGCTTGCAGCAGAAAACGGCTTGTTTTCGGAAACCAGCAAGATATATACCAAACTTAACAAACATGATGTTGCCCTCGCGGCTTATGCTCTTGGAAAAGACTTTAAACGAATGTTTAGTTATCTCAAAAAGTTTATAACAATTTCCTTTCCCACCAAATTCATGGAGCTCGAAGTAGCATGGTTCAATTAGCTAACCGCTGGGCACAGGTTTGAATCGACAATTGAGCCTTGCTGTTGGAAACAGTATGTAAGGTTAAGCTACGTGGAGAGATTCGGAGACAGTGATGAGACTCCCGACGAGTTTGAAAAAGAAGTTCTCAGCCGTATTGGATCTTTAAAGGAGCAAGAAATGATTTTGTCAAGTTATAATCTGGCGAACAAACTTTTCGACTTGCGCAATGCTAACAAGAAATACATGGAAGCCTATGAGGGTGGGATTAGTTCTGGGCTTCTCGAGAAATCCATTCAGTTGCTCAGTGATCAAGCCATGTTAAAAAACCCAAGCTCGGAACAGGGGGCACAGTTGTATGTGGCGTGTAAGTATCTACAAGCGGAACATATAGCAACCAATTCTTGGCCCAAGCCCGGCGAAGACTGGCAAATCCACAAAGTGCTACAAGCAGCTGTCGGGAGAGGGAGAGCGCAGATCGATTCATTTGTCAAGATGTGGGAGGGTATCAACCAAGCGCTCAAGAGCTTTGTTGAGTCAGGAACTGGTGTTGAGATAGGAAAGCTCGATGATGTGCAAATTGCTGGTTATGTGGATATTCTGGTTCGTTCATGAAATACTTATGTGGTGTTCATCTCTAACTCGCCCTTAGGTAACACGAGGTGTACGAGTACGTTACAATAAATTACCTCCCGAACTCGATAATATCGAGCGCGTTCTTGAAGATTTGTGGTCAATATCTTCACATGGGCCGATCCCATCCTCACCTAAACTCTATTGCGGGATCTATGAAATCCCTGATAGGCCTGATAAACACATCATCCTGGAGCGATCTCCATTTAATTTCAACTCTAACAAACGGCTCCCACTTATGCTAGTTAACATTGAAAATAAAATGAGACGCAGAATATTAAGGCACATCTTAAGCGATATCGCTCCTCCTCTTGTTTCACTCAATGAAGGATTACGAGAAATATGGAGCAAAAAAGCATCAAATTTGGGTATGGATGATCTCAGAGTCCATTTTGAGTTTACAATGATACCTTGCTTACGCACATCTAACCTATGATAGCGGAAACCCATCGTCAAAAAGTTGAGGTAGGTTATGTGGATTATTGTATTGCCCTCTACCCACTTACTGACAATTCACAACGCACTAGTTGCTAGTGCGTCTTAACCAAATCTTCTCAAAATCTTCTTTAATGATCGAGGAAACCAGTCGACTTAAAGAAATCTTGTCGCTGGATTGTGAGATCCTCCTTCGTATCCCGCCCAGATGTCTTTGATGCTAATGCGGTACCTTGCAGGGGATTGGAGATTTTGGAGAGTTGCTCTCCTAGAGGAAATGGAGTTTAGATCTCCGGATGAGCATAACGTTAAAGATCTACTTAACACAAAGTCTGAGCTCATGACGAGAGAAGGGAAATATCGCTCAACATACTCAGTTTTGATCAAGGGTGATACAACAGAGCATCGAATGAAACCAGTTGCTCGGTTGGGTGTGGGTGCTTGTGTGTCTTCGCTTTTGGCTCAATATCAAACATCGTTATTTCTAGGTATGTGGAATTGCACCCTGAGATTTTGTAAGCGAGCGGATTTATATTCTAACAGGTAACAGACTATCGAGGACCCTGGAGTCTAGCCCAGCTGAATATGCGCAGTCAAATAAGGAACTCGGGTTTCCAATCTGCCTCGGAAATGGTAACTTTAATGAATAGGTTCCTGTTCGAGACTGAAGCTGGGGATTTTCCTGGGAGATTTGTATGTTCAGTTCAGCGACTCGGGTCACAGTTAATTTGTTAACTTTAACATAGTGCGATAATATTCACAAGATCCTAGGTGCTCTGGCGAGAGCAAAAAACACACTAAACTTTTACTCAGCCTCCGTCATTTCTCTTTATGAAGAATTGGCCTTATCTTTGGTAAGGGCCGAAATTTATATTCAAAAGTTAGCGCTAACAAATTTAGATTTTCTTAGTAAGGCCTCACGAGTTCCTCGTTCCTGATTCTTGGCGTCGTTTGTATTTCAATCGATGGGAAAACAAACACAGATCACCTTCTGGTCGAGAACGTTTCTGGTATCAGCGGTATCTGATTAAAGTCTGTCTGAGCTTCTGCGAGATGGTAATGAACATAGAGAGAACGCCTACCAAAGAAATTGCTTTAGCCAAACGAAGCGTCACATTAATTGTTGTATGTCTCATCAACTTGGGGACCTGTTGTCCCCGACCACAGGGTTATGCGCAATTATGGCGAAAGTCACAAGAGGTTTGCTGTTCTCTTTAATATGTAATTAAGAGTTGCACTGTACTTACTCTCTACTTAGGTTTTCTGTCGAGACAGGTTGAATACTAGCCGTCTCCGGAATCTCCAAGCAGATAAACTCATAGGACGTTTGGTACATGCCTTCCGGGAGTACAATCGGAACGATTTAATCTGCCTCGTTAAAAGCTACGAAGGATGGGTCCCCTCATTTGCCGGGTTTCCCTTGGAAGGAGCCGGAATCTCGGTGGTAAAAAGCAGCCCGACAGTAGAGAAGGAAAGGCATCTGTGGAAGCCAAGTACGGACCAAGAAACAAGGCGACTCAACGCTGCCCTTATCTTGACTGTTTTTTGGAAATGGGATGGGCCAAGATTTGTGGAGAGGATGAGGGAATGCAGGAGGTACCTCGCCCCACGGTACAAGAATTGTTGTTTATTGGCCGATATGAGGGAGGATAAAAATTGGACGTACTGATAGCGAATCTTGGTTTTTTCCTTTGTCTCAAACTTTCATGATGCTGTTTGGTCGGCAACGAAGAAAAAGGGCCTTTTGTTTCGTTCTCTTAAGTTACTGGATTTAATATCTCACCGACTTATTTTAACTCTAAGAAACAAACCTCCCTTGAGCGTTGGTGAAGTAATCGGTTCTGCTAAAGTATTATTCAGATGCTTTCTATATTGATTTATTAAGGCCCTGTTTGGCATGCCACTGTAAAAAATAAAAAAAATACTCCGCATTTCCGGAGATACTGGCGTTTGGCACGTCCAAAGTTTTTTTTTACAGCTTGCTGGGTGCACTGTCTTTCAGGGTATGATGCAATAGATAAACAGTGGAAAGTCATAGGGTTTGATTTGGAAAAAAAAAAGGATTCTGATTCAGAGGTCAAAAAGACTAAAAACAACAATTAAAAACAGTTTTGCTCTTTACCCTAAAAACAAGAATGCAGAAAAAAAATACAGGAAGCAATGTGTATCCTAACAGTGATAGGTTCACCAGAAATACTGCTGTAAAATAATACTGAGATGACAATGCCATGGTATTTCTATACGCGCCAAACACAGCCTAGTATATTTTTACATTCACTTCTGGAAAGTAGTAAAAAAAGTGAGAAACACTGAGTATCTCCGGCGCGCCAAACAGGGCCTGGGGAGTTATTCCCTTAAGACCAATTCTATTTGGTTCTAACGAGACGTTCCTTTCAATCGACGAACACAGTTTACCCGGAACCTCCGTTTGTGAACTAACTTTAGTTGGTTTATGTTTGGGAACCTTCTCGAATAGACTGGGGGATAAGCCGAAAACAAATCTTCGCCAACGGACGGCCAACCAAGAACATGGAAGCAGCCGGTTTATTCTGGACATAATACATCACATATCACTCGTTTTTCCCGTGAAATATTTTGACCCAGAAACGTTAACCAAGAGGAAACTATCCAATATTATACCGCACGAGTAATGACCTGCGTGGGAACCACACAGTGCCGCAAGTGATTGTCCTATTCCCTAAACACAGCTTCCGTTTTTTTTTTCTGTTTTTTTGTTCTGTCCGTTGTTCGGGGGACCCACCATAATAGAATTGTATAAGCATGTATGGATATTGCTGTGTTTATTGTCTGATACTCAGTGTATCAGATGGGTAGGAAGGAGGACCTTTCTAGATGTATGCAATATGACAAGATATGCTGAGTTGACCGGAGGCCTTGGTACATAATGTGTGAGATCTTTTTCTTTTTATCGCCAGAACGTCAAAATCGAAGTTCGAGAAAGAATTTTTGAAGTGAGAAATGCTTTATGCATAAGTAAGAACCGATTAGTAGTAGTTTAAGGAGATGAGTTCAACACTAACAAATGGACACAAGAGAGTATCTCGTATAGGAAATCCAAGCAACGAGTGATGAGCACTGCTCAGTATTCCACCGGCTGTCCGGACTATCTGGTCCCCACGATCCGAGCACAATAGCTCCATCCACATCTTTCCTGTGATCTCTCACTTGTTCTACAGAAACAGTTAGTGCGGCCCATATACTTCCGAAAGTCCATCGCGTGATACACTCACCACCGGTATCTCCTACCGGTCCATTCACACAAGCATCCACAGGCGAGATTTGCTCTATCAAAGAATAAGATTAATCGAGAATATGTGTGTACAGTAGAAACTGCAATATTTGAACCTCACGCTAGGACGTTGGAATTGTCTCTCCTAGTAAAGCCCGTTGTATTTTTCTTTCTATTTGTCTCAGCGGAGAGCTGAGAGCCAGTTTTTTTTGGCAACTTCTCCCCTTAATCCAGGGAGGGCAATTCTGGACGCCTTAGAGTGAGGTCCAATAATTCCGGTCCTGACGGATATGCCAACAAATTCCGGCAGTGTCATCACATTTCCGGTGTGGGATTTATTAAAAAAAAACGTAAGACACCTAGGCATAACTGCAACACTAGTTGCTGGATCTATATGTTCAATAACTGGAAATAAAATCTGGATTCCATGACTGCCACTATCTCCTGGTTTACATGGTATTTCGGTCCCCATGTTGAGTTTTATGCTGGAAAAGTAAACAGCGTCCATTTTCTGTATTGAAAAATAACTATAAAATAATACCGGTATGGAAACCACGATGTCAATTGTGATATAAATTGAAAACGCCGAAGGTTGGGACTTAGGCTCATGAGTGAGAAGTTGTCTGCGTTGCTGGTAAACAATTGTGTTAAATATATAATCTTCCGTTGTCAGCAAACCTCTTCCCCTACTTCTCCGACTTTCTCGTATGTTGCTTTTCTGTATCATTCTTTTATATTCAAGTTGGGTTACATTCCTGTAGGTGGTTCGGCTGTTTTGGTTGGCTGTCGATTATTCGGCGGTTATGTCGTCTAAGACGGATATCTTAATACCCTTTAGGCTTGGAGGTCATACTGGCGTGAGAGTGATAAAGCGTTATGGGCTGAAGAGGGGAAACAGGCTTCCTCTCATAAAGGATGAGGTCGCCGATGTTCACTATGTACTCGGGTGCGTCCATAAAAATTGGAAAACATAACCTTTGCCTCCATAGTTTTAGGGGATCGACAGACATAGTTTTCCGTTCTTTACAGATATACTCGAGTATGTTCGGCCATGAGGTCCTTTCTTTTAGTTTCTCTTAAGTTATCTAAGCAGTTTCAGTTGAGACTGCCTAATATTACTGTTCTCGTGCATATCAAAGCTTATCTCAAGTTGTTCCAGTGGAGTATATACCAGGAACATGCTTTACACAGTTGGCGTGGGGAAATAAACCGCTGAAAAATTATCATCTTGTTCACACCTCGTTTAGAGTTTTTGAACTCACTCGCTCCAAGAAACGAAAGGCTTAATTTGAGTGTCAATAAGCAAAAAACTGTTAACTAGCATAGGGTTAAGTCAGTTTTTTGCTTATTGACACTCACTTCTATATTTTCATTATTTTTATAGGGAAGAATATCCCGTTTGAAACCATATAGTTGCTGTAATTATACATTAGCCACTCAGAAACCATGTTTATCCAATGAGGACATGTTGAATAAGTTAATTGTTTTGGTGAAGGTAGAACAACTTAAAACAAGCTGAAAAATCATGACCACTTCTTCCCTCCCTAATGTTATAGACACTCATGGGTGAACTGGGTACTGAGTCATTGTTCTTGAACTAACCGTCGACTAGTGAACGCTTGTTATCGCCTTAAGTTATGGGCGGGTCCGACCAGGAGGCTTCGGGAATTGGCCAGTTTACTAGACTGGTGGACGTACCTAGATAGGCGGTGTTCCTGGGTAGACTAGAATGAGATGGCGATAGTGCACTTAGAATTTGTTAAATGTACAGTCGCACCTCGCTATCCCGGATCGCGCTGAACCGGATACCTCGCTGAACCGTAAAGAATCCCTGGCACCTCTGAATCGTCATAGAATTTCACTCGTTGAACCGGAAAAGGGGAGGTTTCGGATTCGTATGATATTTTTAAAAACCCTCCCTTGGTCCCTATAGAAAGTTGGCCTGCTGAACCGGATGCTGCGGTGAATGTCAGAGAAGCTATACCAAAAGAGGCAAGAAGGCGGGGCCAGGAATGTAGAATGAGAAAAAGAGAAAACCTACTTGAGGGGAGAGAGTGTTCTAGTGGATAGGAAGGGAGATAGACGGAGGTGCAATATATTGGGACAAATAGTGATGAACAAGAGGATGAAGAACAAGCTACATGTGTGCCTACTGAATGGGCGACAAGAGCTGTCAATACTGCATATGAATATTTGTTGAGATAAAGCTTCATAAGAGAATGGGAATAAACCTTTTCTTCATTTTTTCATTTTCTTGAAATAAAACCCTCTTTTCGCTGTTCCGGATACCCCGTTGTCCCGGATGGAATCCATGAAATTTGGCCGTCCGGGATAGCGAGGTGCGACTGTACCAGACATTGGGCGAATACATTACCGCCCTCATTCACAATGCATTACCGGTAGCATATAGAATCCCAGTATATATACTATATTGGGATAGGTTGGACGTGGGACATGGATGATTGAACGAGTTGGTTATAGACATGGGTTGGACATACTAGATTCGTATTAGAGTTGTTAGATGCTAGTTAGAAGCACGGGATGTGGGTGGATTTCATACCATTAGTTAGCTTTTTGATTCTTCTTTTCTGTTTTTCGCCGACAGTTTCTATAAGATCCTATACTTTCCTTTTGTTATTCGATGTCCTTGGACTTCCTGACAATCTTCGTTATATACTTTGATCATTTTTATTCTTTGTCATTCTCTCGATTGCATTCTTTATAGACCAATACCAAATATCTACTCTATTTGTCTGGTCATGCCCACCGTTGCTAATTTACCTATTGAAGTGAGTATAGCGGCGATCAACCATAATCGACCCCTGAATACTTCACAGAATTTATGTATCATTTTTGGTAACAATTCGTTTATGATAATATGATACCTGCGTCACACGGTGTATGTTTTATTTGGTTGCTTCTTCATAGAAAAAAGTAATCTTCATCTCCTATGATTGAGGGATGATTCCTGATACCAGTATGGCAGCTTCTTGCTGATCTCTTCTCAACTTAATTTGTTGTCACTGCTATGAACGGTCATCACTTACTCCATGCTAACATTGAGCAAACTTCCCCGTCTCAGCTTTCGTGAGCCGAAGACTAGTGTGTTAAGGTAAATGTGTTGTTAATCACGAATATCCCATACCTCCCAAGTAGTTAATGCCAAGTTGGATGGTATAGGGCGAGGTTCGGGTATCTTGATTTGGAAATGATGTTAGCATGTAATCGCTATGATGATTAGTTGGACAAAGAAATTGAAGATAAGGGATTCGGGATTCGGAGGACAAACGGATGTCACAGAAGTTGCGGATCTTACAGATGCCTCTTGTTATCGGGTTGTTAGTTGCTTGCCGTCGGGAATGCGGCAGTACAATTTATTATGTCAAAGTGGTCTTTATTGTCTGATCTTGTTATATAAAAGGAGAGTCCTTCTTCTCGATCCATAGAAGAATAAGAAACATTTTTTCAGTCTCCGAACGATCAGTTTATACTAAAAGGTTCCGAACTGGCGAGGCATAAGAAGTAAATCCCAGAAGGGTGCGAACTACTTGCTCGAGTACCCCCGACTTCATTGTTTTTTTTTTTTTCTTCTTGTTTGGAAGAAGGGGGGGGGAGTTTTTGGAGTTTTTGGAGTTTTTGTACTTACGCAACTTCATCCTACAAGTACCGTAATCCGGAGCTCCAACAATTCAATAAATGGATAAATGGATAGCTTAGACGGTAATCATCATCCTGCTGGTGGGATAATGACAATTGAACTTCTTTTAGTGCGCTGGAATTACAGGTACAATAATTATTTAGTGAGCTACAGAGGCTTTGGTTCTGAATGAAATTTCATTTTTTGGAAGTTTGATCTTACATTTTGAAATAGTGGTGGCAGCAAAGTAATGGAGGAACCAATGCCTACAGTCTTTGAAGTGTAGATATTCTCCCGTCAGGATTGTTAGGAAACATGGCCAATCGGTGGGCTGGCTGGGTTGCGATTCTGAGACCTCCAGTCTTAAGTTGCAATTGCAGTTTTGTCAGCACCAGATACATAATTTTGGATGTCAGTAAAATTTATTTGTGCGTGAAAATTCTGCATCTTAATCCCTCCTTTCATTATCAAGGTCATAATATGATAAGCAAAAGAGTGTGTTCTTCAATGAAACAGTGCTTAATCTGAGTAACCATTTTGAAAACTTTAGGTTACCGCAGTGGTGCTTTCTGGCATAAGTTACAAAAAACATTGAAATACCGCTGTTAGAAGTTAGGCCATTTGAATCTCTATCACTCGAGCAACGATCGAACTAAACCCCTTTTAAGCAACTTGAGCACCCACAAAACGAACTCGTCGCAAGGTAAGCACAGATTCTCTCTGTGAAGTGCTTACAGTAACTTGTGTTTGGACCATTTTAAGTTTCAGAACAAGGTGTGTTTTTGTCATTCCGGACCAATGTTGTTTGAACCAAGGAATTTATACCCAATCGTGATTCTTCCTATCTAAATGTTTTTCACTTAAGAACGCACATTGTTGCTTAACCTCGATAATATTTAGCACTAGTAGGCTGAATCCTTTTATCGATACTGTACCAAGTACATTACCAGTTCTACAGGGTGTTGAACGTCTTTTGCTCGACGTTTGCTACATTAGGGGTTGGGCTTATGCCATAGATAGTGAACTTGTACAAGGTCCAGTAAGGAGTTATGGAACAGTTATTTCAGGTTAGCTAGCCAGATATATCCCTGTCTGTTCCTGTTAATGGGTTCATAACCTTGTATTGTAAGAACCGGGAGGCCTTAAAATCTGGCTTACCTAATCTAATAACTGGACCACATTGGATAAAGACTGACGGGGTACCATACTGGAGCTCTAAGCATATTTCCGTTGCAGCTTTGTTTCTGACAGTTCTTGAGGCTTTTCTCCTGGCAAATAACCCCTTATTTTTTAAACTCAATTCAACATTTCTACTTGAACTCTTACAAATCTGAGACTCTGACGCAAGATGGATTCAAGTACTGCATTCCTTGACCTCGTCTTTTCCGAGAGCCTGAGAGAACATAGCATTAAAAAGGCACACGAATTATTGATTCTCAGACCCTATCAACTTTTTGACTTTCTCCTAAAGGAAGAGCGATCTACCAATTTCTTCGCCAGGATAGAACTTTATGGGAACAATCTTGCCAACCTTCTGGACCGATTCCCTCTCTTCAAGGAGCATGATTACGGTACCTTGTTATTGGGAGAAATAATCCGATCCTTTACTCTCTCATTACTTAGTAAAAGATTCAATGACATGAAATCTAGGACTGCGGTTGCAAGAATTGTCCTTTCGGTGGTAAAAGTATCCGATCCAGCGGATGTAGTGCATTTTGGAGTGAGGCTAGGGGCTCTCCCGGGAATCTTGGGGATTTTGTTTGCGGAAGGGCACATAAAACAGTTAGCCTTAACTCACAAACAGCACTTTGAACAGCTCATTTCTGAACCTCGAGCCATGGAACAGTGGACTAAAGTTGTTATGAATCTCTGCGAGGGATGTAAAGTTCACAGGTCGAGGCCGAGAAGAACTAGCGGCGGGGAATTGGCGAGATTTCTTCGCACTGTTCCTTGCGAATACTGCCCTAACCTTTCTGTTGATGGCGTGTCAGAGCAGGACCCAGAGGGGGAATCTTCCGGTGTTCTGGACTACTCTCCGGTATCAAACATAGAGCCAAATGGATCTGCGACAGTTCCGGATGAAGTTCCTTGTACAGATGGAGGGGTTGTAGTTCCAGTAGTCTTATCGAGAGAGGAGGCAAAGGTGGTGAATCACAGTACAGGTGCAACGTTCATTCTCGGGAGAAGCGGGACCGGGAAAACTACATGCTTAATCTATAAGCTAGTAGGGAAGTATATAAGTACTAGGGAGAATGGCCAACCCCCGAGACAAGTAAGTGATTGCGGGAAGTCTGAGATCGCATCAAGCTTCGATAGTATATCCATGGGCTCAGCTAATTGTGATAGGTGTTACTCACAAAATCGGAGCTATTGGCGGAGAAGTTAAGAGATCATAGCGACGGATTGATTGAGGCAGAAATGGGCAAAAGGGAAAGGCCCAGGGGTAATGTTGATTTTGATGAAAATACGCGGAAACATTTCTTAACACTCACCAATGAGGACTTCCCGCTGGTATGCACTTTTGATTACTTTTTAAGGCTCATTGAGAACAGTATTAGGTTTGTTGCTCCTGCGCTTAAGCTGCTGCTGTATAGTGCCTACTGAACCACCTTTAGAGAACAGGAAACCCGGCGGAGGTATCTGAGGTTAAACAGTTCGAAATTCACCCGCGTGGTCAACTTCGTGAGGTTTAAAGACGAGTACGGGGAACACTTGTCCCCCAAATTAAAGAGGGGTATTACGGTAGATTTGGCATTCCTCGAGATCATGGGAGTCATCAAGGGATCGATTTCCTTAGCCACAAAATTCGAGCCTTTATCTCGTGGAGATTATCTTGCAAAGCGCTGGAGATTGGCCCCAAACTTTGCCACCGAGCGGGAGCGAAACGCTGTCTATGATCTATATGAATTGTATGAGCGGGTCAAGAAGAAACGTGGCGATATTGATCCAGTGGATAGAATGATCAAACTTATGAAGGCTTTGGAGGAATTCAAGTCTTCGGACATGGAAGAAGATAGAGAGTTTGAACGAAAAGTTAGAAGAATACTAGACGAAATCTATGTTGATGGTCAGCATTTCCAGATCCAAAAAAGCTGGCTTGGAAAAGGTATTAACAAACAGACAGAGGTCCAGGATCAGCGAAGCTCAGAGATAGCAATGCTTTTGAGGCTAGTGGGGAGTCCGCGAGGTATACATTTCGGTACCATCCCCCCTATTCTCTATTATCTCCTCTTGGTGCTGGGTTCTCATTGGTGAACAGCAGGTGATACGGCCCAGTGCATATCCAAAGATACTCTTTTTAGATTTGAGAATGCAAAAGCCTTGCTCTATGAACGCTTCAAAGACAGCACTTCAAGCACTAGGGAGCTAAAGCCGGAATTGCTTCACTTGCAGCACAACTTTAGATCCCACAAACAGATTGTGAGAGTTGCATCCTTAGTGATGGAACTCTTGTATAAAGGTATTGTGCTCCGAGACATACAAGAATCTCTTCTATCATGCTTATAGAATGGTTCAGGCTTTCCGGAGTTGGTAGATAAATTATCTCCTGAAATGGGGGATATTCCCGGTCCTAAACCTACTATTTACAGTAACCTCCTCCCACCAGACTGTTGTATTATACAGCTAATTTTTGGAGTTGGGAACAACATTATAGATATACTAAAGCCTGAGGACGAAATGAAAACCCCTCGGAAATCAGATGCTCAAAACCGGAAGTCAAATGAATATGGAGAAGTGCGTGTTATTTTAGTGCGGGATGAAGAAACACGCGACAAACTTCGATCGGAGCTTGGAAGGTCCTCATTTGTATTAACTATTCTCCAGAGCAAGGGCATGGAGTTCGATGATGTTCTCCTCTATGATTTCCTTAGTACAAGCCCGTACAGTCATAAATTGACGATGTTGGAAGAGCTTTTAAAACGGGGGAACCATACTGGTAAGATTTACTACTTAGGCAGTGTTTCATTTTTGGAGCCGCAGGATCTGTGCAGTATGCTAACCCCTTTCCAATTTCTAAAGATTCATACCAAGAATATCGTTCAGGGCATGAGAATCACGCAGAATGGACAAAAGACAATATAGTGAGCAACTAATTTCTCACATCATAACATATGCTAATAGTGTTACAGGTCCTCTGTTCAGAATTGAAAGTAAACTGATGCCAATCGGCCCTTTGTTTTAGACTTAATTTTACCTGCTAATCTTACATGTGTGTAAAGAATCTATATGTCGGAATAACAAGAGCTCGCAACAGACTCTGGATACTAGAAAGTAACACTTCCATCTTAGACCCAGTACGAAGCCTGTTCAATAAAACAGCGAAAGACCCCATGCTAGAGATTCTAAGAGAACAAGATATAGGAGTATGTCCTGAACCTCAGTTGAATCACCCGCTCTGACCTCCCTAGGTTTCTGAGATCCGAAAGAGGTTGTCTACGGGAATGAAGATTAGCACTTCCAACTGGAAAGAGATGGGGTACCGAATGCTAGACAACCAAGATTATGCTGATGTGCGTCGGTATATCTTAGGGTTTAAAATGACTAAAACTGATTATTTTTCTTCTAGGCTCTCCATTGTTTTAAGGAGGCTAATGATCTCCATGGAATTTCATTGGCCACGGCGTATATTAATGAGAATTATGGACTGACCAAGAGAGCTCGTGGGTTCTTTGAAGAGGCTAATCCTCACTTCATAGATGCATCGGAATATTTCCTACAAGCGGGTCGCATAATGAAGGCAATTCAATGCAGGAGGGAAGGGGGCGACCAAAAGGGTGCAGTTAGTGAGTGTCCATCAGAAGAGTGATTTTCAATAACGAAGACCTAAATGATACAGAAATTCTTGCCAAAAGTGGAGCATACGAAGATGCTGCCTGGCTTGCAGCAGAAGTTGGCATGTTTCCGTGGGCCAGCGAGATATATACCAAACTTAACAAACATGAGGTTGCCCTCGCGGCTTATGCTCTTGGAAAAGACTTTAAACGAATGTTTAGTTTTCTCAAAAAGTTTATAGCAATCTCCTTTTCCATCTAATTCATGGTGCTCGAAGTAGCATGGCTCAATTAGCTAACCGCTGGGGACAGGTTTGAATCGACAATTGAGCCTTGTTGTTGGAAACAGTATGTAAGATTCTGCTACGTGGAGAGATTCGGAAACAGTGATGAGACTCCCGACGAGTTTGAAAAAGAAGTTCTCAGTCGTATTGGATCTTTAAAGGAGCAAGAAATGATTTTGTCAAGATATAATCTGGCGAACAAACTTTTTGACTTTTGCCATACTAACAAAGAGTACATGAAAGCATACGAAGGTGGCGTTAGTTCCGGGCTCCTGGAGAAATCCATTCAGCTGCTCAGTAATCAAGCCTTGTTAAAGAATTTAAGCTCGGAACAGGGGACACAGTTGTATGTGGCGTGTAAGTTCCTACAAGCGGAGCATATAGCAACCAATTCTTGGCCCAAGCCCGGCGAAGACTGGCAAATCCACAAAGTACTACAAGCGGCTGTCGGGAGAGGTAGTGCGCAGATCGATTCATTTGTCAAGATGTGGAAGGATATTAATCAAGCGCTCAAGAGCTTTGTTCGGTCAGGGACCGGTGTTGAGATACGGAAGCTCGAGGATATGCAGATTGCTGGTTATGTGGATATTCTGGTTTGTTTTCGTGAAATGTTTATGCATTGTTCACCTCTAACTCGCCCCAGGTAACAAGAAGTGTACATCCGTGCAGAAAATTCAAGATTCCATTCGATCATATCGAGCGCGTACTTCAAGATTTGAAAACAATCTCTGCTTCACATGGGACTATCCCATCCTCAGCTCAACTCTATTGCGGGATCTACAAGCCTCTCGATAAACCGGGCAATGGCAAACACATCACCTTGTGCTGGTCTCCATTTAGTGTTAACCCTAAACAACTATACCCACTTAGGCCAGTGGATATTGAATCACTCAGACACAAAATCTTCGGGCATATATTAGAGGATATAGTTACACCTCTTGCTTTACTTGACGAAGGACTGCGAGAAATATGGGCAAAAACACCGGCAACCCTAGGTAAGAATAATCTCAAGTTGCCCATTTTTTTATTAGTATGAGACCTTATTTACCTTGATGTACCACAGAACCCCACTTTAAAAAAGTAGAGGTAGGTTCTATCTGTTGAAACCTTTCCCTCAGATCGCTCATTGACACCTTGATAGTTGCTAGCGCGCCTTTGCCGGATATTCTTGGAAACTTCTGCTTTAATGAATCGTAATCCACGGCCTGATGCCTCTTTGCCACTGTATTGTGAGATCTTCCACTCCACGAGTACCCCATCCAGAAATCTTTGTTTCTAATGTGGTACAGGGGATTGGGAATATTGGAGTCTAGCGCTCCTGGACCAATTGCAGTTCAGATCTCCGTATGAGCATAGCATTCAAGAATTACTCAACACCAAGTCTGAGCTCATGACGGGAGAAGGGAAATATCGGGCGGTATATTTAGTGTTGATCAATGATGGCACAACAAAGCATCGAACGAAATCAGCTGCTCGATTAGGAATGGGTGCTTGCGTGTCTTCGCTTTTGGCTCAATACCAAACATCGTTATTTCTAGGTATGTGGAATTGCACAGAGATCGTTGCAAACGAGCAGATTTATATTCTAACAAGTAACAGACTATGCAGGATCCTGGAGATCAGCCCAGGCGCAAATGCGCAATCAAATAAGGGGCTCGGGCTTCCAATCTGCCTCGGAAATGGTAACTTTAATGAATAGGTTCCTGTTCGAGACTGAAGCTGGAGATTTTCCTGGGAGATTTGTACGTTCAATCCAGAGACCGCGTCACAGTTGATTTGTTAACTTTAACATAGTGCGATAATATTCACAAGACCCTAGGTGCTCTGGCGAGAGCAAAAAATACACTAAACTTTTACTCGGCCTCCGTCATTTCTCTCTATGAAGAATTGGCCTTATCTTTGGTAAGGGCCGAAATTTATATTCAAAAGTTAGCGCTAACAAATTTAGATTTTCTTAGTAAGGCCTCACGAGTTCCTCGTTCCTGATTCCTGGCGTCGTTTGTATTTCAATCGATGGGAAAAAAAGCACAGATCACCTTCTGGTCGAGAACGTTTCTGGTATCAGCGGTATCTAATTAAAGTCTGTCTGAGCTTCTGCGAGATGGTAATAAACATAGAGAGAACGCCCACCAAAGAAATTGCTTTAGCCAAACGAAGCGTCACCTTAATTGTTGTATGTCTCATCAACTTGGGGACCTGTTGTCCCCGACCACAGGGTTATGCGCAATTATGGCGGAAGTCACAAGAGGTTTGCTGTTCTTTTTAATACGTAATTAAGAGTTGCAGTGTACTTACTCTCTACTTAGGTTTTCTCCCGAGACAGGTTGAATACTAGCCGTCTCCGGAATCTCCAAGCAGATAAACTCATAGGACGTTTGGCACTTGCCTTCCGGGAGTACAATCGGAACGATTTAATCTGCCTCGTTAGAAGCTATGGAGGATGGGTCCCCTCGTTTGCCGGGTTTCCCTTGGAACGAACCGGAATCTCGGTGGTAAAAAGCAGCCCAACAGTAGAGAAGGAAAGGCATCTGTGGAAGCAAAGTACGGACAAAGAAACAAGGCGACTCAACGCTGCCCATATCTTGACTGTTTTTTGGAAATGGGATGGGCCAAGATTTGTGGAGAGGATGAGGGAATGCAGGAGGTACCTCGCCCCACGGTACAAGAATTGTTGTTTATTGGCCGATATGAGGGAGGATAAAAATTGGACGTACTGATAGCGAATCTTGGTTTTTTCCTTTGTCTCAAACTTTCATGATGCTGTTTGGTCGGCAACGAAGAAAAAGGGCTTTTTGTTTCGTTCTCTTGAGTTACAGGATATAATATCTCATTGACCTATTTTAACTCTAAGAAACAAACCTCCGTTGAGCGTTAGTGAAGTAATCGGGTCCGCTTCAACGTTGTTCGCACCCTTTCACTGTTGATTTAGTAAGAATTTAATACTTGCCCTTGTACTCTTCTATTCTGTACCTCAGGACCTGTTGGTTGGAGCGGGATAGAGTACAAAGTTTTTTAAAAAGTCAAATGCTCCATCCGTCAGAAAGACATGCCAACAATTGCCGCTGTGTGCTATACTAGTACTATACGCTAACATGATCGAAAACTCGGCTTTCCAAAAGCCCAGTTTCACCCACAAAACCCCCATATAAACAACGCCTGAGACCTGAATCCTTGAACTCTGGAGTCACGAAGGCAATACCTTCTCATACTACGAGATATACCACCAACAACCACAACTACATTATCAAAGTCATGCTTAATTTATCTCCGCCTGATGCTCCGTTTTCAACCCCATATCTGCATTGCAGATAGGTTCAGCATAAGTACAGTAACGTGACAGCATATGAAGAGGTAGCCAAGTTCTGATTCTGTGTTAAATAGAACCTATATGTGAGTGCTGAATACCGTAGGGGGTGTTACGCCGGAAGGTTCTTGAAGTTGCACAATGTACGAGAGTGATGGTATGACTGAGCATTGGGAAGGTTATGGTGGAACATTCCGGGGCATAATCGCGGTATTGATGGAAAACTTTCGTGAGCGGGAGAGTTTGCTATATCTTTCTTTTGTGCGGGTGCATTTCGGAGAAAGTTCTCCAAGTTATTTTCTTTTGTTATGTTTCGTAAATGTCGTGGAAAAGGATGGACATCTATGGTGAGCGAGAGATGATATTTGGATTTATCTATTTTCCTTGATATAATTATTCCTGTTTTTTTTTCATATTTTGAATGTTAGGAAGTTAGACAACTTGGTTACAAACAACGATGATTATTTTTTACTTTACCTCCTTCTTCATCAGATCATTGCACTAAGTCCACGTTCGTCCGCTGTGCATACCACATAACATTAATAGGGGGTAAGTTATTTTTCGAAATTTAGTTTAATGTACAAGTGAGGGTGAGGAGATTTGCTGAACACCCGGGGGAGCTCAAAAAATCCTTGATAACTACTGGAGTAATGCCATTTCGACCACTGTACCCTTTGCCACCCAACAGTGCCTTGGTTTTCGAAGGCGCAGCACGATCAGGCTGTGGCATGACCATGCAAGCAGGAGATATCAACATCACATCAGCCATGCAATCCATAATTGCCCAGAATGCTGGTCTACCGTAAGTATCGCCCGACGGTGAACTCACCATGACACTGCACCAAGTTAATGCGGATGGGGCGGGGCCGTACGAGTGCATGATCGATCAGACAGGGACCGGCGCCTCTTTTACACCCGTTGTTGTCACGCAGAACGTTCTTGGGCAGAATGGAAGGGAGAGGGATAGGAGTGAGATTGACTTTGTGAGTTCCCTTCTTCCAATTTGTCCTTCTGGAGAGAGTCGCAGTGGGCTAATGGTTGCTGTGGTATAGCCGGTTGTAGCACAGATGCCAGCCAATATGGCTTGTACGGGAACTGCTAGAGCAGTGACGGGTATCTGTATGGTTCGGTGCCAGAACCCAGCCAACGCGGGGCCGTTTGGTGGATGTATGAGCCGGCTCCTTCCACCATTATCACCGGATGAAAACCACTAACATTGGTAGGTGTCCCGGTACAACAGGCAGGAGCCGGAGCCGCAGCTGGTGCGGGTGCGGGTGCGGGTGCAGCCGCCAGCAACACTCTCGCCAATGTTGGAGTAGCAAACACACTCTCCGCAGGAAATGCCGCTGCGACCAACAATGCTGCCAACGGTAACACAAATGCCAACGGCAATAATACTGGTGCCAACAACAACGGAGCCGGGCCTGGTGGAAACACTCCCAAGGGAAACACCGCAGGTGCCGGTGCCGGCGGAAATAACACCCCCGGCGGCCTCCGCGGTCTCGGCCGCTTCATCCCAAAGAGATTCCGGGCCTAAATACCTTCCCCCGCGGGTCCTTTAAAATAAACCTCGCTATTGGCATTCGTGCCGAATCTGCTTATACCTTCTACTGAGATGGAAAACTCACCGTACCCGAAAGCTCCCGTTTTATTTGACTGGTTAAAGTAAAATGGGCGTTCATTGTGAGGCTTTACTGCAGTTTTTTTCATTCGCCGAATGAGACTTTGTGAGTCTGTGTCAATACACAGGAGAGAACGAGAGTTTTTGCATGTTAGCCGGTCTCGCTTGTGTGTGTTAGAATTTAGCTGGTAGGCTGTAAGGGTAGTTTCACCTGACAGATTTGTCGAAGTTAAGGCTTGCGATAGCGGAATGTTCTATCCCGAATTCCCTCACATGCCTATACAGAACGCCAAATCTCAACCTCTTGGTACCCCACATCTCGGGATAACTCTCTCTTATCATAACTTCCATGAAGCCGTCACTACTCCCCTTGTCGAAGATCACAAGGAACCTACGATTTTACACCAATGGCCAAGCATCCAAATCCAACACCAACCTGAAATAGAGTAACAGGGTGATTTTCGAAATAAATACCCTCACGATTGCTCTACCCCAAGATCCCAATGCAAAAAACGATACCACACCATACAGTAACTCTGCATACTATGGTTATTCGCTTTCTGCTAAAAATATGGACACACTGAGGTATTTCTTATCAAATTTTCATCCTCTCGAGGCGACACCAGCTCCATCTTCCTACCGCACACCCTGATAGTGCAAGCTCCAGCCCCTTATCACGAAAATTCAATCATCTTCAATTCTCGCTTATTCATAATATATTACACTTTTTAACATGATATCAATATAAACATTACATTAATCGTGCTCTCATCCCCAGTAACACTATACTAATTTAATGATGATGCTTGGCAACATCCCTGCCCTTCAATCTCGGAGTCTGTCCAGGTTGGGCCTTAACGTTATCCTTAACCCAGGAAGTATTCTTCCTAAGCCTGTCGGTGATGGGCTCAAGCTCCAAGTTGAGCTGCTCGGCGACGAAGCCAGCAACCTCGGTGTTCTCACGTTGTCCAGCAAAGTCCTCGTGGTTGATTCCGTATCCGTAGAGGGTAACGTCAACGCCAGAGTGTCCCCTGGTGGACCAGTTAACACCGAGTCTTGCGCTGAGGGCCTGGCCGAGGAAAGCTCCGAAATCGTTTGTGTTATTCCTTAGGGCGATTGCGCGGGAAATCTCCGCGTCGGTAGGTGCCATGACCCCGTACTGCTTGAAAATGTTCTCGCGGACGAAGCCGGCAAGGTCGGTTGTCGTGGAAGCCTTCCAGACACTGGAAAGCTTCTCGACAGAGGCCTTGGAGCCGGCAAAGTATTCTGGTGCGAACCAATAATCAGGAGCACCTTTAAGCTCGTAGCCGAGGGTCAAACCACCGCATTCGTGATCGGCAGTCGAGATGAGAACCGTGGGAGAATCGTCATGCCCATCGATCCATTCACGCATAGCATTCATAGCACGGTTGTACTCAAGAATGTCGTGGAGATGGCCGGTAGGGTCATTTGCGTGGCCTGCGTGGTCCTATGAAATGTCAGTTGCAAATATTGGGGAAATGTCCAGGGCTGCGCACAATTCTGGAAGCCTCAACCAGGACAAAGAAGCCCTCCTTGGACTCCTTGGTAGCCTTGTGCAAATCATCCAATCCCTTGATAGCCATCTCGGTTAATGAAGGCTCCTTCTTAGGGTCACGATCAATCTCGTACGACATGTGGTCTAGTCTAGAATTAGCCTCTACCCAAAATTTGACGGAAAAGGGTAAATACCCTGAGTGAACAATCCAAGGTAAGGAAGCTTGACATCCTTGTCAAAAGCCGCCCTGTCCTCGATAATAGTGTATCCGAGGGTTTTAGCAATAGCTAGAGCATCAATGCCATCCTTTCTGCATGAGGAAGCTGTGCTTTTAGGAGTGAAATAGCATTTTCCACCACCAAGCAAGATATCCACAGTTCTTCCAAGAGGATGGGTGTATCCGATTTCTTGCAAAGCAATGTTTGCCTCCTTGTCGCGATCATAGATGTGAGCTACATAGGATGCCGGTGTAGCCTAGAGCCTATCAGTATCAAAAGATCACCTACTGCCACACCAATGGACCTACGTGAGTGATTCTGCTAGTAACAATAAGCCCAGTCATGTAACCCTTAAGCTTAGCAGCTTCCAAAACGGTTCCACAAGGCTCCTGATCATCATTGACGGCGATTCCCTACCAAAGTTAGCAAACCCCCGGCCGGAACCACCAAAATTAATTTGAATAAATACCCCATTGAAAGTCTTGATACCGCATGAGTATGCAGTCGCAGAACTAGCCGAGTCGGTAACGTATGAGTCGCTAGAGCGAGTGCGTACTTGACCGATCATCATCTCATCGATTGGCAATCCAACGGTGGAGTTATCGTTCCAGTGAACCCAATTACGAGCCATAGTCCCGGAAGCAGGTCCGAATCCATCACTGGAGACCGAGTAAGACAATCATCCAATTTTTAATACCCAATTGGAAAACTCACGGGATAACCTATGAAAGTCTTGTCAGCCCACGCAATACAATTCAACAAAGCAATTCACGTACCATGATAAAATTTCTAGGCTTCTTGCCACCTCCACCCCTGCCAGCCTCAGCGAGGGCGGCGAAACCACCGAGGGCAATCAGGAACAAGCTCTTAGTGCTCATCTTCACAGCTCTGGATCAGCGAAGAAAGAAGGTACGGTGGGTAACGAAACAGAGAGCATCAAAGGGATGAAAAGGGAATGAAAAGAACAGAGTCGGAGGGGGAATTGGAAGTTTTTAAATCAGTACTTGGCCGGCTGAATCACGTGCAGAGGGTAACGATATATTAAAGGAAGAATTAAAATTTTCAGTTTCCCCAAACTACGGTGACTTCCGAAGTACAGCATATTGGGAGTAAACGGCCGACTGCATGACATGGGGAGCATCGTGTGTAGTATGACAGGTTTAACGTAACGTCCCTCTACTCACGATGCGATAGAGGGTTACAGTCAAGGGTGGAAATCCTTACTACCTTCCTGTCCCACAGGAAGCCACAGACGATATCGTGCTTTTCGCAGGAAGGCTAGCTGAAACTAACTACGGTGCTGTACTAGGTTCTGGGAATAGTCAATCCCTATACCCACTCCCACGTGTATTCATGTCAAACATCAAGGACACGGAATACCTTTCTCGCGCTCTCGTACTGTAAAAGTAAAAACACCAAGGTTAAACAACCCTTCGCTTCCCGCAAGTTATTGGGCCAGGTCAACAAGAAACAGAAAACAGAAAACAGTTTATCACCGAGGTCAAAATAACCTTCTTGGCATTCCCCAGGAACCATTAGATGCCCTGGCTCGATTTGGAGCGTGTCTCCGCCCTCTTGTATGATTGGTGAATAATCCTGCCGTTCGACCTTTTTGTGTATCTAGTAACCTTCCAAGATCGGATGACGCTAACCACATTGGGGAATAAGGCCATGCTACCACCGATGATCTTTGGTTGCTCTAATCGATAATGCTGGTGGGTCTTGCATGTGTGGAGGGTTGTAGATTTCATTCCTTGGGGGTTTGGTCATGGTTAAGCCTAGGATGAGGCTGGAATTGCACAGCACAATACTGTACTCAATTACAAGTACGGTAGATAGGATCAGTGAATGATACCAGTATTGCATGGACAGATATTGCACTATTGTACTGGGGTTGTATCCTAAAGCGAGGGGGCAAGAGTAGCCTAGATTGATATCTCATCAGAAAATGGCGTTGATAAAAACCGCTCGTGAAACCCACATGTAAATACACTTGAAGTTTGTCTTGTCGACTGCTCGCGAGTCAAGGTTCCTAAAGGATGG
Source organism: Choiromyces venosus 120613-1 (assembly GCA_003788595.2). Classification (NCBI taxonomy): domain Eukaryota; kingdom Fungi; phylum Ascomycota; class Pezizomycetes; order Pezizales; family Tuberaceae; genus Choiromyces; species Choiromyces venosus. The sequence goes on from ML120372.1 coordinate 1,052,839, forward strand.
CATGCCAGGCATACCAAGTGAAGGCTGACTGCAGGCAACTCCTCGAGTACGAGGCTTGTCTACCGGTAAAGGAGATGTTGCAGAACTTTTATCCTTCATAATTTCGTTGTTAGTTACCCTGTTGGGCAGTGCAATCTCCCAAGGTACCATATTGAATGCATCTCTTTACCAGCCCAACTGATTGTCTCGATTTTCAGTATTTCCAGAATCACAGAAAGAATTTTATCTCAAACACCACGCGAGCTCCGTGTGGGTGCCCCGGAATTCCCTGGAATGCTCCGCTCGACCTGTCAGACTGTGTCAGTATTAAACATTACAGATAGCCGCACCCGTAACAACAAACACCAATAAGCCGGAGATCCCAAAGCCTGTGAACTAAGGTTTAGGAATTATTCGTATAGTCACGGTAGCCTAACTTATCAGACCTTACACACACCCCACTCTTTAAACCTGGGTTGTACTTTTCCAGTTCCAAATAGAGAGCTGCAGGTACGGAAGTGCACATTATGCACTCCTATTCTGCCCCAACACACAAATAATCCCCAACTGTGTTCCGAGGATTTGGAACGTGATATGATTTTCGTAGGTGGAAAGAGTATCCTGACTCGGCGGATCACACTGGTCGGAAACGCATGACCGAACATCTGCGGACAGAGCCGGAGTTTAGTTGCCTGTACCACTTCAGACTCCCGGAAGCTTTTAAAAATCATACTAAACAGCGGAAGACCGACGTTCTATATAATGGATATTTAGAGGATCAAGTTTAGATCTGAAAGCAGATGGATGACTGGAAAGTTACTATGACAGAACAAGCTAATAACGGGAAACTCCGTTATTCACCGAGACATGAGAGTCGATCAACCACTCGTTTCCCCCTCGCAATTATGCCTACTTCTAAAATGTAATCTATACGCAACCCACATAATCACAGCATGTTTGCCATTCCCTTATGTTGCACGCACTGCTTTCTTTGATTTGAAGTGACCAGATATACTCCAAGACAGCGCATTTCCTAACGCGGCAGGGCTACTGCTTCAAAAACCTGAGCAAAATAATGAACAGCAAGCAATCTAAGACACAAAGGGAAAATTACTCTACGCCATTCGATCATTAGAGAAATCGCCCCAAGGTGTGCTAAACATATATCTCCCAAAGTCTACCACTCAACCTTCCATCGGCCTCGAAAAAAAAAACTTCCCCCATTCATAACCATCTCAAGACCTTAAAAATTGAAACCAATGCACTATGCCGAATGACACACCGTACAAGGAGCGAAACTCCCAATCGAATGCCCAAAGTGCGAAACATTCACTGCGAGTACGGGTACAAGAGAAATGCCGTAACAGACTGCTGCCTCAGGATTTTACAAAGCCAAGAAGCACCAATACTAACTCCAGTTATCAGCGGCTTCTCCCGCACCAATGAAAACGCCACGGCGTGGTGCTCGTCCCGTCCCGCTGCTTCCGCCACCGTTGGACCAAGCCACTGATTAAACTATCATCCCGTCCACGGTAAGGTAATTTAACTAGGCATCCCGAACCGGTTATCAGAATTCGTGAAAGTTCCAGGAACAATGGTTTGGGCGTTTAGAAGAAAATATTCTCTCGGTTAACTTCTTAGTAAATTTATGCAGCTATCATTAACGGTAAATATTCACTAGCACAGAACGACATTAATCATCGCTCTTGCCATTGTTCGCTCTGGGCGATGGAACCCTTCTCACTAGTTCCCAACCCCACTTATCAAAAGAAAGAGGGATGCTTCATGCTTATGAAATACTAACCTGACATCCTTCAATGCTACCAGTCTTCTACATCCCCGTGTTCATAAGATTAAAACTGAGGGGTAAAAAAAAAATAAGCACTTAATGAATGAAATCACGACTGTGAAGAATGACTCGTGATCAGGAGTGAAGGAATGATGAACTGGGCGATCGGTCAATATACTAGTTTAGCTGTGGAGAAACTAGAAAAAAAAATATCCTTCTGGACAACTAAAAATACTGGAGACAAAAGATTCGATGTCGGATGGCTGCGGATAACGGGGAAGATCAATGCCTGTATCATAACGCAAAAGGATGTGAAAACATCATATAGTAACATCACTCCCCATTGGAAATCCCACAGGAGAGGGGGTTAGATCCAGACTTTGGACCTCAAATTTCTACATTCCACCGTAGCGCCATGCCAAGTTCTCCTTCAAATCGCCTCCGATATCTACGGGAGCTCTTCTTTGTTTTTTTTGTTAAATCCTTGGTTTTATTTGTAAATACAGGAAAACACCCGGCATGTACCCTAAAGTATGGCCTAAATAACCTATTCAAACAAAAGAAACTTCCACCCCCAATACAAAACAAATATCCGATAAAAATCAATGTCGTCCATCTTTGGCCACAAGGGCTTGAAACCATTCTTTTCAGGAACCCAAATTGGAACCCCTAGTAAAAGGAAATCCTCCGAGCTTTACCAGAAAATTTACCATATTCTTAGAAATAAACATAGAAAAACTCTTCACCAGCTTTCCCCCTGTTTTCCCATCCTTCCACAGGGCTGAATCTGGCCCTATATCAAAAGCCTCTGGGCTTACCCCCTCCCTTCCAGCTGAGAGGGCAGGGCAGTCCGTGATGATGTGTCGAAACATCTGGTCAGCTATTCCACACCAGTCACAGGTGAGGTCGTGGTCCTGACTAGACCAATCTGCTTGGGCATTTAAGTAGCTCTTGTTCACTCTCATCTGATGTATCTGTCTGGCTTGAAACTTGGGTAGGAGCATAAAGTTCCAGCAGCTTCTATAGGGAGGCCTGTATGCATAATAATGGGGGTAGTTGGAATCCATCTACTCCTTGTGTATTTCTTTTCTCACCTTCTCCTTCGCCTCAGCCCAGCCTTTAGCGCCTTCCTGAGTGATGGGAGAGAGTTTATTAGGTTTTTCAGGGAAGGGCCTTTGCATGAAAACCGTAGCCGCCCTAGCTGCTATCTCATCTATTGGGAGTTGTCTCTGAATCTTGGACTTGGATGATGAGTTCCAAGTCTTCAGACGCACACTTCCCTTCTTTGAAAATGCCAGTCTCATATTCAAGTCCAGCCGAAATGGCCAGGTCATGGGGTAGCCCCCGGGGAGCATCGCCATTGCTATGTTATTCTCAGGTAGGGCTGTAGTGATCCACACTGCCATCATGAGTGAGACCTGTTTGATGTACAACTCTATAGAGGCCAGGCAGGCCTCAGTTGAAAGTACCATCAAGTTGGTTGTGAAGAACGTATTGGTGATCCACCTCGCCACTCTATTCCAAAATGTCTGTATCTTTTTTTTTCATAGTTACCGTCGGGGTGAGTATCTCGGCTCCATATAGCAAAGTTAGTAGGATGATCCCTTTCACCAGCCTGCAGGCACCATATGGTGAGAGCCCTTTGCCTGGCGTCGAGAGTCTCTTGATTCTAAAAAAGGCCGCTTGAGCTAGAGCCAGCCTTTTCGTAAAGTGAGTTGTTGTTTCGGTGTTGTCTGACAGCCAGTATCCCAGCCATTTGAGCATCCTGACCACTGGTGTTACCTGGTGGGATTGAATTGTAGTAGCTTCTATAGGTCTTTCACCCCGCTCCCTGGGCATGCACTAATGCATAAGCTCTGTTTTGTTGATACTGAAGCTGAGTCCCAGCTCGTTCACCTTTTCCATGATTCGATGGGTTTTCTCTTCCAGTAGTCTCGCATTCCTGTACTAAGAGTTACTGGCCACCATTATCTGGAAGTCATCAACGTAAGAGGAGGAGTGTGTGAATTGATCATCCATGTCTGTGTGTAGCAAGCTAACATATATCACGAAAAGGAGAGGTAAAAGTGGCGAGCCCTGCAGTATTCCTTTATCAACTATTGTCGGGGTCCTTGGGCTCCCTGGGTATGCAAGTGCTATTTGTCGGTTGCTAATAAAGTTCCTGACCCAGTCCCACAGGTATTCTGGTACCCGGTTATCCTGCACTAGCCTTTCCAGGAGCTTGAAGTGATTCACATTATTGAAGCCGCCCTTCACGTCGAGGAAGATCATGCTGACCTTCTTACCAGTGAACTGTGCTTCACTTGTCCAGTTCTTCAGGGCAAGTACTGCATCGACTGTTGACCTTTATGGAAGTGATCCTGTCTGATTGATCGCGTACATGCCTGACTTGAAAGCAATCTTCATCAATCTGTTGTTTACTATCCTCTCAGCTATCTTTGAAAAGGTTTGCATCAGGGCGATGACTCTGAAGCTGCTGCAATTGGTATAGTCCGTTTTGTTTGGTTTTGGAAGTATGACTCCAGTCGATTCCTTTAGCATCGGTGGGTAAAGGTTCCACCTCAGCATATCTTCTACCAATGCCAGTATAATCTTCGGATTGATCCGGTGTATGTTCTTCCATATTGAGTAAGGTACCTGGTCAGGGCCAGGGGCTGATCTATTACTGTACTTCTCTAGTGCCTCAGACACATCCAGGTCAGAGACTTGTTCCACCTCACTCAACTCATGCTTTACCGGGTGTAACAGATCGACCAGGTCAGGGTTAGGTGGGAAGAAATGTTGCATTATAATGTTGTTTGTAATGTCTGGGTGGTTGTTGTTACCGCCTGGCACTCTTGTTGGTGTCCTTTGCTTGGTGAACTGGTGGGCTGTCCAAACATCATTCTTTTTCGCATTTGCCAAGAATTCATCAAAGTGTCATTTTTTCTCCTTCATGATGGCCACCCTGTATGCTTTCCTGGTTTTCCTCTTCTCTTCCACTCCACTCCCATCATGCCTCACGTGCCGGGCAAATGTCATGTATATTCTTCTTAGCTCAGTGATCTCCCGAGTCTACCACACCCATGACCACCTTGTAAGTCTCTTCATTGGGGCCCAACTCCACACCATGCCTATGAGTTTTCACAAGTTATTCTCAAAGACCTCTTGTGCTTCCTCTGCCCACAATATTGGCTCAAATGCTTCACCTCCACTCCAATAGTTTTCCAGAGCTTCTTCGATTACTGGGTTTGGGATTCCCTCCTCACTCTGCTAGTTGATCTTGTCCCAGTCTAGGGCTGGCCTAGCCAGCTCCAGAGTCTCTGAGGTAATCTCCGTTAGGATTACTATGTGGTCCGATCCCGTCTGCTGGTATATATCCTTCCATTTCGAAAACTTGGTCATCATAGAAGCATTCGTCAGTGTATAGTCGATCACGGAGGGTCTGTGTAGAGTAGGATTGTCCGGGAACCTGGTGTGAACTCCCAGTGTGTTTAGTATACTGTAGCCTCCCAGGGCTGCCAGTCTCATATAACTTTCCCTTTTTCTCCTCTCATCCAAAACAAAAGAATGCAGGGGGTCAGTAAAAACAATGTGTACATTCAGGTCACCCACCACCAGGGTGGACTCATTCATTTCAACAAAGACAGCTTCAAGTATGACAGTATTCCATCCTTCCACTGGTCTGTTGTAAATGTTAATCAAACCAAAGGAACAATGGGGCCCCAAAACAGGACCCCTCTTCGAAAAAATTCTCAAATATAAAATGTCCTCCTCTTTTGGAACTAAAACAAAAGAAACATCAAGCAAAATTTTCAAGCTAACATACATGCACACACAAACCTGAGCATGATTAAAGGAAATACACTCATAACCTGGGGCCCTAAGTAGGTTCCCATTGTACAGTGGGGGGTCTTGAACACAAATGAAAGAAACCCTAAAACTCCTAACTATGTGAAATAACGAAAGAAAAACACTATTGCTCCCTCTGCAATTGTGTTGAACCACATTTATTTTCCATCCTTCACTATCATCATACCTTCGGGTGTCCGACATGATAATATCTATTGGGGGTTCGACTGCTCTCTGGCCCGGACAGCTAGGGTTGCCATCCTCAGGTCATACTTCTCTTTCAAAGCTGCCTTGACCGCCAGTTTCTTGGAGCATTTTGGGTCAATCATCGAGTGTTTGCCATCGCATGCAGGGCATTTGGTCAGTGTCATAAGGCAGCAGTTGTAGATTATCTTCCGGTATCCATGGCAGGTCATCTGCTGGCACCGATGTTCCCTGTGGGTGAGCCCTTTTGAGCAGATGGGGCAGACTTGGGTCGCACTCTTACAGCTGGCTTCCAGGTGTCCGAACTTCCAGCATCGATGACACTTGGTTGTGGCAGATGCTTGCCACATGACTGCTGATTCTTTGTATTTCCCCATGAACAAGACCGACGGTTTGTATCTTTGTACCTCAGCCCCAGGGACATGAACGATTATCGATGTGGCTCTTTTCTTTGCCCTCTCAGCTGCATCAGGTTTGAGGTACTTCGCCATCGTCACATTGATTTTGCAGGTTGCCTTGAAGGTATCTTTGACTGATTTCTCCATTTCTGCTGCATCTTCCAGGATTGCTTGCAGGGACATGTCGTGTATAATGACATCGACATCCATAGAGGCTCTCCTGAAGGGTGTGTACTTTGGTTGCTTGAGACCAATAACGCTGTTGAGTGCCACCAACATCTTCTCGAGGTACTTTAAATATTGCAATGTGTCTGTTCCAGGTGGACTCGTTACGGTAACCTTTCCATTGACCTTGTTTGAAGTGACTTGTAGGTTCATGGGGGCTGGGCACTCGCACTTGGTGAGCATATCAGCTATGGCAACCGAGATCATTGCTTCCTCCTTTAGTGCATCAGCCAGTGGTTGTACCTCTAGTCTTGCAGTGAAGAGCCTCCTCTTTGCCAGACGTTAGGTGTGAGTGTTTTTGGCCCTGTCTTTCTTCCCCTTCTTCTCCAGGGCAGGCGTATCGAGTGTATCTTCTCCTTTTGCCTGTTTAGGTTTGGGAGGTTGGTGTAGTGTCAGAGCATCTACCTTGCAATTGTTTTTTCCCTTTTTGGGGGTCGCGGCATCCTCCAGGGCTGGCTGAGCTGCCACACTCATGTAGGATTGCTTCTGTTGTGTCTGCTCTTCCTTGGCTGGCTGTCCTGCTACCTCTTAGGTGGTCATGCATCACCCTTCAGGTCCTGCACCGTGCAATCGAGGTTTTGCACTAGGATCGTAAGGTTTGCCACCTGAGTTACCAGGGAGAGCATAATCATAGTTGAGGCCAGTTCTCCACTAGTGAAGTTGTCCTCTTCGAAACTCACGATGGTTTGGGCCCGTGGGGTGTTCTCCCCAGGTCCAAACTTTCCCAAGTAGTTATTCATGAGATTCATGAGTTGAGTGTGTTCTGGGTGAAGGTCCTCAGTGCCCTTTCCCTTCGAGTTTCCTGGAGTAGGGGTCTCTGGGGTTTGTGGGCGGGAGGGTCCCAGTCCTGAGGTGTCCATGGCATCAGTGTCTGCCATGGTAAGGTCTGCCGGCTAGGGTAAGCTACGTCCTAGGGACAGTGAGGTATTTCTAGAAAGTGTGGTTTCGTGGTGTTGAGAAAAGTGCAAAAACCAAAATTGAGGAAAATTGCGGGAAAGAAGCTTGTACGGGAGCTCTTCTTCTCTGCGGAAAATTATACATACTGGGGAAATTTTCGAAAACCTAGTAATAACTTCCTGGCAATAACAACAGAGTATCCAACTGGTGGTAATTAAGTTAATATCTATCACCCTCGGTACCGATAGTACGACGGGAGTAGGGGAAAGTCTGGCGAAGTCTTGGCTACCAGACACATAGAAATTCTGTGGGCCAGATCCCCCAGACCCCCCCTACCCCCGCAGTACAAGGCAAGTCTCTATCATCCACTTTCTCCATCACTAGATTAGAAGTTCCCCAGAAGCAGCAGCCCCATGCAAATCGCTGCTCATGGATACTAACGCCCATATTAAAGCAACTTGGCATCAGTTCCAGACAGTTTGGATAATAACGCCTCACAAAGTCTCAATATTCCCATGGTGCAAATCTCCATTAATAAACTCACGGCACTAATCCATCCATGAGCCTGGGAGCTAATCTGTCGTACCAGTGCATATCCTTCTCAAAGTGTCATAATAACAAATTCATTCTAGACACATATCGAGTGAATTACTGTGATTTGCGAACCCGAATCTTAAGGTGAGAAGGCTACTTGAGCTGTAGATTAATTTACGATGATTGGCGAGATAATGAGTTTCCTCAAGCTGGAACACTCACCCTTCAATAATATTTGAAAATGTTCTTGGCAATGATAGGGTTAAAAAAGCTTCCCTGGTGCCTAGACTGGGTCTACAGTGAATGTTGAGACCAGCTTTCTCCGGACTAGTCCAGGGTCTACGAGGGCGAAATACTCTTCTCATGCAAACGGTGTAAGAGATAGTGCTATGAGATAGGATCCTTACAATATGTATGTCAATGATACCGGTAGAGGTCGCGAACTCTGGCTCTCTCTTCCCTCACTGCTAGATCCCATGGGAACGATGCAATTCAAGAAACCCCTTTCCGGTAAAGATAAATCACTGAGAAATATAGCATGGTTCATCACTCGATCCGTCGGAAACTTACGGTACCCAGCAGTGCATGCGAAGAACCATAACCAGACCCAAAAAGGTACCGTGCGACAACGACCCCTGCAGCCAAGACGACCCTGCGGTAAGACCGGATGCGGCTCTTCCCGAACGTTAACTATTCTCGGAGTATTTATCACATGACCAATCGCGCCTTCCGCTTCGCTCAAATTCTAGGAAAAGACAATTCATAGCTATGCTTTTCTCCCTATTTTTCCTATCAATTATATCCGTCACCGCCGTTCTAGCTCTCGATATCGACCTGTTGACGGTCACCGCCGAAGAACTCTCATATCGCCTTGGTGCAGGCCAAATATCTAGCGTTAGGCTGGTGGAAACATACTTGGCACAGATCGAAGCACATAACGTCCATGGATTAGGATTGCGAGCTGTTATCGACGTCGCCCCAAGAAAGCTAATACTGGACCAGGCAGCTTTATTAGACCACGAGAGAAGAGTTGGAAGGCTAAGAGGTCCATTACATGGAGTCCCAATATTGGTGAAGGACAACATCGCGACTCACCCGAGCTTGGGTATGCAAACGACTGCTGGGTCTTTTGCTCTGGAAGGCTCGATTGTTCCCGATGATGCTGGAGTTATTGCAAGAGTAAGGCTGAACAATTCGCGCGCTCTTCACGTCGAGGGAGCTAACCGCCGTGGAGCTCCGAAAAGCGGGCGCAATAATCATTGGTAAAAGCAATATGTCGGTTAGTCCTCATCTCAATCATTTCATATTGGTGTCTCGTTTACATTTAACAGGAATGGGCCAATTTCCGGGCAGCTTTTGGTGGAGTACCCTCAGGGTGGTCCGCACGCGGTGGCCAAACACGTTCCGCCTACGTTACCGACCCTCTTTCGCCAGATTGGAATCCATCGGGGTCCTCGTCCGGTTCAGCTGTTGGTGTCTCGGCCGGATTTTCACCTCTTGCGCTTGGAACGGAGACGGATGGCTCGATAATTTTGCCCGCTTCGTACGCGGCATTATACGCGATTAAGCCTGCTGTAGGAAAGGTGCCGATGGATGGAGTTATTCCCATTGGACCGAGTTTGGACTCTGTTGGAGCTATGGGAAAGAGCGCATGGGATATCGCCACCACATTGGGAGTCATGACAGGAGACGAGGGTAGTTATTTGGATGCTATATATGAGGGAATGGGAGGTTTGAGAATAGGGATTCTGAGGGAGCCCGGGTTTTGGGATGAACCGGCGCTGGATAAACAAGTTTGTTTCCCATCCGCGCAATGTATGCTTTTCAAGCTTACGTGTGCCTCTAGATAGTTTTTGACTGACTCGATTAGATAATCGATGAATCGCTTGACGCACTCAGAAAGCTGGGGACATTGGGAGCTGTGGTGATTGATTCGGTATATATGCCAACAGCTCAGGACATCCTGTTTGGCCCTGCCGAGATGACGGTCCTAAGTTCTTTCCCATATACCCTAGCTCCTTTCACAAACTAACATCAACTAGCAGCCGAACTGAAAGAATCCCTTCCATTGTATCTTCTGCCCCTCAAGAATACCACCATCCGCACACTTTCGGACATCATAACATTCAACACTAACAACGCCCAACTAGAAATGCCCCCAGACCATTGCTGTCAAGAATTATTGGTCCTATCAAACCTCACCAACGGCACCAGAACACCGGCATACCTCACTGCACTCGCCCATCTGCACAAGGTCAGCCGTGCTGACGGTATAGACTCCACCGTAAACAATTTTAACGTTGATTTGCTGGTCATGCCAGTCGATGCGACCCGCTCAACGGCAATATCAGCCGTAGCAGGGTGGCCTATAGCAACCGTGCCAGTCGGTGTATTAAATTCCAGTGGAAGGCCTTTTGGACTTGCTGTTTTCACCTCTGGCACGGACGGGAAGGGGGAAGAGCGATTGGTGAGGTTTATGGGAAGCTGGTCGACGATTACCGGGAAAAGGAGTGTTCCGGGGAGGCTCCGAGGAGGTCTGATATAGTTTTCTACTGTAGGAGTATTCTCTTTTTATAGAAATGATTCGGTTATAAGGAGTTATATGTCCTTGCGGCATGTGGGTTTGGGTAGGCTTCTGTGATGTAACCTGCGTGGTTGAATAATTTTTAGGGTTAGGGCCTGAAGGGGAGGCAAAAAGGGGATTGTGAATCAATAATGAGTTTTGCTATTGGAAGGAGTTCTGGTTTCCTAATAGTGCTGATGAATGCGAACAGATACTACTAGGGAGCAACCATGAGACCAGTTTTCCTCTCCAATTCAGCAGTTATCTTCTTAAAGGACCACTCCACTATCTCTTAGAGAGTAATAATACAGATTCAATCATCTCTAGTAGCTTCTCTCTCATAGCACCACCACCCCCTTTGTCAAAGATTGTGTTTGGTCAAGAATAAGCGGCTCTGTTGCTGTATGACATTATTTACTTAATGTCTCAACAACCAATACACATTTAACCAATTAGATCACTTACCCTTATTACTGCTGGCTCCCTTTATTCTCATATTGTTTTTAGTAATTAATTTTGGGTGTTGGGGCCCAGTTAATAAAGTGTTTGAGCTGTTATGGTTACGGATGGGATTGTGTGGGGAAGCGTTGTATTCGTGTTGCATCACTTCTTTCCACCCTCTGTACAAGTATGGTGCCGGCACCTTAGAATCAACCTTCACGACAGCAAAAATTTCCCAACTTTTCGACAAACAACAACGTCGCATGCCATTATTTTACTTATTCCTTCTGTACAATGATCCTAAATCATATAGAGAACACATTTACAGAGCGGATTTCATTCTGGGGGGGTGGTTCTTTCTATAATAGCCCTTAAAGTTGAGGCAAAATTTGGGTGGAGCCGGGGGGTTGGCACTTGTATGGGAAAAGAAGGTTTTGGCTGAGTAATATGCCAATATATTTCCTAAAGCAGTAAGGTCACATACTGCATTGGGACTAGTGCACCGACACTGGATGGCACTGAGGGTCGATTCTAAGGTGCCGGCACCATACCTGCAACTTTGCCAAAAAGTCAGTTATCGAGTGATCACCAGTGATTACCACCGATAGGTCTTAAGAGTTAGTACCTGTAAGAGAGTGGTTTAAGGATGCTAGAGAATTACAAGACCACTATCCCCTCGCTGGTGTAGTAACTGTCTTTATTCCCTTGGTCTGCAGATATCTGGAATACTTATCATACTATTCACGGACGATGAAGCAAAGTCCTTGCGGAAGTCTGGTGTGGGTGGATTTACGCGTTCCCCCACCTCAAGCTTCTGAGGCCCACCACTAAACTTGCCATACTCAATATTTCGGCCATATACACCTTACATGTCAACCACACCACCTCCGTGATGAACCGAGCCCAGACAAGAAACAAATCAAAAAAAAAGCCTCTGAAACCCCCCCCTCTAAAGATCTCACTCCCATCATACAATAAAAATAACATAACTACTAGCATTCCCCACATATACAACCCTTCATACCCAATCTCCCCACCAGCTCTTTACTAAACCCGTCTTTTATTAGAACTGGGATCGTGGAAAAAGAAGGTAAAAATATAATTGGCACGGTTTTTCAGAAAATCAATCACATAACATCACTCTGACCAAGGGAAAAACACATTGATACATATAGTATCAAATACAGCCTCCCGAATACCCTCTCCGGCATCCCGCCAGTTTCCTTCTCAACCCAGAAACATCATCGCCAAACAAAGAGAAACATATATCCAAGTGACTTCCCGACTTTCCCACACTTGTCCGCGCTTCTCTCCGCTCTTCCGCTCTTGCCCGGAACCTTCAGCAATGCCAGACAACAATCCCCAAACTTCCTTGATCACCACCAGTGGTCTACCATCTTCCAACAACCTCCGACAACTTACTAACAAGTTTCACCACTTGTCAGGTAGCCTCCGAATGTTCCAACATTTTTAACCGTTATTTAGTATTTCTCATAGCTGTTGAGATCCCTGGATAAGAGGGTTGTAGTCATGGCTTGACACTTAGTTTTTTTTGGTTTGAGAAATAGGTGCGGGGAGGTTTTGGTCTTTGGGTCTCACTCGTTTTGGTTTTAGAGGGTTCGTGTTGAGGGGGGGGGTGGGGTATGAAGCGGGAGTCAGGAGCTAGATGCTAGACCTGGGTGGTTTTGGCAGCGGGTTGGGCGGTGGTAAAGGATGTGTGGGGTTTGGATCGGGGAGATTTTCGTTAAAGGGTAGATGTTAAGATATGTCTCGAGGCCACACCGTTCAAGGATGTATTTTTTTTTTTGATGTTGTAGGGGTGATTAGTACTAGGCGTGGTGTTCGTGACAGGGAGTGTATGTCACGGTAGAGCTCATTTTAATGTTTGCTAAAGGGTTGGTTTGGACTGCTTATTCTTTTCTCTGTATTACTAGTAATTGCATCTACTATCGCAGTGGTGGGAGGCATACAAAGTAACTTCTGATTTACCCATCACCCCCCCTCACATCCCCCAATATAATCAAGAAAACAGAAATCTCACAAAAAACTAAAATGGTCACTGCTCTTGAGATGTAGTTGTTTTGCCGGGATAAAACACTATTACCACTGACGATGCCTCGTAACTCCGCTATCCATCACCTTTGTCAACAAATCCCATGACACTATGGTATATACATAAAGATCTTTTTCATAACTCCCAATGTCCTCACGCACTCTGTTAGCCTCCACTGAGTCCCGCTCGGGCCCTCATATACACTACCGCCATTCATTCATTCTTCTTCTAACCTCCGTTCAATTCCCCATTTTCATTTGTATCTGTGTTTTCCAACAGCATTGGAGAACGTGACCGGATATACCAAAACGCCCTTCAGCCTTCTGATATTCAAGATATCACTTTCTATCCCCAGTATACCCTCTCCTATACCCTCACCAAACACCTCCTCCCTCCACGAATACTAACACTTTACAAATCCTCCCCTCTATACTCCCGACATTCCACCAGAACTTGAGCTCCCGGAAGTCACTATTGAATCCATAAATATTAATCGTAATATACTACTGGTTATTGATTTACAGGCTGTTCTCAAAATCGGTACGTTCAAGCCTTCGTCTCACCACTATCACCATCTAGTACCCGTCCTGATATGAAAGTAGAGTAGACAGGCCTTGTCTTCCCAGACTATCCTAAATTAATACTCTATTACTTTTTACATTAACTCCTCCGTAACTCCCGCTATTAATCCCCCCCCTCCCCCCACACCAGCCAAATACTCCGACATCTTCATTTCTTCACCCATTCATCGAATCCCCACCCCGCTCTTTCCTCATCTACTTAACCCTCCATGGTGAAAGATAGTTTTTTCTATATTTTTTGAATTGTCGCAGCGATTGCCGGAGTACAAGACGGGGTAGAGGTAGCGTGCATTGGCCATGTTTTCATCGACAACCAAAGCTAGGCCGAGTAAGAATAAGCATAATCAGAGTAATATTGAAGCATAAATTAATTATTCAGCCTCAAACACGCGTCATTTCTAGACAATGCGGAAAAGAAAAGAAAAAAAAAGGTAGGGCATGTACTCGGGTATGGACGTTAGTGATGAGACGGACAGGGGTTTGAAGTCCGGCCGTTCCTTACCATCTTCAAACCCCTGTCCGTCTCATCACTAACGTCCATACCCTAGTACTTGTATTGGGTATGGGGGGGTGAGCATAACTGAGGCGAATTGACCCCCTGCACTGTCGTCTGCTGTCTACGCGGGATAGTAGTGATGTTCAGTCCTGGCATACTCGGTGAAGGTGGTTTTTGAAGGTCACTGGGGGTAAGTTGTCATCAGATTTGTTACTGGAGTATAAAGGGGGGGTGGAGGTGGATTTTAGAGGATATGCCAGAGTGAGAATTTGTGGTGCTGTTTAGGATGGATAAATGGGGTAGCTGGTGTGGAAAGTAGAGGTAGATGTTGAAGTTATGGCATCCGTGATTCTGGGGATATCCCTCCATGATTAGTCACGCGCGTGCAATGGTCTGTGAATGCATGAGCTTCGCGTTGCTCAACTTGGCCCTGAAGCGAAGGAGAAGTTGGACGAGTATAAATTTTGATTAGCATTGGAACTTCTGAGCCTCTAAGCTCACCGGGCTCTGTAGAGACAAATCCAAGTCATGAGCGGGGATACTGTTCCCCCTCATGGTCACGCCTTTGGCTCTCCTGGTTCGCATTTCGCCCGACATAAGGAACGACTGCTTATGCAACTGTAACTACCCATGTATTAGATGAAGCGCGACTAATAAAGGCATCGCTTGACAGAACATAAACTTGCACTCTATGCAAAAGAAAAGGCCCCCGATACGTACTCGTATGATTCCCGTGATAGGATACTTTTGGCATCCCTAACTGTGAAAAGAGAATTGAAATGATTGAACAAACATAAAAAACACTTGCATGAGAGCTGAAGTCAGCCACCGCCCGTGCTTGCCCAGAGCACGTGATAATTCAACAACCAAAAACAGGTTGAAACTCACTGACAAAAGCCCTCCCTCACCTCCACCACCTACCTGCTTAGATAAGCAAGCCCGTCTCACAGATCCTGGAGTAAACTTCATGGCATTACAGACCAAAGCCGGGAATGGCATCACCAACGTGTGTCAATCTAGCAATAAAATACTCTGCAGTACAGAACGACTAGCGAGTGGCTACTCGAGACCTCGAGATTCCGTGTTATCAGATCGACTCTTTTCAAAAACCGTTGTGCAGCACATAATTAGAAGAGAAGATTAGATAGAAGATACATCGTTATGGTAAAAACAAGGACTCCTTATCCACCTTGGAATTTCCATCATGTCATTCCAAGTACCGAAGGTTTGGAGGTAGTATTTTGTACTACTACGATGAGTGTGACAATATTTGAGGCTCCAAATCAGTATTGAGTTTCCGCTCATTGTTGTCCTGTCTTTGTGGTATGCCATTTAGGGTCCAATGCCCGCAACGAGAATCATACTCTTGCCATGGGTCTCCAATGTCCGCAGTCAGTCATCTCCTACCGGTAGGCACTTTTCCGAACTCTTAAAGTAAACGGACACATCATACCCGAGTACTGTTTCCTCTCCTTCCGAAGGGAGGCGATCCGTTAAGCGAGGGTTGGCACGAAGCTTGTTCACTTTCCTCGGGTCACAAAGAACTAAAGCTTACCGGAGCCAGACATAGAAACTACTCGTGCTTCTCCGCCAAGATTTGGATTCTCTATTTGTAGTAGCGAGTGCAAGTCAGTTCTTTTGCGCTGAAGAAGTATAGTGTATCGGCAGTATGTGACTAGTACTGGACAACTATAACTTCAATATCGCGTAAATGTGTGGCAAGAAAGTTCGATATCATTGAGTTCAATCCAGGATGCCTCATGGGAGAAGCCTTTCTAAGTCAACTCAAGTAGCTATTGTTGCCCTTCATGTATGTTCCAGGATGACCTTTGACCAGCCGTCAGTCTGCGTGCAGGTGCTGTACACCCCCGTTTGCAAAGTCTTCGCGGAAAGAGAGTGGCAGGGTCTTGGCGGTAACAAAAGTACCGCTACAAGGCATTGCCGGATCAAAATAGTCCAAATTATGCGGGGTAGTGAACTTACCCATCAAGTTTGGCAATGGTTTTTTTTTCCTCCACATACTCAAACTTATAGTTCACAATATGGACGGGCAGTGATATTGTTTTGATGTCAGATCTGGGAATGAGCTATGAGCAGATAGCTCGTGAGCCCGGTCTTCCACCATCAACAATTCAAAGTGTTGTCAAGAGATACCGAGCTCGAGGCCACGTACATGATGCACCACGATCAGGACGACCTTCCAGAGGTCATATTAAATGGTAGCCCCGAAATATACTAGTATTTGGGTTTCTCGTATAGTAGACCTCCAGCAAGTTACTAGCAATGAGGGTGTTATTGTATCATAAGATATAAAATTCGGTCATTCCATACCCGGCAATCTCTTGTATTGCTATTTTCGTTACCGCCAAGACCCAGCCACAGTATCTCTCTTTCCGCGAAGGCTTTGTGAATGGGGGTGTACAGGTTACCTGCAAGAAGTACCTTAACACGGACACCTTAGTTGGTATAAGAGCTTAGTAGTTTAGTTAGTACAAAATCGGGGAGTTTGGAGAAAAAAAAAAAAAAAAAAAAGTACCACAACACAGGGATTAAAAATTTGTATTGCAAATTATCTGTGCCTATCTGAGCGCCCGTACTAAATTCAGACTCAAATGTTCAGGTATTTCATGCTGGGAACTTGTAATATAGAAATAGCCAGACAAACCTTCAAGAGGATTGAGGTTTGTACAAAGTAATAGCTAAATCTTGCAATCAGAGATTCAATGATATATCTTTAGACCCTACTGCTAGTCGTGCACTAGAGGGATTTCGCAATGCAAAGTTAGGGATCGCTATCTCTGTGACATCAGTGTTTACTGTTGCAACAAGCAAACTTGAAAAATAGGGATTTCGCAGTTCTAGGGAAAAGTTAGCTTGTAAGAGCGCTTAATCAGCAGCATTAGTGTATAAGAAAAAACAATCACAAAAAATGTATGACGAAATAATAACTCGAGATACATGATATCTTGAATCGCTACTGCCACCTATTTACATTTTCATTTTCTGATATTCTTTCAAGTTTGGATAAATCCAATAATGACTTCTCTCCAGCAACTCCCACAACTCCCACAGTCTCAGGCACCAATCCCTGCCTGCCATCGTACCTATCTTACAGATGAAAATAAGCTTGCACTTGTGAAACTTTGTGTTGAAAATCAGGCAGATTTTCAAGAAAGGAGGAAGGGTCAGTTTTGGATGATGATATCAGGCTTGCTTGAGCAAGAGATAGGTGTATCCTTAAAGGATCCTGCAGGTAGGTTTGTAATTGACTTATAATATACACAATTTAAATTAAATCAGTACAAGGCTAAGCAATATTGGGTGAAAAAAAAAAAGGAACAGTAAAAGGTTTTATAGCAAACCGTCGTATCCAACTGAGAATTCAAAACCGTGAATCCGGTACCGTTCAAGAGGATACAGAGTTTACCCAAGCTATTGATAAGTGGATGGAGGTAGAGGAGGACCGCGAACGTATAAAGGAAATTGCACGGCAACCAAAAGATCAAGCTATAAGAGAAGCACACGATGCCAAACGTCATAGGTCGAATTTACTATGAAGCGCATGCCGAACGTCATAGGTCGAATTTACTATGAAGCGCACACTTGAAACGTCACTTCTCGAGTTGCAGCAGTGATGGTGAAGAGGATGATACTTCAGAGGAGAAGGGAGAGAATGGGCAGGAGGCAATTTCATCGGAAGGTCATGCTGGTAGTGAGGGAGAAGGGACAATGGCAGCTACGGTAAAAGAAATTGGTTCTCTAAGAAAAAAAACAAGGCGAATTGCGGCAAGAGAAGATACACATGAAATGACGGCAGCAGTTAAGGGAATGGGAGATGCAGTGGCACTTGTGGCAGAGAAGATTGGGAGTCGAGCAGAAAATTTAGGGAAAGTTCATGAGATGGAGCACCGATTGGAGAAGATGGAGGAATATTTGCGAAAAGATGGAGAAATAAGAAAAGAGCAAGCAGATCATGTCCAGGAACAGCAAGTGAAAACAAATCAGCTGTTAGAAGGGATTTTATTAAGGTTGGGGGAAAAGTAAAAGAAATGTTGGAACATGTAATTTCTTATATTATACTCGGATGTAATGATAAGTAACAAGCCAATGAAGGTGGATCACAATGAAAACGCTCACAGGTTTCATTTCTGTAGAGGCAAGAATGAATATTTGAAAGAAAGACAGCAACTAAAAAATAGCCTGCCACGGGTGAAAGACCACTCTTCAAACTTCCTTTAAAACCATTGAATAACCATAAGGTCATAGCCTTCCCGAAGCCATGCTCAACACTAACTCGCATACTTGACATATGTGCATTCATTGCTTTGAGAACAGGGTCAAGAGAACCTCTGGTAGTTGCCTTATATCCACAAACGATTCCATATGACATGGCATAGGCTGGATCACCATATAGGTAACATCGCTGATCAGGATCAGCTGCAACATTAATTGCTCTAAGGTGATAGGCTAACCCAGAGTCAACAAACATACTCCAATCCCCTTGACGCGCAAGCCAGGGACCAGCCAAACAGGAAAGAATCCCATCCGGAGTCATGACAGCTTGAAACTTAAAGCCATGACATTTCTTGTATCCCGAATAATATTGTTGTTGATGAAGGGTGGGTCGACAAATCGCACGCATTGTTCCGTCTATGAACCCCCAGACACCTTTCACACCTCCCTTTTTCTCGATTGTGTTTGTATATCGTAAGATTTGTTGCCTAGTAAGTCTTGTTTTGTCCCATTCCATGTGCTTTGAATATCTCGCAACAAGATACTCTACAACGTCATTGAATATCGATGATATCCATGATCTTGAATGCCGAAAGACCTTCATATCTTCCTTCAATCGATTTGGTGCAGACAACCGATAAAGTAAAATGCAAATAGCAGTCTCTGCGGTACAAGAATACCTATTCCGAAACCGTATAGAAGATAGTTCCAGATAAGGCAAGAACAATCGAATTTCTTGTTGTCTAAACCTAAATTATGTTAGTAAAAGTTCATAATGGTATGTCAAACGATCCTTATACCTCAGAAACTCAAACTGAAGGCACCAAGTGTCTGTAAAGTTATCAAGGCAGAAAGGGACTCCAATTGGTACAGAGAGTGGAGTTCGGTATCGGTATTTATAGTCTGCCTCCTGCTCTTTTGATATATTGTGCTTGATAACAGTAGCAATTGCTGTTGTAACAGCAGCAGTTACTGCTACTAAAGCAACCACATCTTCTATATCACTCCCCTCACCATTCTCATTCACATCTGTCATACCAAATGAAATGGTAGTAGGTCAAGATATCTAAATTTTATTTTAAACCATATTGTCAGTAAATGTTATAACAATATTTAGTCACTCTCAAAAACAAATAAAGAGATACAAACCCTTGTCTCTGTTGTCTTCCGAGTCTCAAAATATTTCTTTTTCTTCCTGACTTATCACAAGTGATAATCGATACCACAAACAATCTATTGCAAATGAGGTAGAAGAGCAAGTATAGGTTGATAAGCCTTATACAACTAGCTCAGTCTATCCACTGCAAGTAGAAAGAGTAATGCAGTGCAAGTAATCTGCGGTGGATGAAGGGAATCCGCCGTGGGTGAAGGTAATCTGCCGTATGTGAAGGTAATCTACCGAAGGTGGCAAACAAACAAAAAATTGATCTGACGCAAGTGAGATAGAAGAGCAAGTATAGGTTGATAAGCCTTATACAATTAGCTCAGTCTATCCGCTGCAAGTAGAAAGAGCGACGCAGTGCAAGTAATCTGCGGTGGATGAAGGGAATCCGCCATGGGTGAAGGTAATCTGCCGTGGGTGAAGGTAATCTGCCGTGGGTGAAGGTAATCCGCCGTGGGTGAAGGTAATCTGCCGTGGGTGAAGGTAATCTGCCGTGGGTGAAGGTAATCCGCCGTGGGTGAAGGTAATCCGCCGTGGGTGAAGGTAATCCGCCGTGGGTGAAGGTAATCCGCCGTGGGTGAAGGTAATCCGCCGTGGGTGAAGGTAATCTGCCGTATGTGAAGGTAATCTACTAAAGGTGACAATCAAACAAACAATTGATCTGATGCAAGTGCGATAGAAGAGCAAGCATAGGTTGATAAGCCATATGCAATCAGCTCAGTCTATCCACCGCAAGTAGAAAACACGATGCCTTGCAAGTAATTCGCCGTATGTGAAAGTGATCCATGGTGAGGAATAATCAATTCAACAAGAAATAGATTGCAAGCAAGATAGAGGAGCAAGCATAGATTGATAAGCCATATGCAAGTAGCTCACTCTATCTACTCCAAGTAAAAAGAAGTAGAGTAAGCACAGGTTGAGAAGCCTTGTGCAGGGAACTCAAACTATTTACTGGGAATCTCAAAGGTGAAATTATTCTTGAAATGAAGGGATTGAACAGATAATAATACTCGCAACTTCCGTAAAAGCTGTAACCCAAACTTTTTTGTTTTAGAGAAGGTAAGTTGGAGAGGGGTTGTGGTGGAGGAATGGAAGTGGTGGAGGAAAGAGGTGGTGGACGATGGTTTGTTGTGGAACGTTACCAAATTAGCTATCTCTACGCTTAGCTTAGCTAGATCTTAGCTAGAACTAAGCGTACGGCATCTCTTAAGTGAGACACAAACCCTAACCTGTGACCGGTTGCCGTCGCAACAAGCTAGAATTAAGCTAACTTTGCATTGCGAAATCCCTCTACTACAAGGCACAGGGGGGATGTTTTCGCGCAAGACAGGGATTATTTTGCGGGTTAACCTAAATTAACTGTTCGTTTATTTTCGAGGGGGTACTTGTACTTATACACTACCGGTAGACTATGCTTCTTCAGCAGAAAAGAACTGACTCGCACTTGCTACTACAAATGGGGAAACCAAATCTTGGCGGAGAAGCACGAGTAAAATTCCCACTATCTGGGTATACTCTGTCTCAAACTATCTTTGTGGAGCGTAAAGATAAAAGAAAGGAAAAGAAAAACCAAGCTCCCGAATTCTCTGTGGTGGCCGTTCTGTTGCGGCTATCGATGTCTTCATTGCGTTTTTCGACATCTCTCTGTCCTCGGTTGTTGGATGTCGGGTGTCGGATGTCGGATGGATGGTTGACAACCCACAGAGAATTTCTAAGTGACCCAACACACCTCACAACCAGAAAAATAGCAAAGAAACAAAAATCATAGCGACTAAGACCTAGCTACAACACTGGGCATACCACCCAACTCTGATGCGACACAAATTATCCTCCACAGTGCTAGCTATCGCTTTACTCTGTATTGCAGGGTATGTAAGGGGGCTACTGTACCGTGCTCCTTCTAGGTCTGTTGGGGTTAGCGGTCGGAAGAAAATATCTTAGATTAGACAGGGTACGGGACAGCATTGGTGCGACTTTGCCTCCCAGCCCGCCCAACCGAATCTCCGAGTCAGTCAGCCCACTCCACTCGACCAGTGCTCGGGTACGACTCGCTGGTGCGAGTGGGGTATTCCGAGGGACATGGTGGGCGAGATGACGAAATATCTCGCTTGCCTGTGGCAGCATGTGGGTATCATGGAGTAGGGTACGTGCGTTGTTAAACCCACCAACCTGTCAAAGAGATGATGGGAGAAACAGCTCGTAAAAGTGATGCCAGTAGCCGATGTCCAGAAGCGCTGGGACGGAGGAGGGTAGGTGGTGAGGAGGAAGCGAGAATTCGAGTGAGCTGGCGTGATCTTCGGAGGTGTGCGATGCAGGTCAACTACTGTATTCGCACCTAGCAGGCGGGCATGTGCAGTTGTAAGATGGTCGGAATTTCATATCCTTATCATGCATGCTGTCTTGAGCCTTCGACGCACGGAGAAGAATAAGGTGTCAATCCTCTCCTTGTGTATGACAAATGCGTTAGTATTCCCCCTCTCCCCCAATGAGAGATGGGCGATTGGAGAGAATTGTAGGCTTTGGATCTCGCTGGAGGAGGGTATGGAAGGGAGGCGAATTGGGTTCTTGTGAATTGTAGCCGCGCATAGAAATTGTGATACGGCGGGCAGTAGTCTGGAGTTTGGGAGTGTTGATTAACGATTCGTGCACTGATGAAATGTTTCACCTGCGAGGGAGGATGGGAAATAAGATTGGGTAGTTGTCTCTTTGATAGCTTAGTTCCTTACAAGTTACTGGCATGAAGAAGCGGAACACAGGGATTAAAAATTAGTATGGCAAATTATCTGTGCGTATCTGGGCGGCCATACAAAATTGGAAGGCAAATTATTCTTTTAGGGTCTTTATTGGTTATATTTTTCAGCTTGTTCTACCGGTATCTGGATCTTCATGCTAGTAAGTTGTAATACGAGTTCTCGTGACATGGATGAAGGTGTGATGAATTGATGCCAAGGTCGGCGAAAGTAAAGGGCTAGTTCGGGTGCGGCAGTGGATGTCTCCGATTGCTTGACATGGGTGGGAGAAAAGCTTTTTTGCCTAACCATGCTAAATTAGCTTGATTTGCCGAGCCGGCGGAGTAATGATCTGCGTTACATGGATGAAATCTTGGATCAAAGTCAGCCAGCAAAGCAAAGTAACGTCAAGTGCGGATAAGGACTACCATAGGGTAGAGACTTGAATCTCTGGTGTAACATTAGCCTGAATCGCAAATCATCTTAAACTACGGGCGAGCCAACGATAGGCGAGTGAACTAACAGATCCTCCTTGTGACGATTCGCGAGGGACGAGAGGAGAGGCGCTCTCTGACTGCGTGCCTGGGCCTTCACTATACAGTCATCCACGGCAACGAGAGAAGGGGCATACTAATTGTATAGGACAGGGGTTGTATGTATGCCCATTCTCGCTATATTGTGCCCTCGCTTTGCCGTGGGATACTGTAACCAACTTACCAGGGACTCTGGACAGTGTGTATCCTAATTGTCCTCCTACGCTCCCGTCACTGAACACTCTATGTGTGCCTTTCCCCACCCGAGCCATGATATGGCGATGGTCCGTTAATTGGCCGATATTATGAAATGGCAACACTTTATCATGTGAGATACTGGGGTTGCGCGTAAACCACACTTCTGGGTGGGTATACAGTTATCCATATATCTCTGTAATACCTGCTATTTCAAAGGGAAACAAAAGTGGAAACAAAGTGAGCAACGTGCGTCATCTACCTTGCTAAACTTTGCTCTATCGACTGGCCTCAGCAGGGGCGCTTTGATCTCCGCTTTTCCCCGAGGACCATACCTCGATCGTCGGTTACCACGAGTTCCCACTCTTGGTCCTTGTGCCGTAAGCTGCAATTGACCAATGGTGAATACATCCAAGAGACATCCCAATCCACCCCCTCCCAACATTACCCAATCTTGTTGCGAGGAGAGAAAATCTTTGTTCCAACTTCAGCTGAGGTAGGCCAGACTACAACCACCGCCTCTCCATTAATGTTGATCAGGACGGAATGATGCCTCGTTTGCTCCGGAGGTGCGTCACTTGGCCAGGAGTTACTAAGCGGGAGAGGTGATGTTTTTCCCCCTGTGGCCATCCATTTTTACCGCTATCCTCTAACACTGAGTGGAAGCTTTATGGGTCGCGATTGACTGGAGAGGGGCAAGCCAATTTCAAAGGGTGATGGTGGGCCGCTGTGCACAACGGAGGAGCTTCAGCGTCCCCTGTCCGGCAGCTATGAGTACTAGCTTTGTGCTTGCGGATACTCTACTCAAATTGGCCTAGATGGATGCGATGCACAGACCATCATACCAAGACTATCCTCAAATTAGACTCTTCTCCCTCAAGAAGCCGCAATGGGTAAAGGCCCTTGCCTATTTTCGTTCCTCGTCTAGATAATTTTATACTAAAATGATAATATCTGCATGACTCTCTACCTATCTTGGCACCTTGGAGACTTCGCCGATGCACAAGAACATGTCTCGTGAGTTGGTAACAAGGCTTCGCACCATTTGTGACCCCCAAAGTCACAAAGTTGACCATATACACTTCCCTTCGGATCAGGACACCAATTGGCGGTGAATATTACGCAAGTTTGAACCTACGCTTCTCCGGGGATCATGGTGGGGCAATCATTCATCATGTGGAAGCCAATTAGCAGAATTGTAAATTCTGGAGGTGGGGGACTTGATCACGTTAATCGCGAGGAGCCTGCATGAAGCATAAAGGGAGGAATGAATCCCATTCCACCAACACCTCCACATTGCGGTATTCAGCTATTTCCGCTGCCTTTGTAAAGGGCTACTCTTATCCTTGATCCCCCTTGAAATCCCTGGGTTCTCTCTCTACTTTTCCCCTAGTTTACGACTCTTTACCATACAATGACCTCTAATACCAATGGTACTAATGGTGCTACGAATGCTCACTCGAACGGACACTCCAATGGTGCATCTAATGGTGCATCTAATGGTGTGAGCAACGGAAAGACGAGCAAATATGCTACACAGAAGAAGCCCCCTCCACCGGTTGCGAAGCCTACCCGAGCTGCAGTGGATAGTACCTTTGAACAATTCGCAAACTTACTACATGCTTCAAATCGCCCTCTTCCCAACCGATTCGGAGATGGAAAGGATGAGAGGCCTCCAGAGGTTAAGCAGACTGGTATATTGACCGACATCAACACATTAAGGCGAGGGGGATTCTTCTGGGAGAGTGTGGGAACACTATGGACTCTCCTAAAGTCAAAGGTGAAGGGTGGACCAGTGGATGACAAGACTATGATTGTGAGTAGCTTTGTTAAAAATATCGTGAAGGATCAATCACATCATGATTCACACGATATCATGAGACTTGAACTAATCGCTCTATATATAGATGGAACGTGTTATACAACTTACTACACGACTACCCGCGACAAGTAAAGTTCGCGTTGCCTTGACCACAACCCAAGTAGGCCAGCTCTGGGACTCGCTTCAACACCCTCCACAATCCTATCTTGGGAACGAGTTCACCTATCGTCATGCAGATGGGGGGTACAATAACGTTTTCTGCCCGCAACTGGGTCGTTCGGGATCGGCATACGCGAGATCGGTGAAGCCACTTGCAAAGATGCCCGGAGCGCCACCGGATGCATATACACTTTTCGACAGCATCTTCTCACGAGGACCTAACGATGAGCACTTCCGTGAACACGATAATAATATCAGCAGTATGCTGTTTTACACCGCGAGTATTATTATTCATGGCAAGTCACTCGGGTAAAGCAGCGGGGGGGTTGATCATAACTAACGTCTGCGATAGATTTGTTCCGGACAAACCATGTGGATCCTAACATCTCGGATACTTCAGCGTACCTTGACCTTGCGCCGCTGTATGGAAACAGTGTAGAGGATCAGGCCAAGATTAGGACATTCCAGGATGGAAAGATCAAGCCGGACAGTTTCTACGACAAGAGACTGCTGGCTTTCCCGCCCGGTGCCCCTGTATTGCTCATCATGTTTGGGCGATTCCACAATTATGTTGTTGAAAAGTGAGTTTACCGCTCTAACATTGTTCAGAATATTCACATCCTGACGGTTCATACAGTCTTAAGGCTATTAATGAAGGTGGACGATTCAGCCTAAAGTTCCCCAGATATCCAAACGGGGATGACGACGCTACCCGCCAGGCAAAGGCAGTGAAGCAACAGGACGAGGACTTGTTCCAGACCGGTAGATTGTGTGTTTCTCCACTCATGATACCAGATTAATCAAATGCTAACATTTTTAAAGGGTCACATGTGGTCTCTACATCAACTTTATCCTCAACGACTACTTGAGGACTATTGTCAATCTCAACAGAGTAGACACCACTTGGACACTTGATCCCAGATTCGAGGCCAGCAAGGCTTACAATCCCGATGGCACCCCCGCGGGTGTTGGCAACATGGTATCTGCCGAGTTCAACCTGGTCTATAGATGGCACTCGTGCATTTCCAAGCGTGATGACCAATGGACAAAGGAGTTCTACCAGACTCTATTCCCCGGCCGTGATATCAAGGACATTGAAATGCCAGAATTCCTCGCGGGCGTCCGTGGATGGGAGAGAAGTCTCAGCGACGACCCCGCCCAACGCAACATCGCCGGTTTGGAGCGCAAACTGGACGGCAGTTATCACGATGATGACCTAGTCAAGATCATCACAGAGAGCGTGGAAGATGTTGCTGGAGCTTTTGGCGCGCGCAACGTTCCGCACGTTCTCCGCCTCGTTGACGTCTTGGGTATTGAGCAGTCGCGCAAGTGGAAGGTCGCTTCGTTGAATGAATTCCGTGAGTTCTTCGGACTCAAGCCACATGCCACCTTTGAGGACATTAATCCCGACCCAGCCGTGGCAAACGCCCTCAGACAGCTCTACGATCACCCAGACTTTGTCGAGATGTACGCTGGTCTAGTGGCCGAAGCGGACAAGAAGCCTATGGTTCCCGGTGTCGGTATTGGACCCACATACACCATCTCGCGTGCCATTCTCAGTGACGCAGTCACTTTAGTCCGTGGCGACAGATTCTACACTACCGATTACACCGCCGCTCACTTGACCAACTGGGGTTTCCAGGAGGCCTCTTCCGATCCCGCAATTGTCTACGGGTGCGTGGGATACAAGTTGATTCTGAAGGCATTCCCGAACCACTTCAAGTTCAACTCCATCTACGCGCACTACCCGCTAACCATCCCGGCGGAGAACCATAAAATCCACACTGCGCTCGGTACCGTCGATCAATTCGATTTTGAGAGACCAGTGTACACCCCCATCCGCATCCCTATCTCATCCTACAGCGCCACGAAGCAGATTCTGTGCGATGCTCAAAATTTCAAGGTTACTTGGGGCGCTGGGTTTGACTTTATCATGAGAGCGGATTTCATGTTGAGTGGTGATAAGCTGACGAATTCTGAACAAAAGGCCTTTGTTCGCGATAGGTTGTATCTCCAAGGTGTGGATTGGAAGCAGCAGATTCGGCAATTCTACGAGGAGACCACCGAGAAGTTGATCCGGAAGAAGGCATACAGCCTCGGTGGAGCCTACCAGGTTGATGCAGTCAGAGAGTGAGTCCTTTTCCTCAATATCATAATGAGCATTCAACTAACAGTATGTAGCATCGGAAACATCGCCCAAACAATCTTTGCCGCCTCAATCTTCAACCTCCCTATGAAGAGCGAAGACCACCCCAAGGGAATTTACACCGAGCAAGAGCTCTACACGATCCTCTGCGTCATGTTCATCGTCATCTTCTTCGACACCGACTCGAGCAAGTCCTTCCCCCTAAGACAGGCCTGTTTCAAGGTAGTCCGGCAATACGGTACACTGGTAGAAGCTCAAGTCAAGGCCATCAAGAGCTGGTCCTGGCTGCAGGGCGTCTGGGACCCTCTCAACATCCGCGGACGCAACAAGTCCTCGCCACTGAAGTCCTACGGCTGGACAATGATCAAGCGACTCCTCGAGAGTGGAAAATCCCCATACGACGTTACATGGTGTTACATCGTCCCTATAGCCGGTGCGTCAGCGCCGAACCAGGGTCAAATCTTTGCGCAGGTATTGGACTTCTACCTGGAGGACAAAAACGCGCACCACCTCGCCGAGATCCAACGATTAGCACACGTCGGTACTGAGGAAGCCTGGGAAACCATTAAAAAGTACGCCCTTGAAGGCGGCCGTCTCGCTGGAACCTTCGGCCTCTACAGACGCGTAGAAGCAGACAACATCACAATCGAGGACAACGGCCGCAACGTAGAACTTCGCAAGGGGGATATGGTATTCGTCAACTTCATCACGGCATCCCGCGACCCGGTGGTTTTCCCAGATCCGCTCGAGGTAAAACTAGACCGCCCGGAGGCTAGCTACATGCAGTACGGCGACGGCGCGCACGAGTGTCTTGGAAAGGCGGCGAATATCATCGGTCTTACCACCATGCTTATGCAGTTTGGAAAATTGAAGGGGTTGAGAAGAGCGCCTGGGCCGCAAGGGAATCTTAAGTATGTGCCGAAGCCGGGTGGGTTTAAGGTTTATATGAAGGAGGATTGGAGCGCGTATTGGCCGTTTCCGACGAGCATGAAGGTTAGGTTTGATGATATTATTTAGTTGGGAGTGGGATGGGATTTTGGTAGGTTTGGGGGAAATGTAATATTTGGGATTGTTTTTCTTTTCTTTTTCACTTAGGTGCTCTTGGTTATTTAATTTTCGTTGTTTGATCTTTGTCCTCTATATCTCCTTTTTTTTTCTTCTTTTTTTTTCTTTGTTGATGTTTTACCTATAGTATGGGATGGAATGGTAATGCTCAGCAGGGTGAATTAATGAATTTACTTTCTAACTATGATATGGGATTTCTACTTTACGTTGTAGCTGGATATCCGGCGGTGATGTGATAATCGACCCAACTCCCCCAGACTCCCTTAAAGTACCCCATACATTACTAAATCTCTTGAACCCCATTCACGCACCCTTGATTTTACAAACTATTGGAATGTTCCCTTAACACCACTCTTCCGACATAACCCCCGCGAGACCATATATCCAAAAAACTCCAACTCTAGATCCCCCCGCAACATCCAATATTCCTTTCCACTCTGCCGAACTGTTCTAGACCTTTACCAGTGCATATAGTCCGACAGAAATGCGAAAAGGCAACAACCCAAGTCCTCCCAACTCGGGCAGGTTTCGCAGGGGGTATGAATAAATCACAGCTCGGGTTGATGTTGAAGCCAGGGTAGGAATGGGATTGGGGTGCTTGAGTGTTGTACTGGGAGTAGTGGTAGTAGTTTACTATTCAGCGGGGAGATATTAGCAGAATGGAATCGTAGTAGGAAGAGCGGAAGGGCGGGGGT